>JAJFDH010000006.1:600000-1029514 GCA_028637635.1 Xylariaceae sp. X802 | reverse complement strand
ACAGGCACTTGGACTGGATCAGTGTAGCCGAATACCTTTTAACTATCTGGGAACCCTTATAGGCGGGAACCCACTGATGATAGATTGCACCTTAATAAACAACGGTTATACGCTGACTACCCAAGCCTTAGCGGACACAGGAGCTGACGCATACTTGCTGATCAGCGTCACCTTCGCCATGAAAGCGATGAAATACCTACAAACCCAACAGATTACTGACTTCGAGCCCGTAACCGTCGCCGGATACGACGGGAAGGCAACCCAAGTGATCGACCTGGCCATCCTGGCGCACTTCCGTGTGCAAGGACGTACGGTCATGGACACCCCCTTACTGGTCGTCAACATGAAGAACGACGTTATCGTGGGAAAGAAATACTTCGAACACCACGATATCCTAGTGGATAGCCGCCGCCATAGGCTCATATACCCCCCGGAGTGGGACCCCGACTTCAGTACCAGAGAAATCCCTATGGACGAAGCCAGCAAACTGCTAGCGAAGCCCGAATTCCAGAAGGACGCGGACCGCCGTAACCGCCAACTGGAAGCTGAGGACAAGCGCCGCCGCGACGGTCGCGCCAACCAAACCCCTAATCCGAACCTACAGCACCTTCAGGCCCGAATCGCTGAACTGGAGGCAGCTAAGGCTCGCGAAAAGACCCGGAAGTCCGCCAAACCAGTGGTCAAGCCACCCAAGATACTACAGCGAACCAGTATAGACCCTATCGTCCGTGAGCAACAACGGATGGACCGCCTACTGGACCCAGAACGCTTTGAGAAGCCTATCGAACCCCCTAAGCCATACGTCAAGGTCGCCGACCGACCCCCAAAGAAGGAAGAACAGAGAGATGCCTACGGTCCCTATACCATGGCCCGCGACATAGTCGGTTGGTACAAGAAACGCCCTATATAGGTCGCTACCGTCTCCGCCGCAGGCTTCGTCCACGTGCTGAATCAACAGGACACTGACCTGAACGGCATAATCACGCTCCATGAGCTGGACGCCTACATCGCCGAGCTCAAATCCAAAACCCTAGACGACGACGACGAGGACTTTCAAGAATCCACTAAGAAAGCAGTGCCCCCTAAATACCATGACTACCTGGACGTCTTCAGCAAAGCTGCGTCCGACGACCTTGCGCCGCACCGACCAGGCGTGGACCACAACATGATCCTGAAAGGCGACCCTGAGACCCTGGGCTTCAGCCCGCTATACAAGATGACCCTGGAAGAGGCGGAGACCTGCCATCAATACCTGGAAGAGAACCTAGCCAAAGGCTTCTTAGAACCCGCGACGGTACCCTGGGCAGCCCCCATACTGTTCGCCCGTAAGGGGAACGGGGCCCTACGCTTCTGCGTGGACTTCCGCAAACTGAACGCTATGACCGAAAAAGACTGCTACCCGCTGCCACTAATAGACGAGGCCCTGCAACGCCTGTCTAAGGCCAAGATCTACACCAAAATCGACATCCGACAAGCCTTCTACCGCGTACGTATAGCGGAGGGGCAGGAGAAGCTGACCGCATTCCGTACCCGCTACGGAACTTTCCAATACAAGGTTGTGCCGTTTGGCTTGACCAACGGACCCTCAACCTTCCAACGATACCTGAACAACACCCTGAAAGGGTTCCTAGATGTCTTCGCCACAGCGTACCTCGACGACATACTGGTATACTCGGACAACAAAATCGAACACCGACACCACGTATCCCAAGTGCTGCAGCGACTGCGGGAGGCAGGGCTGTAGGCGGACATCAAGAAGTGCGAATTCAACGTAACCAAGACTAAGTATTTAGGGTTCATCATCAGCACCGACGGAGTAAGGTTGACCCAGACAAGACCGAGATTATTAGGCACTGGGACCCCCCAGTGCAGCACGGCAAGGCCCAACTGCGTGCTGTACGCTCTTTTCTCGGCTTCTGCAACTTCTACAGGCGTTTTATCAAGGACTACGGCCGTATCGCTAAACCCCTGAACGATCTGACCG
Source organism: Xylariaceae sp. X802 (assembly GCA_028637635.1). Taxonomy (NCBI): domain Eukaryota; kingdom Fungi; phylum Ascomycota; class Sordariomycetes; order Xylariales; family Xylariaceae; species Xylariaceae sp. X802. Next base: position 1,027,530 of record JAJFDH010000006.1, on the reverse strand, counting down.
CTACAGGGGCTTCTCTCAACTGGACCGACGCCTGCCAGAACGCCTTTGACCAACTGAAGACCGCGCTGACCACGGCGCCAGTGCTACGACATTTCAAGTACGACGCCGAAACCATGATGGAAACAGACGCCTCAGACGGCGTGGCCGCTGGCGTACTCTCCCAACGCGACTCCCCAGACGACCCCTGGCACCCTGTAGGGTTCTTCTCCGAAGCCCTGCACGGGGCCGAGCTGAATTACGGCATCCACGACAAGGAAATGCTCGCCGTTATCAAGGGACTAATGTGCTGGAGGCCTGAGCTCATAGGCCTTCAGACCCCCCGACCCTTCACTATCATTACTGACCACGCTGCGCTAGAGTATTTCACCGTGAAGAGAGTGCTAAACCTGCGACAGGCTAACTGGGCGGAGCTGATTTCACACTACAACTTCGTGATCACATACCGCCCGGGCTCGCGCAACACCGTTGCGGACATCCTCTCGCGACCGACAGAGGACCTGAAGACCCAGAAGCAACGCCGTGACGAACAGCGCACCATGGCCCTGTTCAAGCCCACTGTCTCTAGCGTTACCGGACAGCCTATGATCTGCGAACTAGGCAACTTTACACCCCCTGACCTCTCCGGCGTCGCCCTTATCGACGCCGTGCTGGCAGCCAACAGGCACGCTAGCGAACTGGACCCCCTGAGGGAAAAGGCGCAGGCCTCGGACGACCCCGACTGGACCCTGCTGGGGGACCTGGTCCTCTATAAGGGCCGACTGGTGGTGCCCGACACGGACAACCTACGCACCAAGATTATAGAGGAAGCACACTGCCGCCTCGCAACAGCTCATCTGGGGCGGGGGAAGAGTAGGCAACTGGTGGCATCACGTTACTGGTGGAAAGGCCTCCACGGCGACGTGGACCGCTACATTGCCAACTGCCCTTGCCGCGCAGCCAAGGTCCCCCGGGACAAGACACCTGGACTGCTTACACCACTGCCAGTGCCCGAGCACCCCTGGCAAGACATGTGGTGGACTTCAAGAAGTTTCCCCCTGACTAAGACGGCAACAATATGACCTTCTGTTGCATCGACCGACTCTCGAAACTGACCTGGACAACCGCCTGTAAGGACACCTGTACTGCGAAGGACGCTGCGGAGATGTATTACCAAGGGCCTTACAGGGTCTACGGGTGGCCCGACACCGTCGTCAGCGACCAAGGACCGCAATTCATCTCCGACTTTACTAACGAACTCTCCAAAATCCACGGCACGAAGCTCCAGTTCGCGTCCGCTGGCCACCACGAAACGGTAGGCCAGATAGAGGTTATGCATCAGTGGATTGATCAGAGGCTGCGCCCCTATATTAACCACTTCCAGACCGACTGGTCCAGGGCCCTGCCTGCCCTGGACGCCGCCCAAGCAGCCCTACTGCACGAATCACTAGGTGGTTTGTCACCCCACGAAGTCCTGACCGGACGGCGAATGAAAATGAGCTTCGACTGGGAATCACGCACCCGAAACCTAGGCTCACGACCTGCCCGAGAGAGGCTAACTAGACAGGAGGCCCAGGCCTATAGCACCCGCATTCAGGAATACCTGGACGTCGCCAGGGAGAACATCCGAGAAGCGCAACGACGTATGATCACCCAGGCCAACAAGGCCCGTAGGGAGCCCGATTTTACAGTGGGCAACAGCGTATACATCCGCCGTAAGGTCGGTGAACAGACCGACCGCCCCAGCGACAAATTGGACTACCCCATGACCCGAAAGCCCTACAAGATCCTAGCAGTCCGGCCGGACAACCCGAACACCTTCTTGCTAGACCTCCCAGAGACGTGGCGCGGCGCCAAATGGATCCACGCTAACCGCCTCCGCAAGTACCCGAACAACCCACTACCAGAGCAAGAATACGAACGCCCGGAGGGAGAGATAGTGGACGCGGTCAACAACGAAGAAGAATTCGAAGTAGAAAAGGTCATATCCTCCAGGTTGCGGCACGGCAACCTCTACTATAAGGTCCAGTGGAAGGGCTGGGACCCAGATGACGAGTGGTACCCTGCTAGCCAATTCAAGAACGCTACCGCGAAACTACAGGAGTATCACGTCGCTAACCCACAGGAGGCAGGACCCCCGGAACGCCTTGAACAGTAGCGCCAGGCTGCTGAGAACGACGTTTTCGATCCCCCGCATGAAGACGATGATAAACCTGCTAACCAGCCAGTAAGCCAGCGGCTACGGCGCCGGAATCGCTGAAGAAACGCACTGGACGTGCTGCAACACGATTCGGGCGCACTATAGCACACTATGGCACTGACCGATTAGGTCTATAGGACCCCCGGAACCCTCTATAGCCTACCGGCACCTGACAACACTATAACGGACCTTACGGCACGTTATAGAACCCCCGGAGCGCCGACACGCCCTATAGGACCCCCGGACCGGACCACTATACCTTCTACAGCCCCCGTGGCTATAGAACGTTTAGTACGTTTAGTGGATTCGAAGCGCGCCGTCCGGCACGCTATATAGCCCCCGAGGACACTGGAAGGCCCTATAACGAAAAGCGCCAGCCGGGCGGCCGGTTCGCCTCTCTATATACCCACCGGCCCCACTTAGGACCGAAACGCGACGCAGAGGCTTCCCGCCGGGAGCCCCACTTTCCAATTAATTATTTGGTGCGATTTTTCCGGTCGCGACTCACGAACGCCGTTTTTCACCTAGTTCTCAGGTGGTCTAGGATTTTGACTTGGTGAAAACGGCCGGACCGGAACGACCTACCCGGGAGTCCCGGAGCGACCTACCCGGTAGGCCGACCGAACGACTTACACCTACCCGGTAAACCGACCAAACCGGAGTGACCTACCCGGTAGGAAACGACTTTTTCGCCCCGAAACGACGGAATTCAAGACTCGAGGCGAGTCTTGCCACAGGGGGGGGATTGTGACAGTCCTACCGTCCATTCTGCCCGCACGGGTGGTCTGTGCACTGCGCACAGACCGGGTGGTGACCGATTCCATTCACTACACCCCAGGGTGGTCAACCGGTTAGTGAATACTGCCGGCCCCAGTGTATATAAACCAGGGCCTTCAGCCCGTACTTAGTTTCCTTTCCTTCCTTTCTTCTCCAAGTAGAATATTATATTCGTTTCACACCAAAACCACGAGCCTTGCCTTGTGCGCGTGTCCTACGCTATCACAGGGAATTGGTTTCCTGGGAAGTCTTTAATCCTCAATACTTCAGGGGAAAATATTTACCTACCGAGGAAATAATGCCTAAAGAACGGCCGGTCGGATTACCTATGTCACAGGGGTGGCGCTGCAACTAGGTATACCGAATTGGAGTCAATAGGTATCAAGATCCCAATCCCGCTACACTTCGCCCAGATCCAACCACGTTGCGAAACGGAAGAAGAAATTGAGGACCTGACGTGCACCATGCTCAGCACTTGGAGGACCTGCATCAGGGCAGCCGGCAAGCCGAAGGGAAGAGGGGGCAGAGCTGCAGGCTGGTGGACCCCAGAGTGCGCGCAGGCACACAAGGAGATGCTTCGACTCACCACCGACCCGGCCATGCCAAGGGTGCGCGCGGCGGTGGCTACAAAGGCTTTCAGGCGCACGATCCGGTAAGCAAAAAGGGCCTACTGGGAAAAACAAATCGCCACCGCGGATAAGCCCAGGGATATCTTCAACATCGCGAAATGGCACAAACAGGCGGGATCGTTCGCTTCACCACCCCTGGAGGAAGAGGGTTTGTACATCACAGACACCCTGGAGAAAGCCCGCTACCTGCGATGCAAGATACTCAACCCAATGGGTCTAGACCGGGACATTCCGGACCCATGGATCCCTGTTGAGCCAGACCGCGAACCAATCCCCTGGGAAACCACGACGACAATGGCAGAATGCGAGGCAGTCTGCTGCAACGTGAGATCGACCGCAGCAGGAGAGGACGGCACATGTGACAAGGGCAGTAGTACTGAGCTTGGGACAAATCACTAAGTGAGGCAGAATAGTATAGTGAGGTCCATAACGTTCTATAATTCTTTATGGTCACCAAGGTTGCTGGAGGAGGGAAGGTTTTCCCTTTCTCCCCAGGTCCTGGGGGACTCAAACTATACCCAAGTGCGGACCCGCTTTTCCGCACTTGTGCCCTAGACTAATACAGTATAGTGTCTGACACATAGCTGGTGGCCCAGTAGCTGGAAGTTCTTGCATGACGCATAAAGTTACGTAACGTTATGCGACATACCTTACATCTCCCCTAACTGTTTGCAGCCACTTATGTGTCAGTACATAATAAGGCAGGTGATCTTGGGAGGTACCTAGGTACATGCCTAAGCAGAGGTACAAAGGTACAAAGGTACTAAGGTACATGATGACTTGTGTACATGAGTACATGGAACAGAGGTACAAAGGTACAAGGAGACTTGAGTACAAGAGTACAAGGGTACAAGGGTACATGACAGTATGTAACAATGTATAAATGTCTGAGAGGTCTGAAGGGGCTTTAGGGATGTTGAGATAACTTTATACTGATGTGACATACTTATACGTATGACAGCACACAGGCACACCTGATGTAGATATGTTGGCCTGCACTCGGCCGCATCGTGCTCCCGCTCTTTCAAGCCTGCCTACGGCTGGGCTACCACCCCAAGGTGTTCAGAAAGGCGAACATCCTCTTCCTCCCCAAGCCCAACAAGACGGTCTACAGCGTCGCCAAGTCCTGGAGGCCGATCTCACTCCTGTCCTGCCTAGGCAAAGGACTGGAAAGGCTCATAGCAAGGCGTATGGCCACCAAAGCAATCCTTCATGGCGTACTGGCACCCCAACAGTTTGGAGCTGTCCTCAAGAGATCGGCAGTTGATCTCGCAGTGGCGGTCATCCACGACATCGAACAGGCCTTCCAGAACAACAAAGTGGCCTCGATGCTCACTCTCGACGTGTCAGGTGCTTTCAACGCAGTGCTCAAGAACCGACTTATACTTCAACTTCGGAAACAGGGCTGGGACCCAACGCTGGTAAGTTGGGTGGCATCTTTCATGACGGACCGGACGGCTACGGTTCGGCTTGAAAATGTCACGGCAGACGAAGAACCTCTTATCTGCGGGGTCCCGCAGGGGTCACCAGTTTCGCCGATCCTCTTCATGCTCTACCTGGAACCCCTCTTCAAAAGAGGCCTGGTGGACAGCAGGTTCGGGTATGCGGACGACGTCTCAGTGGTGAGAATTGGCCGCAATCAGTACGAGACAGCGGCCAGGCTCTCTGAAGACCTCGCCGACATCCTGGCATGGGGCAGGGAGGAAGCAGTCGACTTTGACCCGGCCAAAAGCGAACTCATACACTTCAACAAAGGCGGGCGCTACCTCACAGAGCCCGTGGCGGCTGGGGATTTCCGCGTGGAGCCCTCCAAGTCCCCAGTGAGATGGCTCGGAGTCTTCTTCGACCCCGGCCTCAAGTTCAAGGCACACGTCGAGACATGGTGTGCAAAGGCCCTAAGGGCAGCCAATCACCTCCGCGGGCTCAACAAAACGATAAAGGGGTCCCCACCCCACATGGTAGCCCTAGCAGCCTCCGCATGCGTGCTCACGGTCGCACTCTTCGCTGCTGAAGCCTGGTGGCCTAGCCTTTCCAAGGAGAGCAGGGGACGGCAAGTCAGCACCCGGGTCGGCCACCTCGCAGACAGGATCGACAGGGTGGTAAAAACGGCTGCGAGAGCAGTACTGCCAGTCTGGCGTACAACCCCTATACCCATCCTCCACAGGGAATCAGGGCTGGACAGTGCTCGCGTGTTGCTCCAGCAGGTTCAACTCCGACACTCCCTACGACTGCGCCGGCTAGACAGGGACCACCCACTCATACGAAGGCTGGAATTCCGGACTCACCCAGACACCTTGGCCCCTCGCCCTAGGCACTTCAGGCCCCCGGGCTCTCAAGGGCCAGCCCTCACCCGGCTACAAAGGACCTATGACCTCACGCCCCCCTGCCCGAGACCCCTACTACTGGAGACAAGGTGGCCTACGCACAGTTTCTCCAAGGAGGAGCTGGCCGGCAAGGAGACAGGAAAGGCAACCCATCTCTGCTGGTTGAGGCGAGTGTCCCCGCTCTCACTGGTCATCTACACAGATGGCTCTCTGGACAAGTCGGCTGGTTGGGGCTGGGTAGCTTTCAGGGATGGCAAAAGAGTGGCGGCAGCCCATGGCGCGCTGCACGATGCCGAAGTGTTCGACGCGGAGGCCAAGGCAGCCAGCATGGCCGCCATCTGGGCAGCGGGGTGGCCCCTGAGGAACCCTCAAGCCAAGGTGCACTTCTGCCTGGATAACACCTCGGTGCTCCGGCTACTCCTGGGACACCCAGCAGACAGCTCACAACGATGCTTTCTGGATTTCCAGAAGGCAGTCCAAAAGATAGGCCCAGACAAGGTCACCACACAATGGTCACCCGGACACATAGGGATCCCAGGGAATGAAGCGGCGGATGCAGAAGCTGCCAAGTCATCCTCACAACCCCCTCTGCCTCCTTCACCAGCAGACCCGCTACCCACGCTGGCGGCACTGCGGAGGAGGAATAAGGAGGCGCGACAAATCTTGACTACGGAATGGTAGTCAGAAAATGTCCCTGACTCATACAAAGAGTGGGACTTAGCAGCTACCAAGCGGCCCCAGGAGCTGCAACTACCGAGACACACACTACACCACCTGCTGGCGGAGAGGTCGGGACACGGGGACTTCGCGAAATACCATCGTAGATTTGGCCACCCGCCGGAAACGATCAAGCTCTGCGACTGCGGGGAAGAGATAGAGGCAGGCCACTTCGCGGTATGCCCCATTCTACGCACGCTCACGCCATGGGGGCTTGGACTTCAAGCCGTCAGGAAGAAATTCTTGGGCATGGACGCCCACATCCAGTATGTGAAGTTCCTGAAGCTCAGCCGGATTGCTGGGTAGGGACCATGTAAACTTAGCAAGCTCAACAAGGACCGCGCGGCGACGCGGCACGAAGGCAGGATGGGATAGGTGTTTAGTAGGAGGTGCGAGAGGAGGTTTTCCTATATGTCTTTCTTATGTCTGACTCCCGCCCCTGCGGCACGCTTGGTCCGTGCTGCCGTCTACGATAGTCTAGATAGGCTCTGCTCCCTGCGGGGCTGCGCCCCGCATAGCCCTGACGTTAATACAAAACAAACAAACAAACAATCCCAATCCCGCTTCGAATCCCGCTCCGAATTCCGCTCTGAATCCCACTTCAATCCCGCTCCGAATGCCCTTCCGTGTTAGGTGGAGATGGTGCTATATCACAGCCGATATAGGCAGCCATGCCCATGTTCTTACCGTGACAGGGCGAATGCAATTGCGCGGACGGGTAAGCGAGCTGTCTTGAACCTGTTCGTCATTCAACTCAAAACGGGGTTGCCCGCCATCACTGCGGCCCCAAGCGAAGCGCCAGGCCGTTAGCATGTGACGGCAAGAGAATCATCAGGACCATTACTCAAGTTCAGGGGTCTTCATCGGATTTGGTAGGCAAATATTGTTACTCCCAGCATTTTTTGCGTAGCCGGCTTGCCATTAAGATTTAGAACCCCGAGCTAAGACGTTGCCCTTCTGGTCGAGCTGCACGATATGAAAGGCGTCTGGCTTATTTCCATCTACCTACAACGGACTGAAAAAGGGCGATGCTGTTCATTTTCATTTGACCCTAGGCCAAGCTCTCCACACTCATCACTGCCGAAGACAATTACTTGAAGTAGTTGCTAGGACACGCTGTTGATCACAGTTACTGGAAAGGAGTCGGTCTTTGCGCCCTTCTTTTTAATGGAGTGCTGTTTCGATCGTTTAGAGTCATGCTTTCGAGGCCTGTTCGCATCTAGCCCAATTCTGCGAGAGGCTAATTCCAGTACCATCGAGTTGGAATTTGCGCTACCTACCACTGGGGCTTTTCGGGGGACAATGTAATCGCAAGACTGCTAACAGCAAGTGTCTTCCTCGGGAGTAAAGAGAAGAGAAGTGTAAGATCTATGCCTGTTCGGCACTGAAGAGTTTATACTACGCCGCTTACCGCCACCATGCGGCATATCACCTCTTAATGAGACTTCAATATGAATTGAACAAGTTGAATTACACAACAGGATGATACTGGACAGGTATTTGACGACATTCACGTCGCGAATCAAGCACGCGCGGACAGCCACAACTAGGTAACTAATCAATTGTGGCGGGTGTTCTGACTCTGTAAATGAATACTTCGCCTATATGAGCATGGCTACCGATGGCATAGCGGTAAGATTGCATTAACTGACCATTATGTAAGGTTTCGGGGACTTCTTGGAAGCAGCCCGTCAACGCCAAGACTTCTCGTACGGCGTTCCGTTCCTCAAGCGTGGGGCCGGACCTGTCTCGTACCTTGCAGTCCCACCTGGGGCAACCCACCTTCAGCTTCCTCAGCTTCGGAGCATGCAGTGCCTACCTGGACCTTGGCAGCTTCATCTTCGGGTGAATCCATACGTCCTCGCCAACGCCCATTCCAACTTCATACGGAGTATGCGGCTTCCTTAGGCATGTATGATCCAGTTGCAAACCGAGGGGCCCTCGAAGCTCTTCTCTGACCTTGCATTGCTTCCAGTACGCCCCATCCGACAGATCTCGACGACTGCTTTTCAATCGACTATAGAATACCAAATCATTGTTTCAACAACCATCTATCATGGCCCGTACCAGCATTGCACGTCTGGCTAGGGCGACTGTGCGCGGCTTCACAACACGCAGCACCGCTACTATCAGCGCTAGACAATTCCTAGCCTCGAAGTATCGAGTCCCCCGCGCTCGACCGACTTGCCAAAGCCTATTCTCAACCAGTCAACGTCTTGCCAAGCTATCTGCCGACGATCTCAAATCGGCTCACCCTGCCGATATCACCGATGCACAGTTCCACGAGCTCGCCGACGACTGTATTGACGAGCTTATGCTTAAATTCGAGCAGATGCAAGAGACGCGGACGGATGTGGATGTTGAGTACAGCGTATGTGCTTCCAGTCCCAGGCCATTCCGGGGCAATTCATCCCGTGTATTCTCCGCTGTTACTAGCTTTGTTTATCTTGCTAAGCCAATTCACATCGCAGGCCGGCGTTATGGTACTCGAGATCAAGGAAGTCGGTACCTACGTGATCAACAAGCAACCCCCGAACAAACAGATCTGGCTGTCGTCGCCCATTTCCGGACCGAAACGCTACGACTGGGTGGTCATTAGAGAAGGCCAAAACCAGAAGCAGGACACAGCCTCGGCGAACTGGATTTACCTGAGGGACGGGTCGTCGTTGAGCGAGCTTCTACGTACGGAGACAGGGGTTGACATCGAGGGTCAGAGGTAGTACTGATGAGCTCGTCGTGCGAACGTCACCCCCCAATTACGGTCAACATTTCATTATTCGTTGGAGTACTGGACGGGGGGTCTGTATTATATCTACTCTGGGGGAAAGCCGTGGACTACATATGAGTTTTGGGGGCGTTACATTCTAGTATGCTTAGCCCGTACTGCTTGTATTACCAGGAACTTTTCATGCTTGGCGGAATGAGAAATCAAGCTGAGATAATCGGCGGTGGGCATACCTCGTACGGAAGATGCTTAGTGCCTCTGGCTTTGGTCATGTTCTATAAATCGATCAAGATCTGAGCTTCCAATTGCACGGAGTCCGTGGTAGCACGGGTTGTGTAGATACACAGTTGAGACTCGAGGGCACGTGTCTATTGTAGACAGGCTTTCTAGTAGGTTTCGGAGACTTACAACGTACCACCCCGTGCTAACACGCATATCAGCCAGCCTCGGTCAACCGGGATAAACAAGTCGGGTCTTGGAGACCTGGGTTCCCATCCCCACGAGATACGCCCAGTTTGACTAGATCCAAACATCAATCCCTCAACGTCGAGATCGAACCACACAGGTCCGCGGCGATGTTGTTCTATTTACCCTGGGAGGTGTCACCCGCATGGGGCATGTCGATGCCCGGGGAAACTGGCAGATACTCGCAAGATCCGTGTGTGGGCGTCTTATAGGTTGAGGTCGCGGGTATTCACATGTTTCCTCGCGGGTGGCTACGTCTTCGTGTGACGACTCTTTTCGCTGATCTCCTTTCAACGTCTCCTTGTTGACCGGAATACCGGGTTCTGGGTTCATATTCCCCGGTGAGACGCGATGGTTTTGCCCCTGAATGACTCCATGCCGTGGAACGCTGGCTGTGTTCTGGCCGGGGTTGGTCGGAATGGAACTCGATTTGGGGTCGCTGTTGGTGAGGCTCGTTATCAGGTATGGCTTTGTCGATCTGTCTGCTTGGCACGGCCGAGTTCGCAACTCGCGCATCGGATCCGATCCGGGGTGGCTGGCCGATTTGTTTGCTCTGAGATAAAGCATCTGATAATGTCGTGCGGTTCTCTCCCCTGGTGGCTTCTATTCAGCGTGCTATCGGAAGCTGTGTAGGCTGTGCTATTTTCTACCTGCCGTCTCGACTCTCCAGTGGACCGAGTGTTGGTTGTTAGACACGTGCTTGGTGCATGTGCCTATATCGTCGACACCGGTAGGCACATCGTTCTTGCGGTTCCTTGCAGTCGGTGTATTGTTGTCTTTGCTTGTTGAAGCATCGCGGCATGGAATCGCGCAGCCAGCTATCCTTGCCCATGTACCTACCCTACCTGGGCAATAGACTTGGCAGATGGGCAGGATCCATGAGTAGCTGTCGTGGCAGAACAGGCGGAACGATAATGTAGTACTGAAGTGAGCGGGACGAGATCTGGCCACGGCTAGAGGCGTTGAACGACCGGCTCATCGCGATCCTACACAATCGGGCTCGAATACCATCTTGACCGATGCCCTCTCAGGTGATTGATCCAGATCAGGCAGAAGAATCAAGCGTTCCATCCAATGTGGGACCAGACGCCGGCATCTCCGGAGAAATGGGACCGGCCATCTTGCATGTCCCTCAGGTTCGGTGGATTATTGATGAAAGACGGTGTCGACGTTGAACCACGACGCTTTACCTTAGGTTGCTACGCTACAGGAACTTACACAGGGAGAGGAACCAACCCGGTGTTCGTGCCTGGGCCCACCGCAGCCTCAGATAGATATTGGATGATATCCTGAGGCGTATGCATGATGTATGTAAGTAGGTAAGCGAGCTGTTTGTCCAAATGACAAGGACCAGGGGATCCAACTGAGAACCGGAAAATGCCATTCGATCTACATTAATAGCGTTGCAGTGCTATCTCACCTCTACCCTTGTTCCAAGATCAATCGCAAATGGAATTATCTATTATACTTTATTGTACATGACCAAGAAGAAGCAATTGCATATGCTTTATGTAGCCGGATATGGTAGGTGTTGAGGAACCCATGCAAATTCGTTTCTTTCACTGTCGTTGCGAGGCTTTGGCCCAATCGTCGTCCCACCGTTTCATCTCGCGACTGATGGAATCCTTGTCGCGAGTCCGCTCCCCGGTAATGATAAACCGTTCGGTTGGATCCGAACGGTTCGCGTACTGGGATAGCCGGGCGTCTCTCAGTGGATTAGGCCTTGTCCGGGAAGATGTGTTTGTGTTGCGGGTTGAAGAGCTTGGCTTGTTAGTATGGTCTTGGACTCTCGTATATCATGTCCGGGTTACTTACACTGAATTGTTGTTGTTATAAGGCCTGGTGTCTGAAGCCATAGCGATAGAAGAGGATACTTTCTAGCAACTTGATACTCGCTGATTGGATGCAGAGGTGGGCCGTGAAATCGACCTCTCGTGACTTGTGATTTGTTTTGAATCTTGCGGGTTCTGAACCGTGAGGTTGGCCTTCGTGAGAACGAAAGACGCTCGAGGTTTGTCTTGATCGGACGAGATCAATTACAATGAAGTACGGGGGCTTGGAGGTATTTGTGATGGCAACCAGGAGTAGACAGGAGAAGTGACTCGAGGTCTAACATGTCGATGCCTCTTATATAATATTCCCCAGATCGCCCGTGAAACAAGAACACGCCTGCGGACTGCAGCAGTGCCACGACGAATAGTATTCGCGCAGGAGCCAAGTAGAAAGAAGAGTCATATGTTCTGCGTGAGGGCTTTTCCGACCCATGTCGAGGAGAGCGATCAGCATTTCTATGGGGCTTGGAGGATTACGGCGCTCCACGTCCTCATATACGTGATAATTGTGCAGTGTACGTTCGCAGACATAACCTACAATGTCATAGAAGGCTTCGGGGTGAGAGTTAGAGAGCGGTAATCCGTCTCGCAGTACCAGGGGGCACATCCAACCTGCTTGTGGCGCTGGTCACGTCGGCACTGGTAGATTATTAGTTCTAGATCCGGCAATATTACGAACATTGGCATAACCCGTACGTACGTTATGATCTGCTGGCGTAGATCTTCAACAACTTTACTTGAGAGTCGGGACTTGGGACTCGGCGCATTGGGAAGGTAGATACATACCGAGTCAACCATGCATACGACATGGGTGATTTAAAGTATGTGGGCAGGAATACTTAATAATGGCAAATGAAATGAACTTGAAATGGTGTGTGTAGCCACTGCAGCCTTCCGGATGGGTCTGCCGATGTTACGGTGCCTGAAACAGACCGGCGACCTCGAATGAGCCGAGAACAAAGTAGAAAAAGCGCCAACACGCCATTGCTGACGGACTGCCAAGATTCTAACGTGTTTATTGCCCTCTTGCTCGGCCTTCCGGACACGTCCAGGGACGCCACTCCGCTACAGGCCCTTGTCAACATGGATGAGTAGGTGGGTAGCCGAGTGACGCGGAATGCCGAAACAGGGTTACTGTAGAGACGTCAAGTTTTAGTGTAGAGTAGGGTCACGATGCTACTGGAGCACATAGATAGAGGCAGCCTACCTCGAAATGAGCAGCTACAACCCTTGGAGTCCCAAAGTCTGAAATTGACCACGACTAGATACGAGCCAGCAGTATTCGTCTTTCTTCAACTAGGTACGAAGTACTTCGTACTGAATTGCCGACGGCCTGGAGACCGCTCGCAAACATTGTATACGTACCCAGGTCAAATGAGGGTTTCAATCAACCATGCACATTGCAGAGTGCCTAGACCTCATTCTTCACTTATGTATCCTTGGTGCAGTGAACACTCATCTGACCTAATAGCAGCACAGACTGAGCAGGAGGGGAGCTGTGCCGCTGCTAGGCCAGACGGGCAGCGACAATCCGAAGCTTCTAGGCACGAATGGCGATCAATCTCGTCAGAGCAGACGGGAGCGTGTTGTGATAAGTAGAAGTGTTGCTGTTTCAGAGCATGCGCACATTCTCGGTATGGGATGATGCTAAACTGCATCGAGGCTAAGTTTGAATCAAGCATACGAGCTGATTATGTATCCAACTTGGTGGACTTGCGGGAGAGAGAGGGTTGGGATACCTCCGGCTGGCTCCAGGGTCGAGACTCGCCGGGAGGGGCGTGATCTACCCCGTGATACCACCTAGCGAAGATGACGCGACAGAAGCAAGAAGTACATTATTACCGTTGAAGAGGAAAAGTGTAGAAACCGGGATTGCGCCCCACAGGTGTGAGCGAGTGAATGCGCCTGCGCTAACTGAATGTCTCCTAGGCGAGATGCTTGTCTGTGTTGTTTAACGCGGAGCGGCGCCTGGCCAGGCACAGCGGAGACACAGAGCCTCACGAGGGACAGGCTAGTACAGGTAGGGTTAGGTGAGGAACTAAACAGACAGTCTAGCACTGTGCATATGTTGAGAGCGCACTATGAGCACACCATGAGCACACTGTATCAGCGGGGTACGAAGCGCAGGTTAGGGACTAAACAGACAGCCAAGCGCCGTGCAAATATGTTGCAAGCACACTATGAACGCACTCAAGGGCACACTGTATCAGCTTGGAGTTACCTGTGGGTCCAACCTTATTGAACCCAGTCGCTAGCGCTTAGTGGGCTAGAAAATCTGTAACCCTCTGTTATCTGTAACCGCTTATGTAATTTCCGAACTTGGTTAGCGGGACATGATGGCCACCAATTTATAGTTAACTTTCCCGACTTATAACTATTCTCCTAACCTAGAGAGGTAGTACACCTACCTCCGCCGACGCCAACGCCAATATGCCTATGCGACAACCCCGGGACACATACCACCACAACGAAAGCTATTATCTATGCGCGCATTGTAGGTATTATGTGGATTATTGGCTTATAGCCATGCCGGAATCTCTATTTGTTCGTATACCGGTGTATTATTGCTCTGTTGGCTAAGGCTGTCCGCCCCCAACCATCGATCAGACTACTATTACATAAGCGGTTACAGATAACAGAGGGTTACAGATTTTCTAGCCCACTAAGCGCTAGCGACTGGGTTCAATAAGGTTGGACCCACAGGTAGGTATAGTGTACCTAAGGATTAAACAGACGGTTGAGCACCGAGGAGCACTGCAAGGAGCACAGATGGGCACTGCAATGAGCAGAGATGAGCACCTGCAATGAGCACACCGCATCAGCAAGGTCGTGTACTACCTAGGTACTATGTACTATGTATTGTACGCACAAATGTACAGACTGTACCTACGAAGTACATTGATCACATAATGATGCTACTCTTCTCAGATCTGACGCTAAGAAATAGTCTAAGTGGATCAGTGCGACCCTTCAAGTTGTCAGGACAGACAGGGACAGGGAAAGAAGGTGAGAATCTCCAGCCACCTCTTGCTCGCACAGCCTCACCTAACTATCCTCAGGCCTTGGAGTAATTAGCCCAAGGCATTTCACACGACGCTGCCTGCTTGTCTGCTCTCGTTAACTCATTGCTTAAATACATTATGACTCCACGAACCGCGAATCCCCTGCAGCAAGGTCGAAGTGTTTATGTAGTTGTCATTGCTAACCAAATGCATAGATAAAGTCTTGATTAGATAAATGTCGTTCGACCAAGTTCTGCTGAAGCGCTCTGCGAACAACTGTCCTGCATGTCTCGAACTCCCAAGGATTGGGATGGGCCATAGAAGTTGCCCAAAGAAGCCATGAGTGGTACTTCTGGGTCTAACAACACACGGCCAGGTCTGGTTCTCATGCGACCCGGTGGCCGCCTTCACGTCATGCACCCGCTGATAGCGCCGTCTGTACACGGTGATCCGGCACTGTGCGGTTCCCTATTCCCTACCTTGATGCCGCTGCTTCTGCCACTGCTATCTCTCCTACAAAACCCATTCTCCCCTCGCCCATCATCGCGCATTTATCCGAGATGTCCGTCACCACCGCAATCAGATCTTATTTTGAGCTTCAGTTTATTCCCTGGCTGATCGTTCCTGTTTCTTGACGCCCATCCTTCCTGGGAGACTCATGTGCGGGACAATGAGCGTGCGGGACAGGTTGGAGTCGGCATCGCCCACAGCGAGCGCATCAACGAACAGAGGCGGTCGGCCCAAAGATTGGACGGTAGCACGCATACGACGGTACATCCGACTCTATCTCTTCACGGCCCTGCCTAGGGACGACATTCTTAAACTTCTAGAGGAAGATGAGTTTAAGCCGGGGTATGTTTCTCCCTTATCGCCTATCCTCAGCAAGCCCTGTCTAATTTTCTCACAATAGCAAAGATGCGGCCAACAAAGTGAAGAACAGCGCATTGGGGAATGACCCAAGATGGCTTCGGCCCAAAAGTGATGAGGAGGAAGAGAATCGCATCCGCGGGCTTCGGAATAGCCTTCGTGGCCGGCGATGCAGGCAGGGCTCGGCGTCTCCAAGTATGAATAAGGGACCCTCCGAATACCTATGCACGACGCCATTCAGAGCTTTTCTGGATAATAGGTCGCTTGGAGGCACAACCATCGCAGGCTCATATCGTTCTTCATCCGAGGAGCTCGCAACAACGCTCAATGAGGGTGACGCCGGCGCTTCGTGTTTTATCCCTACCTCTATCGGTCAACCCGAAGTGTCTCGACATAGCACTTGCCTCACCACTTCTACGGATGCAAGCATTAATAGTGTTTGGCAGGCAAAGCTTTCCTTTCTTCCATTAAGTAAGGTAAAGCAAACCTTTACGGTCTTGAAGCGATGCACGTTCCCCAAAGGCCTCGAATATCAACACACTTCCGATATCTCGCCCGACTCATTCCAGGGCCATGGAGTCTATTCCCACGTCGACCATATCAATGACCCACCCAATGCAGCATATGCGGTGCCTGGCGACTTCTTGAATACCGAACTGCTTCATCGAAGCCAACAATGCGTTGCTGACTCCCCAGCACATCGATCTGGTATTTGCTGGTGTAGGGTTGCTGAGCAAGTCTTATCGCAAAATCCATGGGCTGCTCTTCAAATGCTGCCCCACATACCCAACCCAGATCTTGTGAGGAAGGACACGTTCGGGAATACGATATTTCATCATTTTGCCGCCATGAACGACGCTCAAGATTTGTTGCTGCACCTTGTCCAACAAGCTCTGCATGATCCAAGACTACCTTTACGTGACTCGAATACCGCCGGCCAAACACTCCTGCACGTCCTCCATACTTCTTGGTTTCAGACGGGTTCTAGGATAGACGAACTCATCGACGCATTGCGAAGAGGTAGTTTTGATCTCTTTGCAACCGACGTTTATGGGCGCAGTTTCTATCATCTTCTGCCTGCTGATATAAGGAATCGGGCGCGACTTTCTTTTCAGGCCTTGGGTTACCAGGTGAATCAACGGGATGCCTTCGGGATACAGCTTATGGATACACAACTCTCTCCCGATACAGGCTATTACGCCACCCGAAATGTAACAATGCCGGGGACCGATACTGCATCTTCCGGGCTGCTCCCAAAAATCAACACGCGGTCCGGGGCAGTACAGGAACATGTCTATACTGCTCATACAGATCTCCTGAAGATCATTCGCTGCGCACTTGAGTTTGAGCCATACAGGTTCTTAACTGAGGACTCACAAGGGCGGAATGGATTTCATGCTCTTGCAGAAGTTGACCTGGGACTTGCCCCAACCACCCCTCAAAATCACAGCCGAGGGCTTCTTAAGGATAATCCCCAATCGAGCCCCAAAGCACACAGGAAACGAAAGCACGCTGAGGACGAAGAGATAGACAGACCACGAACTGCTAGTGATGATAGCTCACGTCTGGGGTACGTACGGAGTTTAATCCAGGCCCAAGTTGACGTCAATCAGTACGACAAGCATGGGAACACGCCCCTTATGTCCTTCGTTGCTCATAGCAGCGACACTACGAAATATGACAAAGAGGAGACGGAAACCATGATTCGAGCTCTTGTCAAGGAAGCTGGCGCTAAACTGGAGTTGCGCAACCGTAACGGCGAAACTGCCCTTCATATTGCGGCAAGACACGGCAAGATAATCGCTCTGCGCGCCTTGCTTGAGCTCGGCGCCAACCCGTATACCCGAAATTGCCAAGGACTGGGCATCTTGCAAGTGGTGCATAGGCTGTACCTTACGACAGAGCATGATGACAAAAACAACGCGCGATTCCAGGCTTGCCTTGCCATTCTCACAAGCACTATCGAATACACGGAGCAAGGTCCAACTCTCGAACAGGAATGGGGGATGAGGGGAGAATAACCGAGTTTCTTCCTTTTTCTTTTTTCCTTTTTCACCTGGTCTTGTTTTCTGTGCATTTCTTTCATTAGTTTGCTTTGACTTGCTTTTTTGGGATTCTCTACGATTTTGAGATTTCATGTTGTACGATATGCGCGCTGTTGGCGTCTTTAGGAACTTATAGAATTAGAGTGATACCCCGGGTGCGGCATATGGAGTTTTGAGGGATGTGTTCAATTTATATATACCAACGTGAGGGAGTTACTGTTCACTGGATATTTACTCCTTTAATCGTCCATTTCAGCAGGCTTTTTGCGTGCCCGTGTACGTTTATCCGGCATGCGGAATGCCGGTGGGCCTGGGTCACATGAAGCCGGAATTCCTCCATAATTACCCGCGGTCACTCACCACGAGTTGATTGCATTATATTATCAGCTCATGAAGACATATGACCTCACTTGAAGCTTTAACGACCTATTCGAACATCCACTGGAGTATACCAGTTGAACGGCTAATTCTATCACTTAGACAATCGCGTCTGACTCCATACCTCAATTAACCGCGCAGCATGAAGAGCCAGATTCTTCGCCTCCAGACTAGCCACATTCCCCGCAAGTTCACGGAACCGTGTCCCCCAGAACTTCCATCTGCTCACCGTGAGCCCAGCGCTGGATTTCCATAATTCACCCCCTCTCAATACCCGCTGCTGCACCTCGTCGAGCTGTGGTTCAGGCTGCAGTACTAGTTGTTGAACGAGTGTTGCGCCCGCGTACTCGATGTACACGGCGGCCTTCATCACAGAGCGATCGAGATCACCAGCCGGCGTGGTGCCTTGCTCAAGCGCGTCCCTCAACATCCATAGCGCGGTGATTTCAGAGCCAGGCGCAACACCTGCGTGTAGAAGTCTCGCAACGAATGCGTGGAATGAGACGCTTTCATTTACCCCGGCGGGCCTATCTATGTGTTCTCTAATCGCCGGGCCAAGAAGGGGCAGCTCGGTCCAAACGACGGCCTGCGGACTTAGTTATTAATTAACAATCCCACGTGGCGAGCGGGTTTCTCGGTATGTAGTTTGCAGAGAATTAAAACCATTTTACACTACCTTCCAGACCGTCTCACCCGTCTCCGGCACTAACTTTAGCTCCCGCAGGAAGGCGACGAGCTTGTCCTGCGCCGGGTTGTTGTGCGGGATCTGCTCCGCGATGTTGAATATGTTACTCCAGAAGCTCCAGAAGAACAGCTCGCCTGATGCGTTCACGCTTTGCGCGAAGGAGGCCGCTGCATCGCAGGCGGTCGTTGCGCTCTGGGGGCAGATGTATTCGTTTAGGAGCCCGAATATGTCGGTTCTGGTGGGGTCTTCCCGGACCTGTCGGAGGGAGATGGCAGCCGCCATGGTTACTGCCCCTTCCCGGAAAATAGTAAAAACGACCGGATTAAACGAAGTTATTTGATTTGGCAAATCCAACAAGATTGATCCCAACTGAGGTAACTCATATAAGCTTCGAGAAAGCGCTGTTGCCTAGGGCAACCTACGTCATGGAGATCTCGGGATCAACTAGCCGAGCTGAGCCTTTGCCAGTGCCAGTGCACTGCCCCCGGTCCATGCCAGTCATACTGTGCCGCACGTGGGATTCCGCGGCTACGCGACCCGATTTGCGGGTGCGCCGTCGATCGATTGGCGACACTACCGGCGACCCAGAAGGGATCGATGCTTGTTCCGGTTAGAATTGAGGAAATGGACCAATCATGCGGCTTCTGTTGTGAATAGCCTCACTGGATACGTCTTGTCGGCAAGGTGTCTTTCGTGCCCCACCCGTGAGTCGAGGTCTTTGCAGGCCTCCACATGTACTTATAAAGTCCTGCGCATACAAGGGGTGTGGAAAACGTACCTGGTAAACTCTGTGAGGTCAAAAGTGAGGTCGTTTCAAGTTCTGCGTCAGCCAGACCGTGTGGCGCAGACCCAAACGGTTTTGTGGGTCGGGAAAAGTGGCTGGAGATTCTCCATGTTAATCAGACTAATTTGCCCAGTCACAAGTTGCGGAGCAGAGGGAACCCGCGGAGATCGCCCAAGGCCGCACGATCGTGAACCAACAAGTCTAACCTGTAATTCTGTCCATCGGCACCACGCGCTTATAACCCTTAAGTCGATGTCTCTGAGTAGAATGGATGGCCGGCCAAATTTTCGCATAACAATGTTTAAGTTACTGCCTACAGTCGATCTCGGCCTGCGCAGCCAGAATTCCATACGGTATACCTGATGATCACCATGTTCACGACGAAATGTCGGCAGATTGCGTTGGATCCTATCCTATGATGGGATCTGGATTTGGACGACGGCTACCCATAGGTGCATGAGAAAGCCTTCTTCTCACGATTTGCCGGTGTCATGCTCTAATATCAGACCAAGCTTTGGCTCACGAACCTGACACCTCCCGATGACATTGTTGCGAGAGTATTCCGAATTGATCACTACAGTCTACAAGTATTTAGAAGGATCAAGTCTTTCTCACAGTACGTAGGTAAAGAACCTAGCAGTCAATGACGTTGAATGCCACCCCGTTGTTTTCATTTCACCTTCCTGTAACCCCCTCGCAATTCTTCCTCGCTCGGAAGACATCCCCCCTCCCATCGCCCAATACTCTTGTTGCAGTGAATCAAGGTCCCCATGACTTGTGATGCATATCCCTCCCCCGTCGCGTCGGCATGTCTGAAGTGCTCATGGTGTCTTGCGATATCTCAACGTCCGGTTCGATGGCCAGAAAGCCATAGCGCTCGGCATTTGTGAGAACGGACAGGTTATTGCGGCAGCGAATTTGCGGTTTCTTAGATCTCGAAGGAAATGGAGTCGCGTGTTTCTCCTGACAAGATACCACTCCTCGTCGTCCCGTACCATTTCGAGCGGTTGATACAATCTCGTATATTGTGGCTGGGTTGATATAGGTGCTCCTATCCCGTGGGATTGTATTCGATGCCTATCTTGGATGATGATTTTGCCGTTTTAGTTGCCGGTACTCTGTAGTGCCCTGGGTACGATTTTCCGCGGACGCCGGAGAGCGCCTAGCCCAGGCGGCGTTTCGGGAGACGATTTCGACGATGTTGTGAAGGTTGCTAGCCGGGTTTGTTGTCTGCTCTGCTGGATACTTTTATGCGGCTTCGCCTTTTGGCGTCTCTCCTCATGTGATTTTCGGATTGTCGATTATCATCCAACCTCTGAACGGCGCCTAATTTCGTGTATAGTATATCATCCTGTTCCGGAGTCTGACATTAGTATTCGGTCTAATGAACAGTTTCAATGTCTGACCTCACAGTAACTTGTTGTGATCGATCTCCCGACTCCTCTGACGAAAGTATTCCCCACGAGCAAGCAAGCAAACAGGCAACCAGTTCAAAACTTGCTATCGGACTGATTGTCAACTCGGCTATTCACCTCGGACCCGCCATTGAAGTGAGTGACAGCTCCGCGTCGCGCCAGCCCATCTCGACTGAACCAGCGGTGTCTTAGTATAAACACCGACTGCAAGAGGCATCAGAAGACCCTGAAAACGAATACATGGGTTCGACGATGTGTTGTCCCTCCTGTTGGACAGACTCTTTGCCCCATGACTGCCCTGGACGAAAGGGCTGATCTGGATCTTCCGTGACATCTACCTGGCTTACACTAGCGGCAAGATGATCCCCTTCGTTGACGCTTCTACTTGGCATTGACCTGGCCGCATGGGAATCTCACATGCTAACTGACTTTATACACAGCTGGGCAGCTATTATCCATAAATCGTACACTCTGTGCTACCACCCAGACTAGGTCGATATGTCCTCGCGGATGGTAGAACGTTATGACAGTGTAGGCCATGTCCCCCGTGCAATCGGGACACGGTCTACATTGCCATAAGGTTCTACCATCCACGAGAACCTATCGATCTAGTCCAGGTGGTAGCGCGGAGCGTAAGGTCTATAGATGATAGCCGTCCAGCTGTGTACAAAGTCAGTTAGCATATGAGATTACCCTGCGGGCAGGTCAGCGTCAACTAGGAGCGTCAACAAGAGTATCATCTCATCCTGGTACAAGCCAGGTAGATGTCACGGAAGATCCCGAACAGCCCTTCGTCTAGTGCGGAGACGGAGGCAAGGGGTCTGTCCTACAACAAGGGCAACCCTTCGTCGAACCCATGTGTTCGCGGTCAGCTGGCTTCTGATGTCTCTTCAGCCAGTGCTACGAAGACATAGCTGGTTCAGGGGTGATTTGCTGGCGAGGCCCGTCGCCGTCGCTCACTTCAATGGTAGGGCCGATGCGAATAGCTGCGTCGTTGTGCTGAAGTTTGGGTGTCCTTGCAATGAACTTGGAGATGTTGCCGGCTGGGGGAAAGACTGAGAGCGATGTGATGAAGGAAGGAAAAGGATAGGTTCAATGAAAAGGCTGGGTGGTTTGTTGGAACCGGTGCAAAGTTGTTTGATGATGGATATCCGCAGAACCTGGGCTGGAGGATGAAGACGGATGGAAAGAAAGAAAGAGAGGAGAGGGAAAGGATGGGAACGGTTAGGAACGTAGGGGGGGTTTATATACCCGGAGGCAGAATTCTGCCGCGGGCGGTCAGCAACAACGCACGGCAGTAACGAGCAGGTAGAAGGCGGTGTAGTCGAGTGCCTGCCTTCGGGGACAATGTCCCGAGTGCATTAATACATTGAGCAAGTGCGATGGACAACGGGTGTTGGGTCCGAACCACCGCCTCGGTGCCCTTGATACCGCCCCCGGTGAAGCTGGGCTACCAACTTACCAACTACAGGGCCCTGCCTGTCTTCAGATCGTAATACCTGGAATGTTCTCGACTGATCCTTAGTCCTCAATGGGCAGGCACTCGGGCCATACCTCGTTCTTGTTAATACTGTGGTGACCGCCCACGGCAGAATCTTAAAACTTCGCCACGTGCAAGTTGTACCTATGACTGTCACGTTCCCGGGTTCCTCGGTCCCGTGCAACTGGGAACTTGAAGACATTGGGTAAGTAGTCTGTAACCACCGTCGTTCTACCTAGCCACCTAGGAAGTCGTTATAGTGGACGGCGTTGACTTGAAAACCCCTACCCGTTATTCAAAACAACATCCAGACAAGGTCACAGAATTTCACGTTATCCCAACACCTTCGGTGCAGATTAGTGCCTGCCCACCGGTCACTGGTAACCGTTAATTAGTTAATAACTACTAGCTATTGTGCTCTATGTCTGAGTAGCTAAGAACTTGAGTACGTCTATTAGTAAAGCTAGCAAGCTGGGCATTGAGCATGGGGCGCTGAACCGGGACTCTGGGTGCGAGATAGCTATTACTATTTGTGTAGATTGTTAACGCCTTGTTTGACGCTGAACAATGAGGACTCATCGAGTCTTGATTTGGAACGTGATTGTGACATCAGAGGCAGTTGAGTTTGAGTAGAGATACGAAGGTAAATTATATCTATCTATGTATATTGAATTGAGGCCTACCTGAGTTGTACGTATTGGCCATGGTCCGGGGACTGGAAGGTCCCTCGGAGCGAAGGACAATTCAAAACCGCTTCGCGCTGCGCGTCTATAGTACGTCTCCCATGCTTTCGCAATGTAACCTCGGCGCATCATACGCTAACACAAGATCGAACAACTCGAGAAAGGGCTTATCATTAGCACGTACGAGGATTCACGCTTAGCTCGGTGCACAAGACGAAGAGAGCACATCTCAACGAAGCAGCAACCCGTCAGTACTACCGCCTTACTCGTTATATCTGGACTTAAAAAGGATCACACATGGCTAGAGAGTTAGAGATTTCAAAGGATTAAGATGCAATTCTCTATTGGTTCTTGTCCCAATGCCGTATGCGCCTAGTAATATGCGGGATCCCAAATCCTCTCTCGAAGCCAATTTGCCAGAATATCTTCCAGATCACCCGCGTGTTTTCGCAGCCATCTTTCCCCATCAGCAGTACGCGAGATGACAGGGGTTGGTAAATGACAGCCTGACAGGGGTGAGCGAGGGAATACGGAGCGAAGCGCAGCGGGCAGCCGGTAAGCGTACCATAAAAGGTCTCATGAGCCACCATGCCCTCGATATCTTTCAAGATTAAATCTCCAGCCTCCAGGTTCTAATTCTTGCCGCTTTCAGTCCCCATCCGTGATCCGTGTTTGCGATGACTACGAACAAGCAATCATGGGAGGAGGGGTGTCTTGGGGCCTCATTTGAGAGAAAATATTACCATCGCGGAGGAGCCTTCATCAAGAGAAGCTTGAGAACCAAAGAGTTTCGTAGCGGGTATCGAGGTCTTCACATACCTCGCCTTCGGATGGAGAGTCTCAGGAATGAAGCAGAGTCGTTGCGATATATTCGTCATCACACCAATATTCCCGTCCCATGCGTTTACTGCGACTTTGAGGACGACGATGCTTATTATTTGGTCACGGAATATGTCGACGGTGAGAAAATGTCGGATCTGACGGACGATCAGAAGGCCGTCGTACGCGGTGAGCTTCAGGAACATCTTGCAACGCTCAAGTCTCTCACGTCCAATCGACTTGGTGGGCCATCGGGCATTGTGATCCCCCCATATCGAGTTCTACGGCGCACAAACATTGATCACTGGCACTTGAAATCCTCCTATGATAACGAATATGTGTTTTGTCACAACGATTTATCAGCAAAACGTCATTGTCGACCCGGACACGTTGAAAATCAAGGCCAT
Organism: Xylariaceae sp. X802; assembly: GCA_028637635.1. Lineage (NCBI taxonomy): Eukaryota > Fungi > Ascomycota > Sordariomycetes > Xylariales > Xylariaceae > Xylariaceae sp. X802. The sequence goes on along the minus strand of JAJFDH010000006.1, from coordinate 1,003,320 downwards.
CATAGACTGGGAATATGCCGGATTCTTCCCGGCTTGCTTCGAGTGGCCGTTCTACACCAGACCCGGCCCCTCTGTTGCTTTGGCAAACGAAGTTGATGACTCTTTCGAGTTGCTTGAGTTCCTTAAGTCACGAAGCAAAATAGGGATGGAAGCTGAACCAAGACCCAAGCGACCTGAATCCGGTTGAGAAAAGAAGGGATTCTTGTATAATGACGAACCATATGGCGTCCCTATGTCACGGCTCATCTGCCTGTCGTTGCTTGAGCCGTGGCCCGTGGGGTCCAGGTTCGTCATTCTAGATATCATTGTTTTAGGTCTCAAGGTCGAGGTCGCTCGAGGTCCCCCCCCCCCCCCCCCCCAACCAAACAGTCGAATATTAGACTAGGCCCTCAGGGTTGTCTCCCACTGCTTTCTCAGCAATGTTTGATGTCGCTCTCAGAGTGTTAGTACACCAAGCCTCACTATTGATCTGCTTGGGACCCAACTAGACGTGATTCACGACGCTTTTCATTCCTTCAAAACCTATTCAAAGCAAAGATGTCATGACACCTGAGCTAGCCTTCATCCCGTGCGGCTTAAACTTTACGTTACCTACTCTCGTATACACGTAGAGTTACGTAGCAGCAAGTTGACACGGTCCTGTCGTCCTGTGCACAAGGATCAGGGGCGAAATGGGGCGTCAAGGCGTAGACACGATCGAGGCTCGGCTAAGCAGGCAGAACTCGGGTGGGGTGGTTAGGAGTGACTGTGCCCGTTGGTGAAATGGCGAGTCCGGCCCGCACGCCGTGCGGTCCAGGCTGCAACGCCCAGCGAGACATACTACATTGTTGCCATGTACGCGAAGGATCTCACAACGTAACACTCGTCTAAACGCGGCATGGGAATGTCAGTAATTGCACAAAGGTAATTCACTTACCCCAACGTAACCCTATCTCACGTTATTGATGTACGGACGGCAACCAAATCCCTTCCACTTGATAAGTTGATATACTTGGGTGTTATGCTCCTGAAAGCACTCGAGATCTCAGTACTGCCTAGTGTTCCAATCTGGCACTAATTTGCACAGGACATAACTGACAGAAATAAGTCTCGGGATTTCGCACTACTCACGAGATATGCCCATTCAATGCCGTCGTTGCTTGCTGGCCCGAGGTGTGGGCTGTTGGCAAACAAGCCCTTGATGGCCGCATGTCAACCTTCGGCTTCATTGGCTCGTTTGCATGACCATATGATGCTGCAGCCTGCTGGCATTTACATACCTGCTTGCTTGGCCTGGATGATAATAGGTAGATGAGTAATTCGATTGCTATGTACTCCAACGGCGCAGCCTGATCATTGATGCAGCCCAACGTAAACCGGGCGAAATCACCACCACCCTTGCCGAGGATTTGACAGTCGATTTGTTTGCGCTGATCGTACTTACCAATGGGTTATAGACCCTAATGAGGCATTTCTAGCCGAAGAAAGTGTTCAATTCAACGCTGCCCGTATTGTCGAACGCCAATGACCACTTGCCGATGGAGCTCGCTTCTGAATTAGTAGTTGGGAAGGGATTGTTACTCATGATGTTGTAATCGTACGAAGTCATCGCCGGGTGCTAATTGGGTCGACCAAAAGCTCTGATCGCCGACTTGGTAGATCGAAGCGAAGGCTGAGTGCCAGGCAGAACTGCACATCTGTCGGTCATCAGAGACTTGACAGCTAACGAAACGGTCAATCGACCATTTGCGACAAAATCGGGGTATTGAACCGATGGATCACCGGTTCGGCGGATCGATGTACAGAAAAATACCACATAGGAATCTGGTGAAGCTGCCAGGACATATAACTTAGAGAATTATAAAAAGCGAGTCTCTTGCCGCTCGAAAATAGCCAAACCTCATTCAAATCATCATTAGACAACCTTGTTACGTACTTCTACTATCGCTCATAGCCGCAAACATCACTACCTTCCTGCCTGATAACAACATTCGGCTTCATCATGGCCTCCGAGGTTTACAATTGCAAGCGTTGCTGGAAAGTTCAACTTTCCAGCACTCAACCCAAGTGCCCGGCCCCCAGCTGCGCAAAGTCGCCCGGCTAACTAGAGACTTAGTATGGTTAATGCGGCAACTAGGGTTGCAATACCAAGTCTCTAGTTAGGCGGGCGAATTTCTGCAGTTGGGGCACTCGGGTTGAGTGCTGGAAACCAAAGTCCCGCAACGCCTGCAATTGTAAACCTCGGAGGCCATGATGAAACCGAAGGTAGTGGTGTTTGCGGCTATGAGCGATAGTAGAAGTACGTAAGAAGGTTGTCTAAAAGCATTGCAGTGCTTACGACTGTGAATATAGGTGGGCACGGGGATTGCCGTCACCATGTTTTATGTCCGAAGCACTACCAAGAATCTCTTGGCTCTTGAGTCTTAGCTAGCCAGTCATCGTTGAAGCCCTGATGCTTAGCCATTCTGTTTGCGCACGCGTGATTCCATCAGGTCCGCACGCTCTACGCGTCCGCTGCGCCCAGCGAAGACAGGCATTTACGGCTCACCACGAGTAGATGACCGGCGGACAGTCCGCTGCATTTTGCTATCCAGGCGGTAATGGTAGCGGTCGGACGGGCGTAGATTCTGATTCCAGGCATGAACTTTATGGCAAACCCCAGCTTGTTGTTAGCGAGTGCTCGTATCCCAGGATAGTCAGTCTAGCCGCCGTAAGCTGACAGCTTTCCTGTTGCCTGAGCTCCGACTCGGGAAGTCTAGTCTCTTCTGTCGTGATGCTGTTGCGCTTTGCGGTTCTACTGCTATTGCAAAACTCGGAGACAGCATCGCGCCAAGCGAGAGCACCCAGCAGGGCGAATGCAGATGCTAAACCCTGCCTAAGAGACAGCGGTAGGACTTATCGTTCGTCCGTCGGCCTTGTTTCCTAAACACACTTTCATTATCTTCACCTGAAGGCTTGACCTGAAACATCGAGACCTGGCGGTCCCCTCGAGACCAAAAGAGGGCTGATCTCCAGACTCGCCACTGGGGTCGAATCATATTTGCTTTCCCATAATGGCGGATGTTGGGTGATCGCTACATCGCCGCATCTATACATTCTCACCATACCGAAGTTGTCAGGGACAATGGTCGTATTCTGGGCGTATCTACCTTCGGCGTTGATAAACTCGTAGGGGACCTGTCGCATATCGCGCGAGCTATAGGGCCACTGCTCACCGAAGCGGGTGACATCATGGTTGCTGTCCGACGTCACAATGCAGGAGACACGCTGTGCGGAATCTGGCCCGTAAGGCGCGACGCAGGGGACGCCTAGGCTCGTGACTTTGGACGTCACATGACCTGCCTCGAATTCTATCTCCTTGACTGCCCGAAGACACCAACTCGGTAACTGACGGAGTGGTAATGTAAAGCAAGTGACCGAGTTGGTGTCTTCGGGCAGCCAAGGAGATAATGTTTCCCGCTATCTTACCTGCCTGTTTGCGTATGTATTTCTTGGTTGTAGCCTTGCTCAGAAGGCATTTATCAGAAGTATCATGGAAGTGGAATGCGAGAATTTGTCTGGAGCGGGTGTAAAGATTGTGTCGTGACGGCCCACCGTCGTCGTGCCCACGTGGCACGAGTACGAAGTATCTACCTATTACCCCTTTCTTGGGCATGGCATTTACACACCATGGTCGGCCTATGGTATTGCTCGGCCACCTGGCCTACTCAAATGCATTGACCGGGGTCTTACAGGGGAGTGGGACCCCTGAATGGCCGAGCTGTGCGGTAGGCCGTACAGTGGGGCAGACATGTTAAGTGGTGGGTCACATTATGTAACCATGCAGGTGGCTAGACAGTTGTTTTTAGCCGAGCCGAGTCTGGGATTTCTCCTTTTCGATTCTGCCTAACTTATCTACGTCCGTACCAACTCCGTACTTCGGGCTCGGCTCGGGTTCAGTTCGCGACGCCGAGTTCACTAGATGTTTGCTGGTTTCAGGTCACAGAATATGCGCGGTCTCTCGTGTTATTTGCAGCTGCTCCTCAAGCCCATCCCGTGGGCTGTTACCTTACAAAGTGCTGAAAGTCCATGAGCTCTTCAAGGAGTATTTCTCTCCGGGTCCAGTGATTTCGGCTCCGCGCCGGCCCCATTCCGGACTATGGACAAGCATGTCAGCTTGACACATAAAGGTCGCCCGTATAGACTATTCGGACTTTCGCGTTGATGAGGGCATGCCACTTACTGGTTGATTCCGTCCACGTAGTCCTGCGCCTCAATTGCGACACACGAACTTCGCTGTACCGTCTTAACCTCGCTGGTCCCCTGTGTGCTCTTGAGGTCCTTCGTGCCGTCGAACCAGTTGCACGTATACACGACGGCGCCTGGCTGGTCCGTACGGAGCTCTGCCTTGATCCCTGAGAAGGCACTCGCTAGCGTCAACACAACGGCGTCGGCTGGTGCATCCTCAAAGAGGAAGTACCCGTTGTAGCCCTCGCACCCAGTTCCGCAATTGTCAGAGAACCCAGGGAGATTCCGCGCATGGCCCAGGAACAAGTTCGGCGCACTCGCAAAGTCATTGATGCTGTCTGGCGCTGCCGTTGCGATTTCACCCGTCGGGAGATCCCCGGCATCCGCCACCAGATACTGTTCCGAGTACGGTATATACAAGGTATGGTTCCAGATTTCAACGGCATCTGGATTTCTGAAGGCGTCAAGATTGAAATAGGTATGGTGTGTTAGCATGAGGGCTAAAGCACACGATCAGCAACAGGGAAATGGAGTCGCGAACACGACAGATTCATAGGTATACGAACGTGATTTGACATCAGGCGACACCGCATCCATTCTAACCTTCCACTCATTCCCGCTAACACTATATGTGATCTTCGCTAGCACGAGGCCCGGCATACCCTGCTCAGAGTAAGGCTCATCGCGGACCGTGAATGTGATTGAATCGTCGGTCACCGCCGATACGTTCCATGTCCGGTAAGACCAATTGTTCGTACCGGAATGGAGCGTATTGTTACCGTCGTTGATCTCGGTGTGGTACGTCTTGCCGTCGATGGTATACTCACCATGGCCAATGCGATTCACGTAGCGACCCGGTACGCTATTGTAGACGGGATGACTTGGATCCACGGCTACAGTAGTCTTAGCTTCTAAAGCAAGGCATCATCACAGGTATCTCGCTAACCGTAGAATGTTAGGTTGTCATAGCCGAGAACAACATCAACGTCCTGGCCGTTCTTGTCTTTGACGAAGAGGTTGGTGAGAGTACCACCGTATGTAATGAACTAGAAGTTCCCTAAGTTGCAGTGAGAGACAACATATCACGGGTGGAGAACTGACTTGTGCCTTTAAACCAGATGAGGTGATGGTATATTTACCATCTGCACCAGGACCCGGCACTTGAGCTGTCACACAGCTCGTTGCCGCTAAGACTTGAAATAATAACGAGGACCGCATCTTCTCGGATACTTGCTCGGCTTGACTCGTTGGTTTTTCTCAAGTTTACTAGGGCATTGCTCCGGCTTATGACTGCCTGGCGTGCTCGACTGTCCAACTTCAATGTCGCTGTACTCTCACCGCGGCCCCTCTCATCTCTTCCCCCTTTTCGGATGAAATGGAAACCTGTTCCACTTCCAGTTCACGAGACTTATCAGGTCGGAGGGGCATGACCCGTGGAGACTCTGGGGTGCGTACTGGTGGCGCACATGTTGCCCACCTGCCATCGTGTATCCCGATTGAGGAATCTTTCGCGGAGATGTCTAATGGGTATTGACGTGGAGTTGATAAGTTGGACAGAATCCCGCCTCCATGGGTCGCAAAACCGGGTCGAGCCGCAGGTTCTTGAGGATCTACACCCACAAAAAGTTCAGGCCAACCCTAAAGACAATTACACAGTATTTCCGAAGTGAAAGATCACATTCCCTCGAAATAAGGTCATCGCTCTGAAACAGCTTTCGAATTTCTCAGTGACATTCAATGGGTGGTTAATTATCAAGGCGACCATGGGTAACCGCCGATACAGACAACGTATCGAAATGGCCAGGCTTGAGAGCCACACCCTGAGCACGTTCCGGAATGATGAACCAGTGGAGAACGGTCACGACCCCGGACAAAGCCAGATTCTCTTTAAGACACCCCCAATCATAGTAAGCCCTTCTAGTCCCCATTCAGAAAGCACGCCGACATGACGGAACCAACCTTCCGACACCATTATCCCGAGCCCCGGTGTTAAGGTACCGGCGTTTAAGATGGGCACGAAACCGGTTTGTTCAAGAGGAGGTCTGACGTATCAAGACTTCAGGGAAACATCGCGAACAGCGACCTATTGTGATGGCGGTGATCGATATGTACAGCGTATAAGGGTGAACCCCGGAAGACCTCCAAGGATCCGGCGTCTGACTAATACTCATCACCCCTGTCGCTTGAGCACATGAAGCCCCAGACTCACCATGCGATGCGAAGCGGCAACAATCGAAAATATGCCAACGGGACGGCAACTGGTGAATCGAATCCAGAACATACGAGAATCGTATGCGGGCGGGGCTGAACAAGGAATCGGGACGTCATCTCCAGACTTCGCCGGCGTCTGCTATGGTCTGTTCGTAATACAGGACACAGGGGAAAGACGTTACCTAGCAGGCCATGCATTGATTCTTTCGGTCGGCTCGGGGGCTTAAGATCCATGGCCCTACAGACACAATAGCCTAAAGCATGTCAGGCGCTCACCAGATCCCTTCATGGCATCAAAAAGAGGAAACGCAAGAGGGGTGAGTCTACCCCCAATGCAGTCCAGGAATGGACCGCGGAGGGGATGTCCAGATATAATGGGCGCTTACAGAATATCACGAGAACAATGCAATGGCCGGAATTTTTCAACAGATTACGTCGGTAGGGATGTCTCCCCACCATGACAGTCGAAATCGTACCGCCAAACTATCGGTTTTTGTCCCTTCTCGACCTACTGGAGAGAGTCAACAAACTCCCCGATCTATTTACAGGACATTTCTCTCCCAGCCTTAGGTTTGAGGTGCTGAGCTGTCTAAGGATTGATCAATTATCCAACATCTCTCCCCTTAATATGCGGTGTTGTGAAAAAGACCGCGGACGTCAGGGAAGATGACATCCTGTTCAGTCAGGATCAGATGATAGCGTCAGACGGCTGGTACTATTCCATTCCGTGATCACTTCGTCAACGTACGCTTGTTCACAAGATCTGCTATCCCGTTTGTCTATCTGGGCGAATGCGTATACGCAAATATTATTGACACGGCCTAAGTCAATCAACAACATAATAGGCAGCGATTAGGATGCCCGACCCATAACTACTTGGCGAGACGTCTTCAGTCGGCACTCACGGATTTGAGACTGAGTATTGCTAAGAAACCGGAAACTACCTTACGCCACCCTCTGGGCACCTGCTTTAGCCCATTGATCTGGAGACCTCCAGTTGTTACCCTAATGAAATGAGTTTATGAAGCTATATGAAGCATGGCAATGGTACCCAAACACATCGTTCAGCCCAACCAACGTACAGAGAGACTTGGTGATTTCAGCATATCGGCTTACATGAATGGGATGCTTCCTGCACATCAGCTAGCTGCCTCCGCCGTACTAACCACGTTCTTTTATACTTCTCATAAGGCTTCTGGTTGTATGAAGTGTATGTCGACTGTAGACTTTGAATACTCACTGACGGAAACTAAGAGATTCAAGCAGTAAAATGCTACAACGAGTCTCAACTCTCAAGGTCACGCCATGTCCAAGAACTCCGCTCAACGGCTTTCTTCACTTCAAACGTCTATGTCACATACTGCCAACGTCAGCTAAGTAAGCTTTCCCCAAATCCTCCAAAGGAAAAGACTCCCCGCCTTCCGGACACCCGGAGTCCCAAACCTGGAGATTTCGACCCTTCCGGCCAAACCTATCATACATAGCATAGCCTATAGGTAGTCCCGCGGCCGGAGTGGCCATATCCAAGATAACACGGTACCATCAGCCAATTCAGCAGTATTCAACCAGCTACAAATACTTGGCAAGGTAAGTACTCCGCATACCCCATCACGTGGAACCCAGAGAAGCATTCGGTCCATTGGATGGGATAACCCACGTTACATCAGCACCGCAGGTCCCATCACGCGAGCGAGCACACCATCAGAGAGAACTTTTCCCTTCAAAAAATAAAAGAAATAAAATAAAATAAGAAGAAAAAAGAATTCGGGTTTGTCAACCGTGATCTATCATGTCAGCAAGGGGAGACAACTTCGTGCTGAACCAGTAGGAGACCGCCAACAAGCGTTTGCGGTTTTAATGCCGGGGTGCTTTGTGGGAACTCGCTCAAGGCTTGGAATCGTCCACGCTGCCCTTTGGTGCCAAGGCTGCTGTACATAAACCAATAAGAATCACCGCTCTGCGTTCTCCATACGACCGCGGTGATAACGCCCTGTCAAACTTCGCACACAGCGCCAAGACGATCTACCTCTCCGAGTTTGATCGATCGTTCTGGCAGCAAGGCCGTACCGGATAACACGGCCGAGCCGGGGGCAGGTTGTATGGTTCTGTGTCGCGGTGATGAGAATCTCGTGCGCAACGACGTCTTCGCGGTCGTATTAGCCTTGATTATTTTGATTTGTGCTTGGTATTGGCCTATGCATGCGAGCCTTGGTCCCCGTTGCGCGTGGCGCGATTATCGTGTCTTCTGTTGGTTCTGTACCCCGTTCACGCATCTTGGTTTGTGGAATCACGCAATTTTGGGATCTCTAACGTGATGACATTCGACTTGATGAGCTATTCCGCTTAAGGCTTGATGGTATTGGGCTGATGAATTGTTTATTGTGCTGTTGTCGTGTCTAGGGGGACTGTGAAACCTTTCCATGGGGGAACCAATGATCGAACCTTGGAGTCTCAATATCCTGTATCGAAATGTCAGGGGGCGACATATCCATACCATCTACCTACCTAGGTTGGTATCCCAACGCCAGGGATTTATAGCAATGGTTTATCGTGAATTGATCGTTCTAGAAATTGAGGATCCGGAGATCGAACTATTCTAGCCAGCTAAGGAGAACCCCGAGGAAAAGGGAATAACATTACACCTGTATCACAAGGCCGACCCACCCCGTAGCAGCTCAAATGACATTAGCCATGCCCAACGTAAAGCAACTCCCTGCTTTCAAACAATCCCAGGGTACCAGTACAGTCTCACGCTCGTGGAGTAGAGATAATATGGGCAAGACAAGGCTGGGGCTCAAATGTCCACCCCTACCTCGTACGCTGGTGCATTGGCTCCTCGACCAATGGTCTTATAGGTTTTCCAAACCCCGTCTGATCCTAGAGTGTCGAATCGAGACATCTCCATATTGGGGAGATCGTCAGTGAGGCCTGAGTAGTAGAAGCCGATCACAACCACCAAATAAGTCAGAAGCAGAATGCTGCCCTTGAAATAGTTGCTCTTCCCCTCACCATACATGTAACTCAGAAGGAACACGCAAAGAATCACAGTCACCATGTCCCACTGCGGAAAGAGTAGACTGAATACCCATTGCGAAGGATCTGAGACTTCTCCGGCGGGTGTGCCGGGAAAGAGAGCCGAGTAAAGAACTAAAGCGGGAATTTGAAGCAGGCAAACCTGAAGAGCGTATGCAGATCCGATTTCCATTGACAAGGCGATGTTTCCGTTCATGGCAAAAGATATGGCGTTCTGCATGGCAGGGCTGATTAGCAGGGGACAGGAGGCAATGCACGGGGTACTAGAAATAGTCATGACTTACTAGAAACTCGGTGGTGTTTGGGACTAAAGCAAACAACGTGATGCCCAAGAATTTGGGATCGATGGCATAGTTATCTAAGACCACGTCGACTGTGTCCACCAAAATCTCGGCTACAATTGCGTAGAGTACCGTGGCACCCATCAGTATAATTGAACTTTTCATTCTGCTCCAATTGGGAGCATCGTGTCCACCTCCGTGGGCCGCTTGGGCATGCTCCGCAGCGTCCTCCATGTCGGGGAAAGTGGCCGAACGCAACGGCGTGGGCTTCGCCACCGAAGAGCTAGCACCCACGTTTGGAGTACGATGGGAACTGTGAGGCGAGCCTCGCTCATCACGAGCGGCGATGGCAGCTGCAGTGGCAGCCAGCTCAGTCACACCTCGAATGAGATGGTTGTTCTCGGCATCCGAAAGGCCTGGGATTTGGACATTGTGATGCACGTTGTCCGAACCACTTCCACTACTCTTCGGGGGGACCAAGTGCGGCGTTTGAATAGCCCCATTTCGGGGAACTGAGTCTACCCCCAGCGGCCGAGGCGATTGCCGACTCTCGGGATCTCCCGGCAACCCAACCTGCTTCAAGGATTGACCCAGAATTCGTTTGTACAGGGTGCTATTTTGTATGTCAGCACCGCTTGTATCGCCGCCGTGGTGTAGCTCGGAAGCGCGTGCGGCATGCGCGTGATGCTGGTCATCTTGCTTTTTCTCGTCGATTTCAATGTTCCAGATCACGGCCGCGTGGGTTCTGAGGGTGAACCACAGGCCAATGATGTACGAACAGAACAGAAGGACAGCTGCCATGTAACAATAAGGGCGCACCGCTTCTAAATAGAATCGATCGTTCAGCGCAGGCCTCTGGGAATAATAGCAACGGCGACAATCCCGCTCACGGTGACCAAACTCTTCACAGCTCTGACACCGTAGCTCGTGAGTCCCATAGATTTGGTAGAACAGGGTTGGGCCAAAGGCAGCAACAGTGGCAAATAACAGCATGGTCGATGTGACGCCAGCCGACCTGGCGTTGAAGCGTTGTGTCTTGCGCTTTATCGCACCAAAACACATTGACAAGCCGGGAAGGAATAGAATGCCCGCGAAGATGCTTCCAATAACACTGCCCTCGACCAGTTGGCCTTTACCGTCTTTCAGCGCAACGCAGTAAAGGAAAACCTCGACGATAGTAGAAAAGAGTGCGTTGATGGCCGCACCTAAGCCCATGGACGACTGAGCAGAAATCGAAGCTACGGCCTGCCCAATGAAATAAGCCAAGGGGACGACGGACAGAAGGCCGGCAACGAAGAGAAAACCGGGAGAGGTCAACGCATTCTCAGAATGCAGGAAACACCGCAACACTAGCCAGTCGAAAACGACGAAGACAACTACCGCCATGAGGTTGATAAGGAAAATATTGGTACCATCGACAGTATATTTCCAATATTTAGACCCTACAGCGCGGTATGTGCATAGCAAGATTGACGAATGCGGTCCGCCAGAATCTCTTGCTATCGTGATATCGGACTCGAAGGACAATGCCAACGGATGCCTCCTAAGATGGTCGAAAAGGAGGTGGGTGGCTTTGCCCATTGGTATCCAGAATACCAAGAACCAGCATGTGGCGGAAACGATGAGCAAAGAGGGGGTGATAAGACCCCAGAAAACAATGAAGAAGATAACCCGGCCAATATTCCACTCTCCTCGACCGAAAAGACGTCTTTTCAGCCTCCGACCAGTCCTCTCCCCGTCTAAAAGACCATGGCGCATCGAGCGTCCAAGCAGACTGTCCGCCTCGCTAGGTTCAGAATCAATGCTCCTCCTCGAATGACCAACAATAGATCGGTTGCGCGGCCCAGGGCCGAAGAAGAGTCGGCCATACTCGAGATCTCCACTTTGCCATTGTTCGTACTCACTAATACTTCGCCCTTCACCCCGATCTTCGTCTAGGTACGCCTCGTCCTGCTCGAGTCGAACAAATTTGCCAAAGGGGTAAAATATGTAACCGGCTAAGCCCCATAGAACCCGGCCATACTCTCTCCCACTAGGAGCGGCGGCAAAAATGAAGCAGATAACAGCACCTAGTGCTGCAAAGGAGGCCATCCACCAACCAAACAACAGGGTCCAGATGATGTTGAAGAAGAGCAGCCAGTTACTAACCCGGCCGCCTGGCGTAGAGTGGATATCTACCTCAGCCGTCTTCTGGACCGATCGACTTTTCTTGTACAGCGCGGGTTTCCAGATTCTGATACCAAAGGGATGTGTCTCGTTGATGGCCTCTTGGCGATCCTTCAGCGTGAAGCTTTCGGCATCACTGACATCATCATCTTCCTCTTCGTCCGTTCCTGTGCCGGGTCCCGCATCTTGCAGAACCCCTTCCTCGTGAAGTTGTGCTTGCGTCGGGATTTGTGCGCCTTCATCAGGGACATTTACGTCTTCATCCCCTACTTCGGTCGATTGTATTCGAGATAGAACCGGAGGCGCTATGGTTCGTCTGCGCATAGTCGAAGTTTGCCTAGTCGAGTCGACATTATACGATGGCCTTCCAGCCGCATCATTCTCTACCTCTCGTATATCATCATCTGTCGAGAAAACCTCACCCCTGTGTGGAGCTTGAGTGTTGGACGAAGCGCGACGGAGTACTGGGGGCTTTCTTGGACGCGTTCTGCCTCGGTCGGGACCTGACATGGGGGAGCGGGCAGGCGGAGGGATTGCTCGGCCGTGGGAACGGTCATGGCCGGCATAATCCACGTGTTGCACAGAAACGGATGCAGAAGTCGGGGGCGTTTGGAGAGTGCCTGGGCAGTATCACGGCATTAGTCTGACATTTGAGGAGGGAGACAACACGATAAGAATCAACCCTGCTAGGGATTGAACCACCACCAGTGTTGAGCAATAAGACTAAAGAAAATAGAGGCGAAAAGAACAAAGGCATGCTTGCAGATGGCGACATATTATCGCGAGGAAGCAAGAGGAAGAGGCAACGCACCATACGACGGTTCGGGTCTTCTCCACATAGTCTCCGTAGATTGATGGCCTTCGGGCGGCGCATCCTCCCTATCTGCGGTGTCGCATCTGCTCGGCGGTTGCCGCGTGTCTGTTGGCGAGTGCGACTCCGAGACGGACCCCGGATCTTGCGAATGGTGATCTTGCGAAGACGGATCCATGACGGCGGGTATTCCTTTGTTGTACTGAAGACAAACGTCTAGGCCGGCGCACGAAAGCCGTTGGGAAAAGATGAGACGGAATGCATAGAGCAAGAAAGCAGCTGACGGTCCCGTGTGTCCGACGTGCTTATAGCTGGAGCTCACGGCTGCGCGGCAGATAAGCTGCGCAATATGGGGAGACGGGGATTACACGAGCGGAGAGCGAAGCGACAAACAAAGACCCCTGAAAATAGGCAGGCCGAAGACTGTGGTGGAGTCAAGAAGGGATGCTGTGTTGCAGCATCGAGGGCATCAGTTCCTCCAACGCCAATGATAACGATGCCGTTGATTGATATGCAGAGCAGATATCAGCCCGACTCAGCTCAGCTAGCACTGATCAGATCGTGCCACCGGGCAGGGAGGCACACGATACTTCTTTGCTTTTTGCTTTGGCGATATGGTCAGGTAAGGCTGGGAGCAAGTCGTGGACGCAACTTTAAGTAGTAGTGGAGGGGACGAGACAGGGAGGAACGGCTAAGGAAGGCATGACGCATCCAGCAGCGACTAACCAAAGTATAAGGATGAAACAGCACCAGCGATAACGATAAAATGGTTAGTCAATAGGGATTTATGTATATAAATAATGACTTATAAGTTATAGGAGACCGCCGACCCGTATTTGCACCCAAGATATGGCTGTCAAATGATGAAGCGCGAAGCCACCAAACAAGCAGTTGCGTGTCTTGATTCGACCTTGAGCGGCCGATACAGCCGATGCTATTCCCAAATTTCGGAGTAGCTTGGGGGGTGAGCCTGATGCTATGCCCCGTGATGTCCTGTCGCACCGCTTACCAATTGCACCGCGCCGATTGCATCTTACAGCCGGGGCTAACCTAGATGGGCAAGATCTATATGGGGCGTCTCCACGCGCTAGCTCTACTTTGGGTGTAGTGTAGGGGTCCTGTGTCCCATTATGTAAGAGTGCTGCGTACACTACGTCCGTACAACTTGCGTATACTTACACGGGATCACGGCAGCGTAAGGCGACCTGAAGGCATATCTAGTCCCATGACTATGTAGCCAAGCCAATAATGATAACGTGAAGGTAAGAAAAGGTATCTGCCAGACTACGAACTACGCTCTCTGGTTTAAGGATCGTGGTGTAGTGTATCGTAGTGTACAGCTGCACCTTGCATCTGCATCGAGATGGCTTCCGCTGTGGCCTGTGGCAACTCCGCAGGGTGTGCGCTAAGGTTACTCCCACGCAGCTGCTCCCATGTTACGTATCACCCCGCTACTGTACAGTGAGTGCTACACTAGGCCGTAGCACATTATAGCGGGCTCTGTCGCTACTTGCAGGTACTTAGGGTCTAGTGCACATTAGGTAGGTGGTACGGCCCGTACGGGATAAAAGATAACCAGATTGACATTGGGTTCCTACGAACTCGATGTTCTAATACCTAGGTAGGTGCTAAGGTAGTAAACACTCGGAGAGGCTTATCTTAGAATAAAACATCTTGATCTTTACCTTCATCACCGCATCTATCAGAGTAGTCTAGCATTTCCTCAGGAGCGCTCTTTCTCAGATTCCGTAAGTCCTGCGTAAGGTAAGGCCGAGGGGAAGGGAACCATTTAAGCGTCGTGTGGGTTCAATAGGGCCGGACCCACAGATACAAAAAGTGGACGTCACCGAACGACCCCACTAATTAACCAGTGACAGGTGCGTCAGTCGGAATTTAGAATGTCCGTTTTCCGGGACGCGTTGCTGTTATCTCTGCCTGTTGCAAGCGCTAGTTAACGCTCAGCTGCCAATGCCCGTGGATTCTTACCTAATCCCAGCAATGGCATTGCCGTTGCCATCCCAAGGCTCAGCGGCCCAGATTTAGCCTCATCATCACTTACCTCACCACCTCACCGTAGAGCCGCGCACCACCACCACGACACCCATACTCAACTCGCCACCATTCTTTCTCACCATTGCGCCAGTCAACACCACTAGATACTCCTAAAATAAAATATCACCGGAAGCCGATTTCATCACAGCCACCGATAACTCCGAAGCCGGGCGCACCAACAAACATGGCGCTCGATAACTATTTCAACAACAAGATTGAGGCTATGAAGCTGGAGATCCTCAAAGGCCAAGCTGTCCTACGCCGTCTCGAAGCCCAGAGAAATGACTACAATTCTAGAGTGCGATTACTACGCGAAGAACTGGGACTGCTCCAACAGCCCGGTTCATACGTTGGTGAGGTAGTGAGGGTCATGAGCACGAAAAAGGTCCTAGTCAAAGTACATCCGGAGGGCAAATATGGTATGCGCACTTCATCCCACATCCTAATCATCATATCAGTCGCAGATTATATAAGGTTGTCTCTAACAGCTTCGCACAGTCGTCGATGTTGCCGATTCGGTCGACATATCAAAGCTCACGCTGGGCAAGCGGGTGACACTATTGTCCGACTCCTATAAGCTCGAGAAGATCCTCCCTTCCTCCGTCGACCCGCTCGTTTCTCTCATGATGGTTGAGAAAGTACCCGACAGCACATACGACATGATTGGTGGTTTAGATCAGCAGATAAAGGAAATTAAAGAGGTCATCGAATTAGGTCTCAAGCACCCTGAGCTCTTCGAATCTCTTGGTATCGCCCAACCCAAGGGTGTATTACTCTACGGTCCACCTGGTACGGGGAAAACACTACTCGCCCGAGCCGTCGCTCACCATACCGATTGCAAGTTCATCCGTGTATCTGGTTCCGAGCTTGTGCAAAAGTATATAGGTGAAGGTTCTCGCATGGTGCGTGAACTATTCGTCATGGCTCGTGAGCACGCACCCTCGATCATTTTCATGGACGAGATAGACTCCATCGGTTCATCACGTGTAGAAGGATCATCCGGTGGTGACTCTGAAGTTCAGCGAACCATGTTGGAGCTTCTCAACCAACTCGATGGTTTCGAACCTACGAAGAACATCAAGGTCATCATGGCTACAAATCGTCTAGATATCCTAGACCCTGCGCTTTTGCGTCCCGGCCGTATCGACCGTAAGATCGAGTTCCCCCCGCCGTCGATTGAGGCTCGAGCCGACATTCTCCGAATCCACAGCCGTAAGATGAACCTTACACGAGGCATCAACCTGACCAAGATTGCTGAGAAGATGAACGGATGCTCCGGCGCCGAACTCAAGGGTGTCTGCACCGAGGCCGGTATGTACGCCCTGCGCGAACGGAGAGTACACGTCACGCAGGAAGACTTCGAACTTGCAACAGCCAAGATCCTCAACAAACACGACGATAAGGAGGTATCGCTACAGAAATTCTGGAAATAAAGCGATGGCAGATGCCTTTCTATGTTTACTACCGGGGAAGCGGAAAATGCCAGTATACATTCGCAGCAACCCATCGGCAGGAATCCAGCTACAGTGACATGCTTTATGGCGGGAGGGAGGTGGAATGGGTATGGAAAGTTCGGACGATTGGCCCATTTTACTCATCCGGCTTATAAAGTGTATAATCAAAACAAGCGTTCTAGATAGGGCAAAAATAATCATGGACGAAGTATACGAGCAACTACTGCTAATGTCGTTATTTTGATTAAGTGCTACTCCACGTCCACGTCCAAGCAGACCAAGCAACCCAAAAAGGGGGGAACAGTCAGCTATCTACTACCGCGCTGCCGTAATCATCACCATCACCACAATGGCAGTATCCTCTACACGGACACATAGCACTCTCACCGGCCGGTAGGTGGTGAATCCCACCAAGCATCCCAAAAATGCAAAGCAACCGTAAACCCCAACTAACCATCCAAGCAACCCAACCCAGCAAACAAGATAACAGACAGCTATTGTAAGCAACCACCGACAAAGCGTCAACCGCATCTCAAGAACCAGCCAAATCCAGCGAAATACATAAATAACCCCCAAACCAACCCCGAAAACGAAGCAAGCAACTACGCAAGTACGCATCCACAAGGCCGAGACCCGGGAATCCCGAAAAGTATCCGCAAGCAAGGGCGATAACCATACCTAGTAACCCCAAATTATCCAAAAAAGAAAAGAAAACTTAAAAACAAACCTACCCTCAAGCCCAGAACCACGTCCTAACCCCCTCACCCCACAACCCCAAGAAAGCAACCCCAGAATCCGACCAGCGTAGGTATGTAGGTACGAAGCAGAAAACCCCAGCACACCAAACTGACTCAGACACCGAATCGCAGTCTCCGAGATGCGTTCTTGACTCGCATCGGCGACACGCCGAGAACAGCCCGGTCGACCACGTGGCGAGATTCCCTCGTTGTCTGCCCGGGAGTTGGTCGAGTCGGTTCATGCGGCGGGGTTCGAGATGACGGGGAGTTGCATGGGGATATATCGAAGACGTGGTTGTTGAATTCATCTCGAGAGTTGGTACACCTAATTGCGAATAAGTAGCCAGTTCACTTTTGATCCCTAGGTAGAGCACTCATCGTAGAAGAAGAATAAAATAGTAAAACAGGGAAACAATCACAACATAGGACAGCCAAGGTTCGAAACGTTAGAAAATATCTTTGTATTGGCATCACACAGCTTCCCTTCCGCCAGCAAGCAAATGTATATGCCCCTGACGGATGCAAAGCACGCAACTCGTATTCCACCTCATAGACGGAGCGGCGTCTCCCCAGGGTACTTTACTCCGGCCATTCAAAGCGGCCGCAGCTCATAAAAGGATATCCTATTTGTACACACTAGGCTGGCCACATGCCTAGCTCTTCATCGTTGTCTTTAATCATCCTCGCGGTTATGGGTATCTAGTTGCCCATTATCCGGCCGTCTAATTCAAGTCCCGTTTATCAACTTGTCGGTTACGAGACAAGAATACCGAAACCCAACCCCTCAACGCCTATATGCCATTCCGCCTGACCTAATATAGAATGCAAACCCGAATGTATTGGCGCGTGTTCCACTGGGGATCGTAGCCCCATAAAAGAGTCGCCGGTCTTCAACTTTCAAAGTTCAAGTCAAAAGCCAAAGCGATGCCGGTCCGATGCAAATGCTGATATCGGTGAGGTTCGAATGTGGCGCAAAGGAGATACGCCCATGGCGGCTCGCCGTTATCCATGCTCTACCCTTAGCAGAATATACTTGTGAAATCAAGTTCAACACAAGTTGTGGCATAAGTCTGTATCACCTGGGATCCTTAAGACTCCCACTTCGATGTCGACCTCGAAGATTGGCGCCGTTGTTATTTTTGCCCTGTGATCTCCAAACCCATTCCGTGACGCTCTCGTAACATAGAACAAATTGTCGTAAGCTTTGCACCATGCTGAGCCGCTGTTTCCTGAAGTCCTCAACCGTTGCTTCAATCAGATCTACCTCGATCTCGCTAGCCCCACCAGCATTAATATGCGAATTCACCGAGTTTCCAGGCAATTTATCGAACGGATTGCCTTGCTCAGTATACTTGAGCGGAGTCGCCTCATCCTCCATAGTTGTATCTCCATCGCTGTCTTCTTGAATGCGTTTATTGAGGGGCTCATGCTTTTGTCGCTTAAGTATGTCGACAACACTGTCAACGGTGCAAAATGTTCCAGTACGGCCGCAGCCGGCCGAGCAATGAACCAACAGAGGTCGATGTCTGACGTCCGATTCAGGTTCTTCAGACAAGGGTCTCGTCGATTGCCGCGCTGTCGCAGCAGATGAGGCGCCGGGAGCCTTAGCATTATCGGGAGGTGCAGATCTCTGCATGACGTTCGCCAACTCCACAAGGGCTAATAGATGAGAGGGTTGAGCTGGAGTACCAAAGTCGGGCCATGTAGGATAATGGAGATGTGTTATTTCACGGATGGGTTCGAAGGGCTTGGCAGTGTGTGATAGCGCGAATTTTCGAATTATGACATGATGCGTGTCATCCTGTTGCTGAGAGCGTTGTTGATTCGTTAAGCCGCCGAGGTTTCCGAACGTTGTCGTGGTACTCGCGCGGCGTCGACTAGATTCTGAGCAGCTCTGAGCAGATGACGTAGAGCTTCTTGACTCAAATTTGCGCATGTCCATATCAAGGGAAACTTTATCCTCTGACAAGAGTTTCAACCTGATCGGACCGAATTCTCGTCCGCACCAATACGGGTGGCACTTCAGTTGACCGCCTTCTTCTTCTGCAGTTAACATGACTATGACACGAACATCATGATCCCATACCACCGACCAAAAATCCTAAAATGCGAAGTCAGCTATGTTTCCTTCAAAACTGTATAGTTGATTATTGGCAGACCTCAAATGTTGCTGGCAGCGGGCCTTGGGCTGCTATGTAGCGTTTTTGACTGCGAGAAGCTTGGATATAGCTGGCATTGATGTAGTCGCACGAACCAAGCTCACAACTGGCCAAGCGTACTCGGGTGTGCTCGAAAGGAAGAATGTCCTTGTACCTATTTTTGGCCCCCTTTTCCATACCGCATAGCCGTACTCTCCCACTTTTCGGACTTAGAGGGGCCGCCATGCTGAAAGCAGAGTATGCATCGCGCATGCGGGCTTGCTCATTTCGTTCAATTTGGAGAAACCGATCAGAAACCATTTTGCCATGATCAGCTTTCTGGGTTGCTTCGCGGAGCCATGAAGGCAGAACGCTGGAGTCTAAACTCGACGGAATCGAAATTTCAAACTGCCCTACACCATCCGCCAAATCCATGTTCTGCCGGATATTACCGAAAAATGGGTTTAGGTGATGGGCAGTGGAAGGGAGGGCCACACCACCGATGACTGGAGCAAAACTTGGCCGGCCGCCTTGTGACGAAACGACAGATGTGCCACCTCGTTCAGCAGTCGATTGGTGATCAATGTAGGTAGGATGAGCGGCCGCAAATGTTTGAAAACCCCCTCTTAATAAGCACGAGCGACCCTCAAAACCTTCATCCGTAAATTTCTTGAACAAGTTCATTGCAGCGACAGCATCTCGTTTTTCGGTAGATGCGGCGTCGTAGATAATAAGATACTTCACGTCGTGCCACTTACTGAACTTGGCTTGATCTTCTGCAGTTTGTAAGGTTTGCTTCAACTTGTCCAAGTTGAATGCGGCTCGCTTCAGAAGAGTCGTGGGGATACACAGATTGAGGGCACCACGGATGCGTGATTGGGCGTAGTGTGTGGCTACTCGTACGTCCAGAATTAACTGCTCGCACTCTGGGGTGTCTTGGAGCAGATCGTTCAGCTCATTAGGCAGTAACATAATAGGCGCCGCACATTCGGAAACTGGTGGTGATGTCGCGGACCGCAGCTTGGCCCTGTTATCTAAGCCTTCCACAGTGCTGTAAGGTAGGGAGAGCCTAGAATGCCGGTCGTCTATTTTCGACATAGTCCCTCTATACATCGGCTCGAAAGGAGAGTCGACTGTCGCAGGCAGTTCAATGCGCGTCGGATCGAATGAGGAAGCACGTAGGGGAGTTTCCGAATTCCTCTTCGGCTCTGATGCGTAGGCAGAATCGTGAAGACTATCGACGCCAGCATCTACAGGGCGTCCTAGGCGTTCTCGGTGCTTTGGGTTCGTTAATTCCGGTATACTGTCATGGGAGGCGCCATCGCCTTGGTTCGGCATTGACTGGTGTGTAGGGAGGCGGGACATAGCCAACGACGGCGCAAAGTAGCAGCTACTTAAGTTGAAGCCAGTGGCTCTATTGGCATCAACTTGGCGTCTGAAGGCTTCGAAGTCGGGATTGGCGTCAACTGAGACTTGTTTCGGTATAGCCGCACCAAACGACTTGACAGAGAGACTGTGGGGACTCCAATTGTTGTGGAGGGGCGCATCAGCTGAATCACCGAGATCGCCGCGTCTGTCAAAGTAATTGGGACTCGGGGAAGAGCCATCATTTGATGTATTAGGAGACACTTTTACATCCGGGGAGTAACGCTGACCAGCAGAGTGAGTAGTTGCGGTTTTGTTGGATCGGAAAGAGTGAAGATTTGACTGTATGTGACGTGAGTTGTGTACGTGATGGGGATAAGGAGTGGCCGGAGGCGGTCTCGATGAGGTCTTCATGGTGTAGTGCTGCGAGCTCGCAGAGCGGTCGTGGCTTCTTGTCGACTCCGGTGCCATCATAACATATGACGTCGTACTATGATTGCGATGATGTTGCGTCGCTCTATGGGTGGGAAGCATCGCAGTCTTTCCCTGGAACGCCAGCCAATTGAGACTAGAGGCTCGACATGACAATGAATAGAAGTAGAAGGAGCAGGGGTAGTCGCATGCGTAAGCGTGATCGTAAGTTGCAGGCGAGGGAAGTGAGGCAGCGAAGTAATAACGGTGTTTCCCCTGGATGTTGATTAGTCGTAGCTCAACTTATTAAAGTGTGTATCAAAGTGTGTGTGTGGATTTGGAGTCGGGTCAGGCAACTTACCACCTAGTCTCGTGAAGTCGGGAGCACCGTCTCTGTACCAATTATCACAGCTTTGAAATTCTCTTCCACCAAGTGTACGACTCAGCCAAGTAGGTATAGTGTCAGCTTTCGCACACAACCGCTATAAGGCAGCACTGCGCATCCCAGGTTGGCGAGAACAATCAAAAGAGCGTTGTAGGAGAAGAACCCTCTCTTTCTCTTTCTCTCTCTCTTCTCTAAGACTTGTTCTCGTGCTCGCGTGGCTGATCCCGATCCCGGTCCTCGTTCTTGATTTGTTCCTGGTCTCGATTTTGTTCTTAGTTCTGTCCTAGTTCTTGGTCTCGTTCTGGTGCTTATCACTGATTCCAAAGACACGGCTGTCTAGAGAAATGGGAAGTGATGGTAAACAGGAGGGGGGCAGTCTCTCTGGTTCGCAGCATTTAGGATTCAAGGGGGTGGGCATCGGTTTAGTTTTGTGTGCGAACCGGGTCCGCTGCAAGAGCGTGGAATGCTTCCAGACCGCGGCGATCATTCCCGACGTGTAGCAAGAGATCTACTTACCGTGCATACTCGGTGACAAAAGTTGCGGGATAGCTAAAGCACCAGTGGGTTTGGGTTCATCCGCAGTCGATGCGAAAGACGGGGAAAAGGAAGATGGGAAACGGAAAATGGGAAATCGGAAAATCAAGGGGGTCTGCTACCTGCAGTCAAAGAGCCAAGACTCGCAAAGAGCATCCGGGCCCTTTTAGGTAGTGGTGGGCAGAATGTGTCGCGGGAGGCAATGATCAGCAGCCTGATGACGCTATGCCATGGCGGGCAAAAACAATGAACCGTCCTGCGCCCTAAACGTGCCTGATCGAAGTAGGCAAGTCAGGCTGATCTTGTGCCTACACTAGAGATTAATGATCTCAAGTCCGGTGTGCGAAAACAGATGATTGTCCGCTGGCCATGCACAAGAAGAATGCCAGCAACCACAAAGATTGTATCTTATTTTTAATTTTTTGGAATAATTGTTTTTATTCATTTCCAAGGAACAGAACAATCGGACAGAGAAAGGATTTTGTCAGAAATGACGATGTCGCCGCGAAGGCCTGGTCAGACACGGGAGACGCTACGGGCAGGATCCGTAAGCAGATTTCAGGGCTCTCTCAATGACGAAATACCGGTACAACGTCTAGCGAGAAAAATGGGGCAAAACGAGAGAGTGGGCCTGGACCCTTAATTAGGTACAATTTACCGTAACACCGTGCACAGCGTACATGCGCGTACAGTTTACGGTGCAGGCATCCCGTAACTTACCGGTAATTACCGCCGAAGAGACGGAAACGTAATCAATTAACTATCCGGGTTGACCTTCAGAATTTGCGTGTAGAATCGACAACCAATAACAAGCTTCACTCAGGTGCAAGTGCTACCCTGCGGTCACGAAGATACCTAGTGATGTTAATGGATTTAGCGTAATATGTACTGTTCGACAGGCGGATAAACCGCTGTAACATTTCTTAGCGGCGCGGTGTAGGGAGGTACTACCTAGGCTGTATCTGGTAGTAATATTCGAGTAGGTAACGGTGCTCACCAACACCGGACTGAACCGTGACCGAGCCGTGAATGCATGCCAAACTGGGAGATGCTCTTCAGTCCACGGTAGCTCACCACGCTGTTACCTGAGTGAGTACCTAGGTAGGTAACTACATGTGTTGCATCATGTCAATCGTCCTATGTTATAAGTAGGTGCCTGCCTAGGGTATCTTCGGATATAGCATCGCCAAGCCCGCCATGTGCAAGCCGATAACTAAAACCTTGAGCAGCTTCACCGGCCCGAATTCTGCGAAATCATAAGCATGCATTTACGTTCTTGCCACGGAAGAGCAACAATTAAGCGGCGACGGTAATAACTACCGGCAACTTCTGTCTCATATGCGATAGGTACTCCTACCTTTTTTTGGTGTCTATACTTATAGGTAGTGAAGGGAGGCGAGGGAATCATAAGTCCTTGTTACGCCAGGTTTCTCCTGATGTAATAATGCCTTCAGTTCGCAACATATTAACGTCACTCGCGCACTTTGACAGCCGAAATAAGGAGCCGTGACCTAAACATAACGTGGACGGGTTATTCTAGGACTCGGTGTGACCTACAAGGAATGCTGATAACGAGCCTTGTTATTTATTTACTTTATTCCCTCCCCTTCTCATGTTTCCGCTCCGCGAGCATCCACAGCTCTATCAATAGGTAGAACAAATTATAACCTACTTGGAACCATCTTCCCCTCATCGGAAACTCTCAGCTTCCAATGAAACGGCTTCGGTCGAAAATGGCATCCGAAGTTGCAGCCGAAATTATATGTTCCCAACGGTCAGCCATCGAAGCTGACAAAGCGGCCCTCGGGTCTTGCTTGGACGATAAATACCGGAATGAGCAAACAAGTTGAGAGGCTAGTCTCAGCAATAATCGTGAAATGACTCTAGAGGCACGTGGACGGCACAGCACGGTACCCTGAATAAGGGCAGTGATGAGGTACCGGCGATCATGCTAGGTAGACGAGATTAGTTCAGCAGTTCTACGGACAAGTCCTCAGAATATAGCGATTAGTGATTCTTCAGACCGAAATCATGAATAATCACAAGACGATGAGTGCCAACTCCGAAATCCGATCCTTTCACGGATAGATTATTATATCCCGGTCTACTTCCATATATTGTACGTCCGTACCTGCAGCCGGTATTGTAAATAGGCTTAGTAATGTGTGTTTGGGATGAGGAGCGGAGGAGAATAGCAATGAGCGGAATTTAGAAGTGAGTTACTGAGGTGAAATTTACTGTCATTGGGCATGTGCGGGTGCTTACAGACCATCAATGAGGTTATCGTATCACGCTTCTAATCGGCGGCTCTTGACGCTGAAAGCCGAGTTAAGAGGCTGGTGAGGGCGTCGGATCACTGAGAGGCCGTTTTACCCTGCAACCGATGTCCGACTGGCGGGACCGCCGGCCGTCTCAAATATCTCAGTCTGTCGGACGATATGTCTTACCCGCTGGATAACTAGCGGTCGGTCTGGCCCGGACAGTCGGTGACCAGCGGTATCGGAACTTGGTCGGCGGTGGGCATGTCCGTAGGCAGTCCGTAGTTATCTCGCAGTTCGGGTTCTCGCTCGACTGACCGCCAAGGTGCTGGGTTCACGAACTGCCCCATAGGGCATCACGCTATTCAAAGCCGATGATCCGGTAGCAGGACGCAGCGTCACGCGAAAGAATGGGGAACGGTCGGCATCAGTTCTAGAGGCTTCTGGCGCCGTTCTAGTGCTGTTGCTAATATAAGAGACCTGGGGAAGCTTAACGGCGTAGCTAGGTACGGAAGAGCGCTTTGAAAGTAATGCGCCTTTAAGACCGCTGAGATCCACTGTAATGCCACTAGGCGGCGCATTACTTTCAGATCGCTCTTCCGTTGCTCCAAATTTCAAGGACCTTTTTACCGGTATTGTGGTCCCCTAAGCGGGTCCCAGGCCGGAGTCTCCGGTTTTTAGGCGTTTGACCTGTTTATTACCAAGGGGCCTCACCATCACTTCAGAATTTCAGAACAATCTGCTCTGCTGTCTGCTAAGCGAACGGATCTCACCGGTCGATGGCGGCGTGAACTGGGTCTTACAGAGGTCTTTGTTTGACGATGTCGAGGCGCAGCTCGTCTATCTAGACATTGGACGACGAAAAGCAGCTCAAAATGGAAAACGGAACCCGGAGATCGTTTCTCGTTTCCATGTTTCACTACACTAATAAGGCTGCCTCGGTAGTGATTCTATGAACTACCCATTTCACCGTCTGGATATGACCGTTAACTACCCGTCACGTGTAGTATTTACGGTACTCTCCGTTGTCCGCCCTGAGCTGTTCCCCTCCTCAGCATGGGTTAGCAACTCGAAGGACGTCCCCGCCGTGAGGGGGGGGAATTTGCGGTTTCTTTCAAACCCTACCTACGCCTGGAATAATAAACCCTCCGACAGCAAGAAACACCACGTTTCAGTCGGGGCTGCAGGCCAATCTAGACACACTAGGCACAAGTTAGAAGAGCGACACGAGGAGATATGGGGGCCGCCGTTTCCCAACCAACTCCGCAATAGGCATGGCATGCCTATAATCTCTCCTTAGCCGCAGCGATCCTAGGAGAAGGGCCGGAGATGCGCCCAGACGGAGCGGGGGAGCAAAACTACACTAGGAATTGCCTAGGTTGAGAATTAATAACGCTTGCGGCTCTACACGTGTACATCAATCTGCCCACAACGCTGCGGTACTTCCACCCGCACCAATGGGTGCTCTTGCAAATAGATTGGCCATTGCACGTACCGGTAGATGTCTCTGCTTTGCTGGTGTTTCTGGGTTAGACCTTTGGGGTAAGGGCGATCTTCCGATATTGCCTCCCATCCGTCCAGGCCGTGTCACGTCGCTGGGCCAGCCGCTATTTTAGGCTGCTGGTTCGACATGTGCTCATATGCCACATGTTACACGACAGCTGTAATGGTGGAGGGACGATCGTCGGCCTGGAATATTCTTTTAATGCAAGGTGCAAGACCGGGTCACACGTAGCTAAGCTGTTCGACTTCGGAGCCGGTTGGTTGGTTGGCTTGTTGGTTACGAAGTATCTACTTAGTTGGCAATGGTTGGCGGATGACATGCTGACTGGGTTGAAGCTCTCTTGAGTTGTACCTAATCAATGACTTGCTGCCGGCTTATCGGGGTCTGGTACAGATGAGCGTTGGCCAACGAGTATGTCGAGGCTACATTACCAACGTGTTGAAAGAGGCGAGCTATGCGATCAGTAACATCTCGTTGTCTGTGCCTTTTCGACACGCAAATGGCCATCGTAGTAGTACCTACCCAATGTCGTGTACCCATTGAGGGAGGGTCGCATGCCCCCCACTATCCTGCAGAGGTGGAATGGCAAATCTCCCCACAGCGGCAACAGACGCGGGATTGGAATACTGAAATGGGCAAGCCATTGTAAAGTTCCGCCGTGAGTGCGACCCGCGGTGAAACCCCAGGGAGAGACTCTGAAAGTCTAGAACTTTGGTACTGCACGACAATCAAGGCAACGGTGCATTATCGATGATAGCTAGTCTGCGCATGATGGATCTTGGTGTAGTGTAGCTGTTAGGTTACGGAATGCATAGCCAAGTAGTATAGCACTGGGTATTACCACACTTTGTGACAAGGTCATTCGACTCTTGATCGCATTCATCGCCTCTCTATTCGCCAAAGCGCTGGAGGCTAGACGGCGTGTTGGGAAAAGGCAATATGGTGCCGAGCCTATTCCCGTTGATGAGGTCTTGTCTCAGCGCACCGGCTAGTGTGCACTGCACTTATGGAATACGGACGTACGGACGACGACGGCAGGCGAATCGGCGAATCTTGGTCCTAGCAGAAGGTCCTATCTAGCGTGCCTAGGTATGAACTCAGAACAAGGGCCTTTTGCCCGATAAGATTAGGTAGGTGGTGTCTGACAGGGTCCGTTTCACGACAGACTGACAGGCATGCGATGACGTAGAATGATGTGATGAGCACGCGGTAACGGTAAGCATGCGGCCTAATAAGCGCTGCACGTCTGTAGTGTAGGTATCCGTAACAGGCCAAGGGGACAGCAAGTGCTTCGTACGGGACCTAAAATTGACAGTTTTAGGCCGCGCTACTTGCTGCTTTGTTTGCAGACCGTTGAGAACGGCCTATTATAGAAACCTGCCGCTACGACAGAGCAGTTTGTTCGTGGTGCAGTGAGTTTCTTTTTATCTGGCAAAAAGAAAAACAAAAGCCGGTACTTGTGTTGCCGAGGGCATCGCCCGGTACATCATGCATGCCCGCCCGTATTACATAACGCATCTATCTTACCCATTGCTCGGCCGTCTAGGGTCTCCTGTCAACGTGTTTTAGCACGGGTGGCCGAGTAATGCGGTAGACCGAGCAATAACCAACGTAAAGCCGTTACACTACAGTAGGTACGGACTGCGCATTACGGATATAGTGCAATGTCTAACATACCATACCCACTTGCAGTCGAGGACCAGAACTATCGACGACTTGGGTCAATTCCATCTCCGGCTTACACCACATACAGACGTAAGAGTCTCTGAATATCTCAGAATGTCTTATAAGACGTAAGTCGCAGAGATAGACACGAAGTGTGTTCCGTAACTATGTCATAGTCGCCGGGAACTATTAACGTTCTATTATTTTTATATTTTTAACGTCGCCGCCCTGTCGACCTCATACCGGCAATTCGGCCACTTAACTACACGCATCGGCGGGTCAGACACCAACATCAAAGCTTAGGAAACATTACTATGTAGAGAGTGTTCGGTGATTATAGTTCTTAGCCAGACTATATAACTTAAACAGCCGCTGGGTACGGCAGAAGACGGATGATTGAGGAATGCGGTGTAAGAGTGGTTTGGAATCTTTTGGCCGCAACTGGGTTGTGTGAAGTGATACCGGTAATACTCCGTATGTACCCGTAGCTGACTGTATAAGTACAGTACACACACAGTTTAGAGACGTCAAGACTCAGAAATCCTATACGAAGTATCTGTCATAGGAACACTGCCGAACAGGTCAATAATAAGAGCGCCACACCACCACATGATAGGTGGAATGGCCCAGCAACACGGTAGGAAGGCAATCGAGCAATTAAGTACCGTAAGCACGTTGATGCAAAAATCGTACGAGAAAATTAGCGATTTCAAGCTGCGTCGGTGCAATGACGTTGCGATGTGGCCCGCTTACAAGATTGTACAGTGCATTGCAGATCGGGCTGTAGCGTGCTGTCGCTAGGCCCGTATCGGCCCGTCAGACGAGCTTCTGAATAACCATGGTAGTTCTCCAAAGGGGCATTCCGCAACGACAGCACAGGTATCTAGGTTAACCTGTTATTGAGCTGCGATTCTATGTAACGGTAAATCTCGGCTCAACTGAACGTCTGGGCTGTTCGATTTCTAATTATTTGGGTCTTTCCACCCTCGCGCGAGTTGTATGGTGTGCTGTATCTAGGATTCAGGTTCAGGCTTGCCACGGCTCATGCCTTGCAAAAGCCATAATTCAGTCTTGCTGGACCGTAACTATAGCCCGGTAACAGCTCTCTCGTAAATGTATATTCATTTTGTGAATCAGCAGCAGATAGACTGTAGTTTAGATGCGTTCCTCTTCTATTAGTCCTTTCCGAACTCCTTGAAGTAACCATCGGTAGCCAAGACGTTCTTCAAGGTATAAAGGATTCGGAGAATACGTTTCTATCGCACCTCTGGCCGCACCTACTAGTCCAACAGATACGAAGGCACAGCCAAACATGGGCAAAGAGGACGTTTATATGATAGCAGAGTGATATTGGGATTCGTAACCAGAGCAAAGGCGGATACATAGGCAGTGTAGGTATAAGGCTAGAAGCCAAGTTCAGGCTTTCACGGTTCTCTATATATGTGTATGCTAATACGGACGAAGAGGCCGTAACAGCGTTACATCATAGTAATGCACAGAATCCAAAATACCATTGTGCACGTACATGTGGGATCCGGTCAAAGGAGACACTACCTAGGCCAAGGCGACTAGGCGGATGCCTACGGTAGGACTTGATAACTGATTCATCCGTATTAACGTAAATAATCTTCATTATTACAGTCGCCGTTCGTAAGGATTCCAAGGATCGACTCCTATAAAAGACGCCGCCAACCCGCACAAGACCCGGGAGCACGGGTATCACGATGTCATAAACTCCACCGCTACCAGACATTAACTCCTTGAATGACGCTCATATCGGGTTTGGGTCTTGCTTCGTGTCTGCCAGCCTCGTCGAGCTCCGCTCGGTTTCTAGCCATTTCCGTATTGACATCCCACACGTCCAAAAATTCATCTAGATGGCCGATTACAGCCGCGACGTCGTCAGCGCTCTGGCTATCTTGCCGCCACGGCGATTGTGGTCCGTCTCCGGCTTCCTCAGCTCCCGGTTTGCCGTCGCCGGCTTCGGTGGTTTGAACCACATTGGCTACACGATTCAACCGATGTACATCGGCCTCTTGAAATACCCTTGCCATCGCGTCAATTGGGGGACTCTCCGGTTTCTGCTGCGAGGCGCTTGGCAATAAGCGTTGCTGATACCGAGGCTTCTGCATTCTGTGAGCGCTAAAGCGGCGATTCATGATATTAAAATGACCTCGATATTTTCCATCCACATCCTCTCCCTCGAGATCAACTAGCGTAGGGGGTGGAGGGGATGCTGCCCTCGGGTTTGTTGAAGGCTGACCATCATCATCGTCATCTTGCTCATGAGGTAAAGGAGCAAATGATACACGTTTGCTGGACTTTGAGTCCGTACCTGTACTCTGATCTTTCCTGGTGCTGAGAATGCTTCGATTTGTAGAGCTGCCGGGATAGTGGATTGACTTCTGAGGTGAGGTGCAGTTAAAATTTGAGAAGGACCGAATTGATACTTCGCCCTCTGGGGTTGATTGTCGAGTCTGAGAAATAGGGGTATGCGGAGAGCTTTGTATTTGAGGGTTAGCCCTCTCCTCTCCGATAATAGCATCTGATCCGGAGCGCTGATGCTCACGAGGCATGCAAGGCGAATTGCATGGACCAGGCAAAATAGCTGCCGCGGGACTAGACCACATTGAATGTTCCTGATTTACTGGTAACAAACGGCCTGCGCGTTTTCCTGGCGATTCGGTGTCTACGGTAATGGTAGGACCCATACACGTAGCTAGTCCTCGCCTGGCATCATTGATCGGTTCCATAATATCCTGGGCCCAGGGGCTCTGCTGCGACGGACGGATCATGGGAGACTGGTACATCGGTGCTGGAGACTTAAGCAATGATACACCGAGTGATACCGATGGCGTTGTGTATTGATCTTTGGTTTGCTCAAAGCTATCGTTTCCAAGATTGACGCTGCCATCGAAGGCACTGATGGGCATCCAGGGGCTTTGCTGTGCAATCGTCTGATTCTCGTCCGTGACTCCAGGGGTTCCTCCGATAAGTTGACTTTTGAGACCTTGAGCTTCAATGGTTGAATCGGTCACATTTTTTCGTAAACACCGATGGCTAGGCTGGTTGATTATAGACTGTGATTCTTCCACCTCGTGCTGTAACGTCGTCGCGGCGACGTAACTCATATTATCATTTACATTATGCGCTTCGTTCGGAATTTCGGCATCGTCATCTTGGAGTATTTTGCTGAGGTAAGCTTGTTTCTTGGCTGAGATTGGCTGTGCAGCTTGGACCTCTCCAGGCTGCTCGGTATCTGTTGGATCGCCGATGAGGGTTGATCCCTCGTCAAGGAGTAGTTCTGGGCTTGCACCCTGGGAGCCTTTGACTGGGAGTACGGCCGGGGGTCCATTATTGTAGGTATTTAAATTGTCAGTGTGCTCATCTGAGTCAATGTCTCCCGGGGGCCGGTCTATATTCATCCTGAAAGAAGAGCTTGTGGCTGCACCTGTATCTGTCGTATCACATTTTTGTAATACCACCTCATAGTCTTTGACTAAACCCTGGCCTGGTTTAACGGTAGTAGCTATCAAATTGTCGGCTCTAACGTTAGCTTTGATAGTAGTAGCTGAACGGTCGTTTGATGTTTCCGAAACTCTAGGGCGATGTCGGTTCCCGGAAGTGCGCTTTGAATTCGAGCTGGGCGCTTTGGTATCTGACTTGTGTGGTACAGTTGTGCTTGATTTTGTTAAAGGCGTGACTTGGTTTAAATGTCGAGTTCGATAACAGAAACTGTCGTCCGCACAGTCTTGAAAATCGATGGTTTGGTAAGAGTTAATGACACTATAATGGCTCTGGCTTTGAGATTGCTGTTGGCGCATGTCGTTCGACGCTCCTGCGTTCCTTCTTTCCTGTCTCTCCCGTTCATCTGTCTCCCCGTTTCTGTTCTGGGAGAGCGGTACGGTACGTATCGAACTACCTGCAATGGGTGTAGCTGACGGAGCTGGCTGCCTCTCTTCATCACATAAAGTCGCCGGTCGATTTTTGGGCATGTATAAAGACTCCTTAGGCCCGTGGTCAGGACTTGAGGATGGCGTAGTCATTTCAAAGCTGCGATTCGCTGCTCCCTTTCTGACATCTGAGCCGTTTTTATTACTGCGTCTTGACGGGGATATTGGCGTCGTAGTCGGAGTAGACGTTAAACCTGTACTTTGGGAAGCATCTGGTCTTTTCTTCTTTGTTGGCCGCCGCTTAAGCCACTCTCTCTCCGCTGGGCGTTTATTGGCAGTTTTAATATTGGAGTTTACGGGGTCATGGCCAGGTGCCCAGAACTGTTCCTCCTGAAAACTTCCTTCTCGGACTTGCTCTGCCCATGACCTTATACGAGAACGTTTCTCAAATTGTGGTGGACTTTCAATGAATTGGAGGTCTT
Source organism: Xylariaceae sp. X802 (assembly GCA_028637635.1). Taxonomy (NCBI): domain Eukaryota; kingdom Fungi; phylum Ascomycota; class Sordariomycetes; order Xylariales; family Xylariaceae; species Xylariaceae sp. X802. The sequence goes on along the minus strand of JAJFDH010000006.1, from coordinate 971,734 downwards.
CGTGGCTTTGTGGGCTCGGCAAATGACACTCTATGGAATCATTCGGATCTGGGTTCATATCGTCGGCCTTAGTCAACAGAACACCAACTGGCATATCGGCCTCGTGGTGCATTGCCGGTGGGGCTCCTGGTTGGGCCATTTTGTTAGGGCAATATTCATGTTGAGAAGCCGGTTTCGGAAGCCAGGGGTTCTGCCATCCTAAACTTTTGTCGAAAGGACCACGAAGAGAGGCAGAGAGGATGCGAATGGGTCTACCTTGCAGATAGCGACGACCGAAATGTTCGTATCGTAGTCGTTTTGCGACCTTGGCGGCTTCGTCAGCCTCGTCATCAGAACCGGGGCAAATGACATCGTCGGGGCTCGAAAGCGACGGCGCAGGGCAATATATTGGTTCGTCGGTTGGGCGGACAGTCCGCCACGAGCCGACATTGCGAGCGCCTTTGTCCGTAATGGCGCCCATTTCACCGATCTCTTTTTAATAACTCTGGTTGGCTTGTCGCATGTAGATGAAATCTTTTGCAATGTGTTGCACGGGAGAATGAGAGTTGGCGAGGTCGCATAATAAAGCGACACCAGGCGCGCCTTTGAAGCGGAGGGTCTCATATGCTACTGAGAGTCTCTAGGTAGGTTGCCTTTGTTATTAGGCCTGAGATTTGCACGAGCTTATTATTTCGGGTTGGAGCGGTTGCCCGGTTGACAGGTTTAAGGTGGTAGTGTAGGTACTTCGTACGTGCTTACTCCACTCGAGCTGCCCTGTTTCCAGAACGGATACGCGACGGACGCGTTAATTGAAGACGGATGGCTCAACTTCGGGCAGGATTCGGGCCCTTCGGCTCGTCGATGTGGCTGGTGACGGCTGCCTGAGAAAACCTTGCGTTGCCTGACCTTGCTATGGTTTCAAGCCACAGAGCTGGCGTCCCTACCTACGTAACAGAACTCGCTAAGCCCCACGGAGGGCATTAGCGTGCGCCACGTGTAGCGCTGTAGGTGGTTGCCCCAGGGACCGGCACATCACCGCACTTTATATTACTGACTCCGGGCTAGTGTTATGTGCCTACTCGCGTTCCGGCGATGCTGGTGTGGACTGTGCCTCGTACCTGCACTACGTACCTACTTCGTGCTTCCCGACCTACCCAACGCATTCGCCGCATGGAGTCGCACCGCCCACAGGTCAATCAAGGGCCATCCTCTAAGCATTGTTTGTATTCGTCGCCAATGTCCCGCGCAATTCGTGCTCATGACTGGAAGAGCGCTATTTTCCTGACCGGCTCTCCCGACAACTCATGAACGCGCGTCATATTCATCAGGTCCAATTGCGCCGAGCCTCTCCACATTACTATCAACATTGCGACGCGGTCGCATGCATGCTCAACGTCGCCATTATTTGTTTTCAATATTGCCATATCTCGCATCCTGCTCCCTTCAAGAGCGGTATATGCCGAGCCCGAGATCTGTTTTTTCCAGCGGAGTAGCATCTTCGAACCCGCTCTAGCTACAATGGCGCATCACGCCTGGCTCGACTCATTGTCGGAGGACTGGGTGTCGCAACCGGAGTCAGAGGGTTCAGAACGCCAGCCCTCCACGTCGTCCAGTCCTCCAGCATCCGCAAATTCCAAGAATGCTCGCAATCGCGCTAGTTTTATCCCGCGCTTCAGTGCGGGAATTCCTGGTGTCAAGCGGCCACAACACAGCAGCAGTCCCAATGTCCTGAGCGAGCGCAACCTCAATTATGCCAACATAAAGCCAATGCATCCTGGGCCTTCAAAACTCTCACGGGAAACCAGGTCGCCTAATCCCCGGCGCCTGAGTCGATCAATCTCCGCTTCCACCGCCAGTTCGGTTGTCCACAACTCGGTTGTACATAACAAGACACAGAGCGCATCGCCATGCAAGGACCGGGAAGATGTGCCGGAATGGAAAAGACGATTGATACTCGGGGAGCTGGACTATGGTGAACCAAAGGATCTTTTCAGTTCGGCAGCAGTAGGACTGGAGAATATGTTTCGGCCACCACAAGCGCCGAAGAGGCACAATGGTGAAGCAGTTAATGTTGAGGGTCATACTATGCATGAGACCACGCTACCGTCGAGCCCTCCGCCGTATTCGGGCACTCTGCGAGACAGGATCGAGGACGACGACACCCCGGAGCATACTCGTTACGATTCATCTATTCGACACAATGGAACTCTCCCTAGACCAATCTCTTTCCGACCGACAGAGACTACCAAGACTGGGCTTTCAATCGATGGGATCATAACGAGCGATCAGAAATATGACGAGTTGGAAGCCGAATTCGGCGATGCAGCTGAACATTCAACCACATCCTTTCAAACGAAGCAGTTGTTAGATGAGTCACGCAAGATTAGTGGCCAAAGTGATTTCAGACACGAAGACTTTAGTCCTATCTTAATTACCTGCCGCAGCTCAGAAGGTGGCAGTCTATCTTTTGCGCCCATGGAGCTCCCAGCAAACCAACTACATAAGAAGCTCGAAAGCCTGCAAAGGAATCAGGCGATACTAGACTCCGAGCCAGATAATGAGTCGGGCGGCAAGACGACCGTCGAGAGTAGAGCTGGGGAATCCGAAAACACCGAACAATTCGCCAAGAATGGCGGCTTCTTGAATTTGCGAAGAGGTCGCTCAACTGAGAGATCCTTTTTTCAACGACCTTTGAGTCCTGCCATACATATAGACACCTCAGAGATGCTTGCGGAGTCTTCCCTTCAGGCTAGCACCCCAAAACAATTGCCTACTGCTAGGACAGATCGCTTTGTATCAACGGGTGACAGACATACGCCAGCATCACCACCTAGTCCATCCTTACCCCGTGCCCCTCACCCAAGTCCAGCAAAACGATCACAGCCCGCTCCCGCCAAGGCGGTGAGCCCGTTGAAGCTATTCGGACCCTATGATACGTTTACCAACCAAACGCTCCTTCGGAGAATCAGCCAATTTGAAGATCAGCAAATCAATGCTCCCCTGTACTCCGCTGGTGAGGCAGCAGTCCCGCCAATGCCGACGATAGACACTGAGGCCTTGCGTCGTGATAGAACTACGAGTTCTCGTTCTGCCACAAGTAAGGTCCCTCACGATGGTTCTGGCCATCATGAAGTCCCTAGTGTCGTGAACACATTTGGCGCGGGGGAGCTCGACGACTATGAGTTTGAAGGGGACATATCTTTGTGCTCCAGCATTACCACGCAGTCCGAAGAGAAGGAGAATGTGACACCATCACCAAGCCGAATCCCTTCAGCCGACTTTTGGACATTTGACATACACGAAGACGTATCCCCAGAGGAAGTACCGCTGTCTGTGAGGAGACCTCGGCATAAAACTAGGCGCCTCGTCTCTTCTGTTCATCGTATTCGCGAATCAAAATCTTTGGACGGGTTGCGTTCAAGAATTCCCCAAGATTCATTACACGCATCAGTTTTGAAGAGAAATATCTTGGAAACAAAAAGACCACGAACGTCGCCTTCGAAAGATCCGACCCCGAAACGACGCAGGACTTTGCACCGATCTGATATTGCCTATGGACTTGAGGATCGGCGCAAAACACTAGATACTGCACAATTGTCACATTATACCTTGCAGTCTGGAAGCTTGGGAGATCGCAAGCCGGTACGTCGGGTTGAGTTTCGGAAATTCACCAATCGAGATATTACACCCGCGTACCATAGTCTGCAACCTAAATCCCCAACTCCAACCCGAATGTCAGAACGGCATGCCAGGCCACCGCTGGCTGAGCTTGGCTTCAATCTGGTTCCAAAATCAACTACAGCTCTTATATCTCCGGAAAACACCGCAAACCCCAGTACTAGTAGCTCTCGCAAAATTTCCATGAAAACGCAGGACTTCTTTGATGCTGCGGAGGAAGTAATGGCAATGATAAGAAACAAGGCACGGCCGGTGGCCGGATTAGCAAGCGTTGAAGAATCCGACACCGAGAGTCCAGACGGGCCGACGCATAACAGGTCCGCGGTGACTGAAGATTCCTTCCAGGAATCTACACGAGAGCCTTTTTCACGACCACCTAGCAGGGATGGCCGGCCTATTTCGAGGATACCAATGCGACCAGAGGACCCGGAACTTGCCCACCAGCTCAAAAAATATGCAGAGAATAGCGATTCTATTGATATGCTAGGTCAATCAACACGGTCTATTGGAAAGCTCAAGATCAGCGATCAGCGATCATACCGTACTGGTAGTACGGATCAGCATGAGTGCCCATCAGGAAAATCGGGCTACGCTTACGATGGAGGTGGCGTTACTAGTGATATCCCCAACATTAAATTTTCACAGAATGTCGACGAGCACACTAAAGCGGGCAGCAATGCCACAGGATTTCCCTCTCATAGGCAATCTTCCGGCAGTACAACCGAGTGCTTCATACCCACTATATCATCTCGAGGATCAGACTCGAAACGCCTGATTGGGCCAGATGTGGTTGCTCAACTCATTGGCAACCAAGTGGGCAATATGGTATTTGATGGTGTGAATAAGATGTGGCAAAAAGTCAAGAAATCGAAACCACCAATAAGTATTTTTCCCGCTGAAGATAGTGAAGACGATCCATTCGCCAGCATCCCTGATTTAACAGTGGACACTGCCAAGGAAAAACAGAGTCTTGACTTGAGTGGCACGAAAGGCCGGTCGGACTTTCATTCGCTTCAGCAAAATTACTGTTCGATCAAATCTTTCCTGCTCAAAACGGGTAGCATGGCAATCGAAGACCCCATTGGCTCCCAACGTATCGGTTACAAAAACAATCAGGCTCACGTTGAGACGGCGGTAGAGGATGACAAGGAGCTCGAACATGAGATATCACTCCATGAAGATCGGATGCACAAATCTAGCCCATCTCGCCGAAAGAATCTCACCATCACATTTTCATCGCCGATTGCTTCGATTATCCAAGACGTTGCTCACAGTGGTTCGGACAACGACAGCGAAGCAGAATCAAATTCGGAGCACTCATTTGGTAAATCGTCATCTCGGAGTCAATCACGGGGGTGTTCAGTGAAATTTTCGAATGATGAGCACGCCTCCGCCCCGCGGCCCGTTTTATGTACCAATGAGCAAGACGCAAATGCATCTGCTCACCAACCCACCGAACAGAAGGATCAGAAGGCGTGGTCGAAACCCATTGGAATTCCAGACTTAACTGTTGTGATGGCGACGCCGGATTCACCCAGAACCACAGCCGTTTTCGCAACACCTATCATTGGGCAATACGTTGGCACACTATCCCTGACCCCTCTGTCTGACTTCACAGTACATCAAGTAGACAATTCTTGTGCTCTAGAAGTAAGCTACGTTGTCGGTGATAAATACCTTGTGACCGGCGATAGGTCGAAAAAGATCATGTCCAAGGCCGTTCGGACCCTGGTTGAAAAGATCACAGAAATCGAACCTTTCGAACCCGACTGGGAGACATTACCCGAGCTTGATCTCAGCAGCAAACGATTAGGCACGCTTCATATGCTGAATGAGTTCTGTTCGACCTTGGTCACGTTGGACGCCTCGAACAATGGGTTTACTCACTTGGATGGCGTGCCGCAGAGCGTACGCAATTTGCGCATGACACACAACGTACTCTCTGAAATAACTGCGTGGGGACAACTCACAAACCTTCAATATGTGGATGTATCCAACAACCAGATCAAGAGCCTCGCAGCATTCCAGGACCTTGTTCATCTCCGATCTCTTCGTGCCGATAACAATCAGATCACCAGTCTAGATGGTATTCAATTCCACGACAGCCTGCAAGTACTACGTGCTAGAGGCAATCAAATTACGCATATCGACTTTGATGGTACCACGATGAAACGATTAACTGAGTTGGATTTAGAAAACAATCAGATTGTTGCTTTTAAGAACTGCGAGCAACTGACTTGTCTCAGTACACTCAACCTCCAGCGCAACCGTTTGACATCTTTCGCCCCCTCCGAAGGTCGATCTTCGCTGTCCCTCAGGTACTTGAAGCTATCAAGTAATGATTTGGAGACTCTTAATATTGCTGCCTTCCCCTCATTACGCCTCCTTCACGCGGACCGCAATAGGTTCACAACGATCACTGGCTTTTCGCAATGTCGCCGTCTAGACAGTCTATCTCTGCGAGAACAAAAAGGGGATGGGATTCTCGACACTTCTTTTCTGGATTCAGCATGTGAAATCCGGAAGCTGTTCTTGTCAGGCAATCGACTCTCCGGTTTCAACCCTCAAGTAGACTTTCTGAATCTTCAGTACCTTGAGCTCGCAAACTGCGGTCTCCAGTCGCTGGCGCCGGATATCGGACATCTGATGCCGAACCTGCGTATGCTCAACATCAACTTCAACGCGATTAACGACCTCTGGCCTCTACGGTCTATTCCAAGACTGAAGAAGCTGCTTGCCGTGGGAAATCGCCTTGCTGACGCCGATACGGCCGCTCAGACACTTGCCGAGTTCCCTCATCTATCGCGTCTTGACCTCAGAAACAACAGCGCTACGCTCGGATTCTATACACCGGCGCAAACGCCGGCCTCAGTTGACGACAGTGCGTTGGGAACCGAAAGTAAGACATTCGAATTACCGGACATGGATGTCGGGCGCCATGAGAAATTCGCTAGTCGGTTGGATCTGGATACGAGAATGCGCAAACGTGTTTACGATATGATTATCCTGGGCAGCTGCCGACAACTGAAGATGTTGGATGGTCTACCTGTTCCGAAGGATACTATATCGAAGAAAGACGACGTGTGGAACGCACTCGTTAAAAACGGCATCATTCAACCAGATGCGGAAGAACAAGGGGATGTATCTTCGCTGTAGGAATGCGAGGATAGTTTTGGCTAAAGGCCGACTTGTCCTTCTTTTAACTTTGTGGTACGAGCTACATGACGGGTTGAATGTCGATTATGTGTTACTGCGCATGAGCTTGTCACAAAACGGTGTGCTGTTTTGATTTGCTGGGGCTTGGTGTTGGATCAAAGGGTTCCTCGGAGGGAAAATGGAGTTTCTGGGCTTGTGTTTGGGGTTTGTTTGGGCATATGGCGTCTGCGGCGTATGAATGGACGATGAGAGAATCGCCTACTGTACGGTATACGGGTCAGCACTGGAAGGCTACGGTAATGAGGGATGAAACGTTGAGGCTTGAACAAGTACGAGATGACGTTGATTCGTTTCGAATGTTCTCGGTTGAGACAGGATGAAATAAATATTGAGCACAATTTCGAAAGTCCAGGTAGACGGGATCAGAATCGAGTTGAGAGATTAAATCACGTCGATGCTGGCGATGAAACCCGAGGTTCCTTTACGGTTGTTAGGAGGGCCAGCCCACAGTATTGTCATGAGGTTAGCAGGAGGTCGTAACGCAGTCTGCACGTTTTGCTTCTCGTCTTCGGTTCAAAAATAACGATAGCCCTGTCTCTAAAGCCCCCTCAAAGCGAGTTGGTCGGGTTCTTTTCAGTATCAGTCTCTGCTCGATATTTGGGGTAATAAGCCTTCTGCCTATGCAGAGCCATCATGCAACTGTAGTGAGTCTAAATCAAATCATGATCGACAGAGTTGCGAGAACTTCTAATTATACCGCTTACTGAAATCCTGATCTTTCTTATCATAGTGAATAAAGGTCTGCTAAGTTCTGCCTTTTCTTGCTTTTTTGTAACTAACGACCATCTCGACATGTTGATATGATGCATCTTCTGATTACTAATAATTCGAGTCCTCCAGGGCCCACATTTATTACGGAGGGCCTGCGCCACAACGCCATCAGCCTGTTTCCCAGCCACATGAATCCCCAAATAAGCGCGCATGGGAACGAACCTACAGGTTACTGGCAACAGTTGTTCCCTTCACATCATCATCTTTCATCCATCAACTGCTTAGCTCTGGGGCCTGCCGACATCATCATGGCCCCATCAAAGCAGACCATGTTCCGCTCGGCGGACATGAGTATGGTACAACTATATATTTCGAATGAAATCGGGAGAGAATGCGTAACAGCCTTGGGCGAACTAGGCCTTGTTCAGTTCCGAGATGTATGCTTGCCCCCCCTGCAGCATTTGGCGACCTCGTCCATGTCCGTCACTGACCTCAACAAAGCTTAACAGCAGCGTTAGTGCTTTCCAACGAACCTTCACTCAAGAGATTAGGCGGCTTGATAATGTAGAGCGACAGCTTCGTAAGTGCAGGTCACGATCCGAACCAGTGCTATTCGCTGACAGGCGGGCAAGGTTATTTCCATGCCCAGATGGAAAAGGCGAACATCCCACTACGAAAGTTCGATCTCGATGCCGAAACGCTTGATCCACCCACCACCTCCGACATCGACGAGCTCGCCGAACGCAGTCAAGGCCTCGAGCAACGTATCGCACAACTTAATGACAGCTACGAGACGTTGAAGAAACGCGAGGTCGAGTTGACTGAATGGCGTTGGGTTCTACGCGAGGCCGGCGGCTTCTTTGACCGTGCTCATGGTAACGTCGACGAAATTCGAGCTTCGACCGAGGAAGACGATGCTCCATTGCTTCAAGACGTTGAGCAGCTCAACCAAGCCGGCGATGTCGAGCGTTCCTTCTCTGGCATGAACATTGGCTTCGTAGCCGGCGTGATCAACCGCGAACGTGTCGCGGCCTTCGAGCGTATTCTTTGGCGGACATTGCGCGGCAACCTCTACATGAACCAGTCTGAGATCCCCGAACCCCTGGTCGATCCTACGAACAACGAGCCTATGCGGAAAAACGTCTTCGTCATCTTCGCTCACGGCAAGGAGATTCTAGCCAAGATCCGTAAGATTTCAGAGTCTATGGGAGCAGAGATTTACAGTGTCGACGAGAATACCGATTTGCGCCGCGACCAGATGCACGAAGTTAATGCTCGCCTCAACGACGTACAGAACGTGCTGCAAAACACTCAACAAACACTCGAGGCTGAGTTGACACAGATTGGCCGATCGCTGGCGGCTTGGATGGTTCTGGTCACGAAGGAGAAGGCAACGTACCAGACGTTGAACCTGTTCTCCTTCGACCGACAACGGCGAACTCTTATTGCAGAGGCCTGGTGCCCTGCGAATGATTTACCTCGCATACGGTCGACCCTACAAGATGTCACCAACCGAGCGGGCTTATCCGTCCCATCCATTATCAATGAGATCAGGACAACCAAGACTCCGCCCACGTACCTAAAGACGAATAAATTTACCGAAGCCTTCCAGACGATTATCAATGCTTATGGTACTGCTACCTATCAGGAAGTTAACCCTGCATTGCCCGCTATCGTTACTTTCCCTTTCCTCTTCGCTGTCATGTTTGGTGATTTTGGACACGCAGTCATCATGCTCTCGGCCGCTCTCGCCATGATATACTGGGAGAAGCCGTTGAAAAAGGTCACCTTCGAGCTATTTGCCATGATCTACTACGGTCGCTACATCGCCCTGGTTATGGCCGTCTTCTCTCTGTTCACTGGTCTCATCTATAACGATGTTTTCTCCAAGTCCTTTACGCTGTTTGATAGCGCTTGGGAATGGGATGTTCCCGAAGATTGGAAGCAGGGCCAACCCCTCTTGGCGAAGCTTAAAGGCGACTACCGATACCCCTTCGGCCTCGACTGGATGTGGCATGGGACTGACAATAACCTCTTGTTCACCAACAGCTACAAGATGAAGATGTCCATCATCCTGGGCTGGGCTCACATGACATATTCGCTCTGCCTCTCGTGGTATAATGCGAGGCACTTCAAGAAACCCGTTGATATCTGGGGCAACTTTGTCCCTGGTATGATTTTCTTCCAGTCCATTTTCGGCTACTTGGTGATTTGCATTATCTACAAGTGGTCTGTCGATTGGTATGCCGCAGACCGATCGCCACCTGGGTTGTTGAACATGCTGATCTACATGTTCTTACAGCCAGGCACAATTGATGAGCAACTATACAGCGGCCAGGGTCCTGTGCAAGTTGGGCTGCTTTTACTTGCATTCATCCAGGTCCCGATTTTACTTTTCTTGAAGCCCTTTTATCTCCGGTGGGAGAACAACAAAGCTCGCGCCAAGGGCTACCGTGGTATAGGCGAACGCTCTAGTGTCTCGGCGCTTGACGATGATGATGAGGGGCTTGCCACGGGCAACGGAAACGGACGCTTTAGTATGGACACCGACGATGGCGAGGGTGTTGCTATGATCGCACACGGTGGTGATGACGAGGACGGCCACGGCGAATTCGAGTTTAGCGAGGTCATGATTCACCAAATCATTCATACCATTGGTAAGATACAGCGCCCGGGTCATGTCATATCACCATTCGTTACTAACAATGATGCTAGAATTCTGCCTAAACTGTGTTTCGCACACCGCGTCTTACCTGCGTCTTTGGGCCTTATCCTTGGCTCATCAACAGCTGAGCTCTGTCCTCTGGGACATGACTCTGGGCCCATCGCTCTCCAAAACCGGCGCTCTTGGTGTCATCATGATCGTCTTTGCGTTTGGGTTGTGGTTTACCCTTACGTGCGCTATTCTCATAGCCATGGAGGGTTGCAGTGCCATGGTAAGCTCCGTCGGAATGCCCTCTCTTGACTGTATGCTAACGGTACTAGTTACATTCCTTGCGTCTTCAATGGGTCGAGGCACAGTCCAAATATGCGGAGTTTGCCGGCCACATGTTCACTCCCTTTTCTTTTATTACTATATTGGAGGAGAACGAGGGGCTAGCTGAGTTTACGGGCTAGCTTCTGTAGGAGCTAGAGTTGTACGAATTCATCTGTGTCTTGTTTAATGTAGCCATAGAACTACATGGTAATTTTAGACAACTTCCTTCTATCTTGCATTATGGTTTTGAAAGCATAGTAAAATGTGGGCAGAACTATATATAAGGTAGGCTGAGTTGCGACAATCAGCACGTTGATCTCTAGTGTCAATGTCTCATGTCTCACTGACATAGCCATGCTTTCTCATTAAAGCTGCTGCTACTACTAACCCAGAATCCTGCTTTCGCCTCTCCAGAGCAAGCCGTACTTCTCAGGGGAACGGATATCGTCCACTTCTACCAAAGCAAACCAGATACAGGGAGAAGGCCTCGGTTTGAGGAGAGGCATGCTCGGCCGAGAGCTGAAAGGTTGAATTGATACAAAAGAGAAAAGAATCATCGTAAGCGTCTTGCGTGACGTTGATCTCTCCTCTGCCGTCTCTCCTGTCTGCGGAGATCTGCTCTTCTTCGACGGGAGTCGCTGTGTTCGGCCCTTCTGCGACGGGCGTCTTCCCTTGCTTGGGGGTCTCTCCTGTAGCAGTGGATGCTGCAACAGTTTCCCATTGTTGGTTGGGGGAATTTATGGGTATTGTGATTATCTGGCGCTTTATTTTTTGCAGGTGGCTTCCACATAGTGTTTTGATTATTGATATGAGGTAAGTATGCGGCTGGTGGACAACTTCATGTTGCTATGTTTAGGGATTCCTATCTTTATCCTGTGATGCTTTCCAACCTTGTGACGAAATGGCGATGGCACTGGGTACGAGGGTACCTCTACCTGTAGTGTATCTAACCTAGTTACCTAAGCACAGGCCAGGATTTGCTCCATATCGAATGCCCCACTTCTGTCTGCCCGGGACCAATAGGGAGCCGAGTCGTGCAGCTCTAAATTGCACCCAGAGCGCGCATTTCAAGAACACGCCCCTCCTCCATTTCACAGCATTTTCGGAGCAGCCTATCCCACGCGCACTCGGGGCACCACAACTTTCCCTGGACGTGAAGATCCCGCTTGGCTCAGCCTTTGTGCCGGCAGCTACAGTGCACATGCCTCGGGGCAGTCCATTCATAGTTGACGAGCAACTGATTGCCTGTGCGTAGCTGTTGCATGGCCATCCCTGCAGGGACCGCCCAACGAGTGATCAGTCCTCAGCCCGTCGCTCATGCAAAGCTTCTCCCACACACGCAGCCTCGCGTGATCCTTGATTGCTATAGGCAGATTCCTTTATGATTCTTTTTTTCGTTTCCTCAATGAGCGACTATCGAGCATCGAACCCGTCAGCCGCCTCTTGAATCGCTCGCATTCTCATATTCGCCTCATCCGCCTTGTTTACGACTCTTGCGACATGTGAAAAATAGCCGATCCAACCCTATTACTTCCCGCCATTTGTCAGACCCCCAATTCATGTGCCCCGGCATGCTCCATCTTCGCTTCCACAGACGGGGCCCGTCTAATCCTAACTCGCCCGTGCTCGATCGCTCCTCATGGGATCCCTCATCCCTCCAGGCGGCTCACCTCGCCCCCGTCACCCCTGACGATGCCATCCCAGTGCCCGAAGCCCGCCCGCGCTCTGCCGTGTCTCTCTCCTACTCCCGTGTCGACCCCCCTGTCCTGCCACCGGTCACCCGGGTTGTATCTTCCGACTCTACGCGGTCCCCGGTTGGTCAGAACTCGGAAAAAGAATCGCCCGACGACACGAAGCCCCGTGATGGTTCGAAAGCTTCGCTGAAATCGCCCTCCGCTGAACAATCCAGTTTCATTGGGGGCTTGGCGCTGAAGAACTACCGCCGAGAGCAAGCAACGATCAATCAGCCTGCTCCACAGCGAGAAACCATCAATGCGCCCGTGGACTCGAACTCAGCTGCTCGTTCCAGCTCTATTTCTGGCAGCAAAGCGCTAGGTTCTGCCAAGCCTGTTCCGTCCTTTGTAAGTCCGAAGGATCTTCAAAATGCCCTGTCCGCAAAAAAGAAGCTGTCTTCCGAGCCTTCTGTGCCGCCGAATGCGCCTGTTGGACGAGAGCCCTCAAAAGCGAAAAAGACGTTGCCGTTTCTGAAAAACCCTATTCCTTCGTTGCTATTACGAAGAAAGACCAGCCAGAACACCTCAACTCCTGCGTTGCCATCGTCTAATACCCCAGAAGATCCCACTCCCTTTCAAATACGAGGCACTCGAGTACATGATTTTAGCGCACCGAGGCCATGGAAACCTATTGTTCAACCTCCAAACGTTGGAAACGAACCTACAACTTCTGTGGCCAGTCGGGCTTCGCCGTATCATGCTCCACTCGCACCAAACAGTGCACTTCCAGTTCCTCCCAAGGATAGTCATACCGAGTCAAGTCGAGCTTCATCGTCGTACTCCAATGGTCCCCTCATAGACAGGACATTGAGTCAGAAGTCCCAGAGTCTCTCCGGAGCTCAGTCTGTTAAAATACCCGTCGAGGAAGAAAGCAAACAGCGGGAAAGAAGTTCAACCGTGCGCTCCAAAGCACCCATATCCCGTAACACGTCCGCAGCATCCATAAAAAGCGCGCTCTCCGCTATCCCCAGGCACATGAAAAGCACGTCGTCTCGTTTCAGCTTCGACATGATTGGGGCAGCAGAACAGGAGAAAATATTAGAGGAAAGGCACCGTCAGCGTCAACAGGACAAGAGCTTGGGTTCTTCTGGTGGCCGCAGAGACTCGCGCTTTGATGAGTTCGACGAGGACCCATATGAGTATGACGATGCGATATACCACGACGACGACTTAGAAGAACGGATACCCGGTGTCAATGCTGACTCTGATGAAGAAGATTATGACGCGCTAAATGATCCCGACAATGATCAAGAGAATTTCGCAGGTTTCTCCTTCCAGAGGTCGGACCCAACTTCTTCATTGACAACTCCCCATAGTACTGGAGTAGCTCCCACACCGAGGGATCCAGATGGCCATTTCATTGGGGAGGACCAAACCGAAGAGACTACAGGATCCGAACAATGTCAGGCAACTCCAGACACCCTTTCTGACACCCATCCTAGTAAACCCGATAATATTGGCGCTTCTACTGGCCTAGGAATCCAAGACTTGCAACCAGTCATGGAATATCCCGAATTGGCTGTTCCGCAACAGCCAGCGCCACGGTCCGATGGGAGATCTCACCTCAGCAAAGACGACGAGCTTTACTTCAATGATGGATTGATTCACGACTTTGATGGCGAAGGGGATGGCTCGGCATTTGATGAGTCTATCTTTGACTTGAATGATACCGACAAGTACGGGCGCCCAATACCTGGAATGTTTGCCAATGCGTTAGCACAGAGGAGCATGCCTTTGGATCCCGAGAAGCGGGAGTCTGATATAATATCGAGACTCTCAGCCCAATCAGTTGTATCGCAGTCTACTGCGCATACATCCCCAAGTGGTGATACGCGATCCAAGATGGCGGATCCTGAAGATGAGGCGGGCGCTTCTCATGTGCTCCAACCCCAGGCATCACAACAGACGACTTCCCACCTGGAAGACAACGCGGTCGTGGCGTACCAGGCTGCGTTAGCTGCTGCTGCGCACAAAGCTGCAGCTTCTGGCAAATTCCGCAGGGATTCCTCTCCTGATCCGCCAACCGACCCGGCAATTACATCATCCACCACTCTTGAGTCTTCTCTGCCCGAACCGGACGCGATTGACGATGACCCGCTAGCTGGTTATGAAGATGACGATGGGTTTTCGACCGGACTAGATGACTATGAGCTAGATGACGATTACATCACCGCCGAAGCGAACGCTAGCGTTCTGGCGAATGATTTTGACGGATGGTACGGGCAAGAGTTCGGCTTCTATCCCGCCCCTGCGCCGCAGTCGAGTCATGTTCACAGTCTGCTCAGTGAGAAGAACTTATACCAATATTCCAATGGGGGTTACTTCGGTCCTAGTGGAGTCCATCGCTCCGTCTCAGGCCGTCTCGTTTCTCGAGAACCGAATCTCACACCTATTACGGAACGATCGGAATACTCAAACAGGAATTCTTTGATGAGCAATGGCTGGCCGCAAGGGCCCAGCGGCAATAACACGATACAGAGTCCCGGGTTGACCCAACTTGCGATGATGGCGGAAGATCAAGACATCTCTCTGGCCGGTTTACTAAGATTACGCAACAAAGCCTGGGGAGGATCTCAGGCCTCTCTTACCAGCTCCCGCGAGGGCTCTCCGTACGACCGGAACGATGCCAATAACCCGTTGGGCCAGGAGCTCGGCGGTATGAGTATCGCCCCAGGTCGGAACTCAGCCTTTTCCATCTACAGCCAAGATTCCGCCGGACCCGGAAGTAACCCCGAGAGTCCCACGCTGGTTATGGCTGTTTCCAATATGGCCACGAATTCAATACCTCCTCTTGCTATGTCGTCTAGCTTAACAACGTCACTAGTTACAGCGCCTATCTTTTCCCATCTATCAGGCTCCGCAACGTTCCCGCCAGTATCCGAGGTCGAGGAACCCAGCTCTCCTGAAGCCGCGGAACAGCCGGCATATAACCTGAACGAGCGCACGGTTTCGGCGGTTAGTATTTCTTCTAAACCACGGTCGGACGTGGGACATAGGCATAACCGGAGCTCCGGGAGCATATCCTACGTGAAAGAAGACGATAGCGGCGAGATTCGGTGGATCCTCGAACGGCGACGCACGGGGGAGTCGGGTGAGGTAGAACTGCTCGAGCGCGAAGTCGTCGGAGGGGGCACGATTTAGCCTCCGGAACCAAGGGAGATTGGAAAGGAATATATCTACTTGTCAGCGCGAGGACATCAATACCCTTTCTTTTTTCTTTCAATTGCCTGTATCGACCTCGATTCCTTGCCGGGGGCGGGCTTGGAAAATAAAATGTATATATCTTACCTACCTAACTACTACGGCTTTTGTATAGGGCGTGTCAACGGGGGTTTGGGGGGCTCGGCTTTCGGATAACCTCATAGATACCTTACTGGTAGGCGCTAGGCTTTGCTGCCCGCCTTTTTTTTCTCTTTATCTTACTTTGGTAATGATAATCGACATTCTTGTTTGTTTCTTTTTTGGGTTTTATGGTGCTGGGGTTCGGTTTGATTGTTTTGTGTATATTGTGGATTAATATAGCGACGGGATCCCGTTGAAGTTACATTGTCAAGCCTTTTCATAGTACTTGTCTTGTTGGTTGATCTATTGTATTCTTTGTCATCTATGGACTTCATAGCAAGTGCATGGCTACTTACTCTGTTGATGCTGTTTGGGTAGTAGTCCGAGTAGCCGAACAGTCTGGCGGATTTATGTATTTGTCCGTTTGGAACTGACGGATAAGCATTTTATTCGGCTGGAGGGCCGAGGCGCTCTCGGGCGGGAAGGGGATGAGATCCCGACGGGATCCCGGGGTCCCAATATGCGGGTATGTACGTGCATGCACGGGAACCCGTATCCGTCCCTTATTTGTCTTTTGTTTTGATTTTGTCAGCTTCAGCTGTCTTATGGCTATTACACGAAGCTCATATGCAATGGTGGATACATCCGAAGACTAAAGATTCTACTATAGTATTCACCACGATGAGCATACCCGGTAAGCAGGCCGTCACAACCCTTAACACGTCCCAGACATCTCTCATGCCGTGACTCCAAGGAGAACGAATAGGCAGTCAGCTACCAGCCACCGGAGTGGTTCATGTCATTCCTCGTGCTACGACGACGCATTACTAATACTCCTGCAGTCGAAACGGCGAATCATGAATTCCTGTGTGGAATATCGTGTCGTACTGGGCAGGATATGGTAAGGGTATGCATATGACAAAGCGTCCCGGCCTTGGCCCGCATCCGCATTTGGTGTGTGATATGGGTTGTGGCAACGGTGTCCAAGGATGCGAAGTATAAAGACGGATCGGGAGGGACGTAGCGTTTAATAGATCAGGAAGCTCGAGCAGCGTCGACTTATCAATCTCATTCAAGGAGATTCCTCTAGCATAAGGCATTCACCACCTACCTGACGAAGAAACCTCGACGAGAAACCGAACCATGGCGACAGCGACACAAAACGCAACTGCCAAGCACTTCAAGTCCCTCCATCAACGGTCGAAATCACCGTTAGTGCTGCCCAACGTATGGGACGCCCTAACAGCCCGCGCGGTAGCAGAACAACCCAAATCCGAGGCGCTGGCAACAACAAGCTACGCAATAGCCCAAGCAGCAGGCGTAAGCGACGACAAGCTGACGCTAGAAACGAATCTAGCCGCCGTCCGCGCGGTAGCGAGCGTAGCGACCAGCTTCAACAAGCCGTTGACAGTCGACATCCAAGACGGGTACGGCCCGCTCCTCGAGCCGGCCATCAACGCCCTCATAGACCTCGGCGTGGCTGGCGTCAACCTCGAAGATTCCGAGCTGGCTACGGGAGATCTCTACGACTTTGACGAGGCGACGTCACGAATCGAGCGCGCTCTTAAGGTCGCTAGGCAGCGGGGCGTGCCGGACTTCGTCATCAATGCGCGCTGCGACGTCTTGACCAAGGGGGGCAGCTTGGAGGAAGTGCTCGCGCGCGGGAAGAGGTACTTGGCATCAGGGGCGACGACGGTGTTTGTGTGGGGGTTCAAGCGCGGGGTCTCACGGGATGAGGTCGTGCGGATGGTTGAGGCGTTTGACGGCCGGTTGGCTGTAATGGCGAAGATGACGCCGGATGGGCTTACGGTTCGGGAGCTGGCTGATATTGGGGTTGCTAGGGTCAGTGTTGGCCCGTCGCTTATGTTCGCTGTTTTGAAGATGGTTCGTGATGAGGCGGATAAGCTGTTGGAGTACGCGTGAAAATCCTTTGCTATCTACTCGACGTCAGTTGTCCTATACATGGGATATGCAGGCCTGGATTGAATTGAAAAGGAAGACTCTTTCAACTACCTATGTACGGTACATCGACCAGAAAACAATCGAGGGCCAGCAGAGAAGAGAGATGACATGGTTACGCGGTCGAGCGGGTCTCGCGGCAAATTAAAGTGGAGATACGTGGATCCGTGATTGATGACTAATTCCTGACGTCATTTGACGATGCATTAACTCTCCGTTTTTCGGAAAAGGGGGTTTAAACACCGATCCGTACGAACTCGGGTTCATCAAACCCGAGAGAATTACCTGAGTTTTGCGATCGGATTAAGGAGTGTAGGTATTGTTGGTTCTAATAAACCCGTAAACTGTGTCTTTCGCCTCTCCTGATTCCATCTTACTATCCTCATCTTGTCATGACCTCGGGTTGTTGTTCAGTGATTTTCTCGGGTCACTTTATTGTGCGTTATTCCAACGGGGTTACTGCCTGACTCACAATGCCACGACGTTTGGATATAGCGGCAATCCAATTCACGAGGATGCTAATAAATCAAGAAAGCAACGATGCAAACACTCTGACGGTATCATAGGTAGCTGGCCAACAGTCTTCCATGAAGCGACTCTTAACTACTTGTTCGTCATACCAGGTATTCAGTGCAGCGGCAATACAATAAGAACGTGAATCTGCTGGGAGTCAAGCACTGAATGCCATGACGCAACCGCGCCTATCCGCTGGCCAAAAGACCTCTTTCACAAAACCTTTGCGAAGCCGTCATTCTTCGTGGGCTGCCTTTCAACACGCTCGATTCTGGACTTTTCAGGCAGGCGGCTTTCTAACTGATGAATGCGGGTTATCATCCGGCGAACCGCTATGCGATTAGAACTACCTACCTAGTGGGTGACGAGCTGCTTGCCCGCGTAGGCTTGTCGTCTCGGTATTTCGGTGACTTGTTCAAGCGGATCATGGGAACAACACCAGGCGCATACGCGTCCATATCATCATCATGGATGCCACTTCGGATTTAACACCAATGTTTTCGATCTCAGTGATGTAATTGACCTTGCATTACTCTGGTTGATGTCCTTCATGGATCACGATCGAACCGCAAATGAATAATTGGTCCCCAGAAGCTTTCGAGGCCTTTAATTTCAGTCGAAGAGTCATACACGAAGTCGTTTCATGGCTACGATCCAAACAAAGTGGAATTGCCAGGGACGGCCAGCGAATCTATCAATCCACAGACGGATTTGTATTCATCAGTTTGCGTGAACCCTTCGCTACTCAATTAGGCACAGACGCCTTCTCAACCCGAACAGCGAAGCACTGGGCCCAGCAAAGTGCACATGGCCATACTCCACCAAAGCCCCATCGCCCAGCAACCGCTCGCACGTCTCCTGCAAACGGTCCCCCTTCACCACCTCGCTGTCCTTTATCATGTGCTTTCCGTCATAGGCGCGGATGGACAGGACACGTTCTCGCTGCTGCTCGAGGAAGGCCCTTTCCTCCGCTGGATAACCTCCGGGCTCGCACAATGGTTTTGAATGAAGAAATATTGGCGTCGTGCTTCGATAGGGGCTGTCACCGAGGAAGGGGCCGTCGTATACGAGCAACACCTCGTGCCCGACTTGGGTTCCTCGCAGGCATCGTCAACAGGGGACCGATCCGTCTGGTGTCATCGCCACGGAACAGAGTGAGGACGTGTCCTCTTCAGGAAGCACGGGCATTGGCCGCCAGCGCAGTGTTTCCGGGATATGCGGTTCCTGATGGGTTGTTTGAAATTCGTAAGCCTTACTTCCTGAGGGTGCGACTTTAGTAGTTTGATTGCTCACGTCCATGTCCGGCTGGGAGCCGCTTGCCAGTTTGAGGGAGTCAATGTAGCCGCCTTGATTTCTATACAGATGAGTTCTCGATCGAGGAAGGGACATAAGGTTGGCATGCTTCCCTAGCACTTCTCGGCTTTTCAATCCTCTCGCATGGGAGGGGGTGTTTGTTGTTCTTCGGACCCGAGGTAGCAACAGTTCCGGCATAGATGGGAACTGCTACTGATTCAGTATGGGGATCACATCACCACATCTAGGCCAGGACGTCGCAGTAGTACACCTGTGCGAAAACGCCCTCATTGCTCGCTTGAAACTCTTCCGCCATACTCACTTCACTTGTCATACTGCAGGCCCGCGCGTCACTTGTCGATTTCGAGTGCGGGCTGATCCCATGTATGGCAGGCCCGCGCTGTGACGGACATCACGCGCTTAGGCGTACGTATTGCGCGCTGGGCCCGCTACCTATCGCCGCAATGCGATGTGCGAACCGTTCGGCCTGACGCTATCTGGATGGCTGGACCGTGGTGCGCCGAATCGGCGAGTCCACCCACCCCCTCTAGCTCCGTGCCCATGTCCGGATCGCCTTCACTTCGCGATACGCCAGAAGAAAGAGTGCGAACTGCTATCAGATTGCAGAGTTCACTGCGTCCCATATTCCTTTCACTTAGTGTTGCTTGGCCTTGAAAATGCAGTCACAACCAGCCTGAGCAGACGGTAAGGAAAGGTCAGGCAGGCGGCATGAGAACGGAAAGGCAGCCGACCGAGTATTTTCCAGGCCGACCCTAATTTTATCGCCTTTCTCGCAGTCTTCTCCGAACCGACCCGCCGCTGGACCTCGATTACCGACTGTTTCTGTTTGTTGGCACATTTTTTTCGTACTTATCATCCACACAGCCGTCTCGCGAGCTGGCCGACGTATCTTGAGGACGGCCGCTAGAACCCTTCGCGACTCTGAAGCAAACAAACGCAACTTGTCCCGCAAACGTGTAGTAAACTCCGATGGGCCTCGTTACCCCTAGCACACCCGCACAGCAGGGTTGCAATTCCACGGTCGTGCCATTCGTCGGCGATTAATGCCCCTGATCTTCTGTATCCTTATTTTCAGATAGGGACCCTGCATTCGTCTTTTCAACTCGCTAAACGTTGCCCCTGATTGGCGGAAGGGGGAGTGCAATGTTGAGAAGATGTTTGCGAGCACGATACGGAGGTGAAATATCTTTTTGGTGAAATTCTCAATTACTTCCTCATCTTACAGGTTCTGTGCGAGATATGTCCCCTTTCTATGATTTCGCTGAGATTACCTACTTACACTACACCACGAAAGTGTGTGGATCCTCATATTTGCCCATCAATGTTTTTCCCCTTTGACAACAAGACACAAATTACTCAATTAACCCGGGTTCTTTAACAACACTGAGAAGCGGTGATGGGTTAACTACCTTCAGCATCCCGTCGCGGCCAAAATCACGGATTGCCAGGGCCATAACCGCGACAAGACACTAGAGTTTCAACGAGGCAGCAACCACGCCTTAAATCTGGGCCCTGGCATGGTCATCATACTACATGTAGCTAGCCTGAGATCTCCTATGTGACTTAGGCAGGTAACAGATCCATCTAGCGGCCTTACGACGGCCGCTAGAAGATGTGCGCAGTCTCAGGGGTTCATGGGTACATGCACGTGTAGTTGAACGCTGAGTTAGATGGGTTGGGCTGAGGTTCCGGATATGTTACATGGTATAGGTATTGGCAACTCGGTGGTAAAGAGGCTGATATCGTGGACAAAAGCCTTCTGACAAGCCGGGGGGAGACACTCTGCGCGGCTGTCAGACGAACACCTGGTCCATATGCATGGAAGACATCTTCTGCGCTGGGATCAAGTAGTGTACAAGGGGAGGCCTGTCAACCCCTTACGAGATGCGTTCATGAGCCAATGAACGCTAGAGATGAGCCGTGGATCTGCCATGTGGCTAGGAGGGAACAATAGGCATTTGGGTACTTGACAGGGCTGTCGCTGATCCCTGCTGTGCCTTATTTGCATGCCGGCCTTTCGCTTTACGGCTCGATCCTCGGCAGAGACGACGACGGTGCCGGCGCATAGTCAAGCCGTATGAATTTCGTGTTACGGCGCGGGTTGCACGTGGTTAGGTATTGTGAGATCCATCCCGTCGCAGTTCCCGATACAAGTGCCTACGGAAGTTCATGTGAGTCGCAGCTCATGTTCGCCCGGCCTGAACAGCATAGTTAACCATCAGAGGACACATTGAGACAGGTGCAACCAAAGTACGAAGTACCTGACTGTAAATGTCAACAAAGACAGCAAAATACATCCTTCAACTCATATCTCCCTGATGACTTCATCTCGCGAACCGGTACCCAGCCATGACCGTCGCAAGAATAGCGCCAGTAGTGCCGATTCTAGCCTGCAATACCCAGTTTAAAAACACCAAATCCCATCGCGAGATAGCCTATCGACCATCCCCACCGAGCGTAGTCTCCTACAGTAGCCCGCCCGCTACAAACTAGCAATATGAGAAGGACTTTCCAGGGGGAGAAGCTGTTTGCATGGGAAGTGGACCGTGGCTTGCATTAATCATTCGAACGGCTTGGCTAGACACGTTCTTGGGTTAGTGCTTGCCTGGTCGCTTTCCGGTTTGGGCGATTCTTGTGCTTCGTTATTATCGCAGGGTTGAAGCCTGAAGGTCGTTGATGTTCTGTCGTCAGCCCAGTACCGACATTATGGGAATGCCCTTATGCTGCCCGTTATGCTCTGTAGTGTATCGCACAAATACCCGTGCGCTACACTTACGGAGTACATAGTGCCATAGTTCAGCAGATGGAATAATGATGGTATCGTGGATATCTATCTATACATAGTACCGTATGTGCCGTATCTAGTGCTCGTGACTCGTGCAGCGGTGGAGGAATCTCTCGTTCCTTTCGCCGTCCACCTATGTGATAACGTCCATCCGTTATGGTCCAAGAGACTCCCGCTCGTTTCCCGCCCGCGCTCTGCCATCCAACGCCAAAGGCGTAACCAGCGCGTCATTCTCCGGTCTTGGCTAAAGAATTCTCTCTCTGTTTTTCTCCCTTTGCTCTTCTGTACCTGTTCTTCCATCGCACCCGCCGGCTGGCAAACCATCCGGCCATGAGATCCAGAATGCGGCATATGGCGCTTTGCGCCCTTGCCACGCTCCCTCTAGCACGTACCTTGACAAGCATCCAGACGTTTTCCGATCCAAATTGCGGCAATGCCACGAACAGAGTAGAGACGCCGGATAGCACCGGCTCCGGCCCGTGCAATCAGCTCAGGGCGCAGTATGAGAGCTTCATGATAACTGACATCGGCGAAGGCTGCGGAGGTAGGTTCTTTTCCTCGTGCTTCCGACTATATTCCACCTCGTCCCGTGTGGGATATTTCAAACGTGGTTTACCAGTAGCTGAACGGTTCCTCCTAGTCACCATCTACGGCAACGTGCCCTTCTGCTCGTCCCCCCAGCTAGAACTCGCCGAGCTCGGCATTTGTTACAACACAACATGGGTCTGGTACAGCGTGGACAACTGCGAGTTCAACCAGATAATGCCAACCACCTCATCAACAACCTCATCCTCCGCCACGCCATCCACAACCTCCCAACCCCCAACCACGACAACAACCTCGCCGACCGTCATAACCGTGATACCCGAACCAACCTCAAAATCAACAACAGTCAACGCAGGCGCCATCGCCGGCGGCACGGTAGCCGGCGTAGCCGTAATAGCCATCGTAGTACTCTACCTCTTCGCATACCTGCCCGCGCAGAAGCGGAAATACGCCGAGCAAGCTTCGACAATGGAGCTCTCAAGCACCGAGGCGGCGCCGGGGAAGAAAGACCACCCTTACTCGGAGCTGCCGGAGCAGCAGCAGCCGCCGATATACGAGATGCCGTCACAATACATCGCCGAAGTGGACGGCGAAAACTCGATTCGGTTCGAACTGCCAGCGTGAAAAAGGAAAAGAAAGAAAATTTTTATCGGGGATTGGGGTGTTTGGTTGGATATCTTACCGACATCAGTGGATGAGACACACGCGAATTCTTTTCGGAGGCTTGCTACGAGCGACGGAAGTGAAAATAAACTCATTTTCAAAAAGAGAAAAATTAATAAGGAAAAGAAACCATAACAACAAAAAATCTAACTTACAAGAGACGTTGGGAATCCGACGAAACCGGCTACACGAAACCCCCAAATGGGTATACCAACCGCATCGAAACCAACAATATCTGCGTGCTTGAGCTATTCTATATATATCTTACCAATGCCAGAGTAGATGGGCGTTTATATCATGAGACTAATGTACTGTATACCCATATTGCTTAGTTAGACATCAGGGACGAGGGGAGTGGACATGAAGAATGGGCAAGTGCTGGGGTCCGGGATAAAGAAATCAAGTCACATTAAAACATCGCGACGTCAATATGTTCACATGACTCTGTTGTCTTGACCAACCGCGAGAACTTAACATGATCCTTTTGGTCTATGTTGGGTGAACAGACCAATTATACACTCCCTAACCGAGACAAGGGGCTATACCATCTCTATACATATTGTTTGTATGTATGGGTATGCTTCACGACAATGGAGCATCGACATGCCTAGCTGTCTATGTACAACGCCAGGCGTCCAAACCACGCCTCACAAAAGACCAAACCCGACATCCATCATACCGCTCTCCGACTTCAACCGCCTGTTGAATCGTTGTACTGCTTAGGATAGTCCATAAATAATCCCATAATCCTGGCTCTCACGTAGGAAAAGCTGCCCTTCTCCACGTAACCGACACTGACCAGCAAAAGTATAGTTTCTGGCTTTGCTCGAGGTAAGCTCCCAAAACGAAATATATAAATACCTAGCCATAATGCAGCCCGCAGCTCAGATGGGACTCGGTCACTTGCGAGGTGCCCGACAAAAAACAGCAAAGTGAAGTAAAGGAATACAGGCCCCTAGGTATAGGATGAGATGAGTCGGAGCGTTCGGATTCACCCTCATGCACACTCCCTACCAGGCACGGGCGTTAGCAATCGTTAAAGACAAACACATTACTACCTCCCGTATCTATCAGAAGGTGGACGATCATATATGTGCCTATCCTGTGGTCTTAACTGCTGTTGCAAAACGGATTGCTGTTGCTGTTCCCGGAGATGCGCATCTCGTGGGTCTTGACCCTGTGGTGGATATACCCTCTTCTCGTAACTGACAGGCGTGTAGCTCCTCGAAGGTCCTGGGTCTCGAGGGTCCCGACCTGGGACGGGTGTGTTGGCATATCGGGGGTATACCGACGGGCCTTGTGGGGTAAGTGGCTCAGGAGCACGCGACGACGCTGGATAAGGCCCTTGTAGGGGTTGTTGCATTCTTGATGGCGGGTACATATCACGCAGTGCCATTGATTCATGCCCGCGGCTTGTCCACGCCTGTGGCGGCACGGAGACGGGCTGTTTCGGCGTAGATCCATGTTGTGCGGCCCAAGCCGTAGGCTGCGGTTGCGCTGACTTGGGCGGTTGCGGTGGGTGAGGAGACCATGCTGGCTGTTGGTGCTGTTGAGAGTGTGGCTGTGAGTGTTGCTGTGAGTGTTGCTGTGGGTGTTGCTGTGGGTGTTGCTGTGGGTGTTGCTGTGGGTGTGGTGGGTGTTGTTGTTGGTGTTGTTGTTGGTGTTGTTGCGGGTGCTGCTGTTGATGCTGCTGTGGTGCGTGTTGTGATTGCGGATGCTGTTGTTGATGGTGTTGCTGCTGTGGCGGCGGCGGCGGCGGTTGCTGCTGCTGCTGATGCTGTTGATGAGGATGATTTGAACTTGTACCAGGCCAGCCAGATTCTCTGCCCGAAGATGAGGGCTCATGACTCCGTGAGGCGGATTGATGCAGAGCATACTGCGGCGGTGGGGGCGATGCGCTGGGTGGTTGCGGCTGGATTGGGGTGCCATACGAATATGGAGTCTGAGACTGATACTGTGCCTGTGGCGTTTGAGTTGGAGGCTGGTAATGGGGAGTATTCTGAGGAGAACTGGCGGTAGCAGGCGGAAAGGAACGCGGGCGACCTCCATAATACTCTCGCTCGGCACCTTCCAAAGGCATGTGCCGAGGAGTACCTAGAGACTGGGTTTGGGGTGACGCGGTATACGGTTTCAGTGATGGCATGGAAGAGGGTGGTGGCGGCGGCGGATTCCGTGCATATCCGTAAGGCTGAACCTCCGAAATGGAAGAATCACGGCGCACATGAGATGGTGGAGGAGGAGGCGGCGGCGGCGGCCGAGACAGATTTACATTGGGTGGCGGCGTTGAAGATTGCTTAGGTGTTGCCGGTACTTCGGCCACTCTCTTGGGGGCTGCCGGTGGGTCGTCATTCAGAAGAGCCATCAAATTCGAGGTTTTGGGAGCTCGGGGTGGCGCAGGGGCAACCGGGGCAACAGGAGGCTGAATGCGGTGAGTTGACGGGGCCTTATATGGTTCTCCTCCGCTTGCACTAGAAAATGGCCGAGACAGAGTCGAAATTGAACGTGACGGTATAGATGAGGAAGAGGCTGGCTCTCCAAGGAATGCCTGACCAGATTGATGTTGAAGGACTGTTGCGTATGGCGCCTGGGGAGCTTGGGCCGGGCCACGAGAGGGTTCTATGGACCGTGATGACATTTGCATACTCTCCACGCGTGGGGGCTGAACGCGGACCGGCGCAGTGTGCCCTCCATAAAACTCATTTTGAGGGGCAAGGTCTGGTTCTTGCTTGACACGCAGTTGCTGACGTTCTTGACGAACTGGTTCCTTAGAAGGTTTTGGCTCTGGCTTTTGCCGTTCAGCTTGAGCATCCATTAAAGAGCCCGGTAAGGGATGTCTCGGGGGTGGTTCTGGTACAGATGGAGCAGCATGGGGAGGTTTCGAGACCAGGGGAGTACGGCCAGGTTGTTGGGGGAATGGTTCGCGTTCGCGATCGGAGTCAAGGAATGGAAGTGGTGCTCTCAAAGGCCGAGGAGCTGGTGACGACGCTGCCTGGGTAGTTGACTGAGTAAGCGACTGTGATCCTACTTGAGGAATGAGGTGGCTCGGCACAAGAGGCGCCTGGGTCTTTTGAAGCAATGGCGTTGGCGCAAGTGGTGGCTGAGGTTGAGCAGCAATAGGAACATTGAAACGCCCGCTCATGGGCTGACTGGTTGGAGGATGTTCAATTTTGGGGGCTGGTGCCTCTTCCATGACAGCTTCTGCTGCTGCAAGTGGTCGATTGCTTGAAGCATCGTAGCGCTTTTTAACATTCGTGGCCAATGCTGGAGGAGGAGGCCTTTTCTCCCCTCGATGTTTCCTGTCATCTGCGTCTTTAACGATTGCTTCCAAATTATGGCTTTCTTTCCGGCGAGTATAGTAATTTTTCACCTGTTTAAAGTTAATCAAACTACATGATGAGTTTATCAGAACTGAATACGCATACCATTACGGCGGATTTTGTCCGCATGTGGGCGGCAATGGCCGCCCAGTCGCTTCCAAAAGATTTAAGCAACGAGGGAAATTCAGCGGCTTCAGGTACGCTCCAATAACTCGAGGGCTGGCCGCCAGATTTGCGATCTGGGGGGGTTGGTTGGCTTATATCAGGTAGGGGTACTGTAGGTTGCGGTGGCGGTTCTGGTCGTAGGGGCGGAGGAGCCATTACATCCGATATCGAGGGAGGACCAATCCTTTCAGCACCAACGGGCAGCTGGGTTTGTGGATAAGACTGCATAGGAATGCCCGAAGCTGCCTGTGGGAGATTTGGGGCCAACTCATATTGAGAAGGGAGACGAGGAATTTCGTCCTGAGCCGGCTGACCAATCCAGTCTGGACCTTGGACCCTGGATCCAGAACGTGAGCGATTGACCTTTGTGGCTGCAGGGGTTGTCGGCGCGGGAGCAGGTGCCGCAGCAAGAGTAACAGCGACTCGCGGTGGCTTAGGCTCCTTGTCCTTCGCTCGACGACCTCTCTTGGCTTTTTCGGTGGTCCCATCTGCTCTGGTTGCGCCAGCAGTCCGCCGTGCAGTCCCGGGAGTGCTCGCAGGGGTCCCGCCCTCGCCATCTGTAGCAGGAGTAGCTTCGGTTCTGAAAGTGGGGGCCGCTGCCCTACGCGGCCGCCGTCTTTCGCCATTCTCTCCTGTATCTTGTGCTTCTTCGTTGTCGTTATCCCCATTTCCGAGTTCTGAAACAAGAGCACTCGATCGCATTTTGCCGCGGCCACCTCTCTTACGCTTCTTAGGCTGCTTTTTGAGCTTCTCTTTAAGGTTAAGCTGGTCCTTCTCTTTTTTGAGATAATAGAACTGAATAGCCGTCCCAAAATCTCTTTTGGCAAGGGCTTCTGAAACTCGTCCCCATTGTTTAGGGACTTCCAAATAGGTTTTTTCAAACAGCATACACTCTTCTTCGGTGAAGTTGTCCACGGGAGGTAATACTTCCCATGCTGCTACGATTTTTTCAGGTCGAACAAAACCTGTTCTGCTCGAGTAAAAGTCGTTCTCTTTCTCCGTGACAGTTTGGTACTGGGGAGGTATCACAGCTTCCTTATCAGTCCTGTATTTTTCCCTCTCGGCCTGGAGTTGTCGCTCGCGTTTTTCATCTTCCACTCGGCGCGATTCTTCTAGAACCCTTTCTAGGTCACGCTCAGATGCATATCTACTGCGTCGAGTATTTTCCGGCTTCGGCTCCGACGTAAGTCCAGGCTTATGACTGGAGTCACTAGCACCGGGGACATAGTTGAACTTCTCGCGGCTTTTGACTGCAACGGGGTCGTCCGACATTGTAAATCGGATGTACTTTTCATAGTTCCCGCCATACGCCTTTTTAAGCTGCGTTTTCTCAATCTCTTGCTTCCATGCCTCATCTTTCAGCCTCTGAAGGATGAAGGCGTCAAGATCTGGTTCTGGTGCGTTCATAGATTTGATAAATTCTGTATTTTGATGCCAAGGCTTTTCATCGAGGTATGGAAGGCTGTCCAGAGGGGGCGTTTGCATGTGCTCTCGAACGATCTCGATACTATGAAGATCCACGTCCTCAATGTCTGTTTCGTCTTCATCCTCGGGCGGAGACGGAGTAGTAGACTCCCTTTTGCTTGCATTGCGTGAATCAATTTGAGCTTCTTCGAAAGACGGAAGCATATGCTCCTCCTGGAGAGTTAGATCGTTCAACTCCGGTAACGGCGGGGCTTCGGAATCGACATTGCTAGTCATAGCATCTTCCATAACCACATCCTCACTATCGTTCTCCAAAGGTTGGCTGTCTAAAGGAACCGTTTGTGCGGTTGAAATATCCGCCTCCTTTTCGATCGATGGCTGGAGTTGGGCGGATTTGTCATTAGAGGGCTCTAAAATCTCTTCCGGGGCCGGAATTGGAGCAACAATTTCTTCCGGTGGTTGCTCTACGTCACCGTGAGTAGAAATGTCGTTGATTGCGGGTTGTTCCTCGATCTTTGAGTCTGTGTTTGCGGTCGGAGTCTCCAGAACCGTGACTAACTCCGGGATGGGACCGACCATATCTTCTAAGCCTTCGGGATGGGTAGCAACCTGGTTAGTGGCTTCAAGTGATAGAAGAGCATACCGTATTATGGCGTCGATAGGGATAGATTCCTCCACGGCTTCTAATCGTTTTAGTTCCGTCTCAACCTTAGCCATTTCAGACTCAATTATATCACCAAACTCTTCGTCATCAGACTCGGAAAATTGGTCCAACATAGGCTGCTTGCTTTGCTTTTCAGGCATTGAGACGTGAATGGCATGAGTTTTCAGAGTTGGCCGCCGGTTCATGTTCGTCTCCGCACTCCAGGCCGACCCTTTAGTAGCTTTATCGACCCCAACGTCTTGAGCCTCCTTTGTGATTTTAACATCGGCCTTTTTGAAGCTAGACTCATCTATGCACTTATCACGGTCAGTAGACGAACCAGCAGATTGAGGTCTTAATTCAATTCTAGGAACCTCGCCGGGGCCAATGATATGTGAATCACGTGAGTGAACCTCTGTTTTAGCAACTTGAGAATCGGCTTTCGCATCGCTACTGCGTGGTCGCTGATAAGAATCTCCTAGATGATCTGGTTGAGCTGCATCTGGTCGAAATCCTGACGGCCGAGCTTGAGCAAAACTCAACGATCTGCCAAGTTTTGGAGATTCTGGTACTCGATGCTTGAGGTTTGGGTTAATCCATTGTTTGCTTGAAGGACCAGGGCGCTGTGAACGAGGACCCGAAGGTATTGGTGGACTTCTTTCCATGAAGGATGGCTTTGAGGGCCCGGTTGGCGGAACTCTCGCATCTACCATAGAAGGCCCACTAATGGGGGTAGAGCGATCGTCCTTCAGGGCCCTGGGCCCGGTGGGCGGTACTTTTCCGGTAGCCGATCCCATGTCAGCAGTCAACGCAGTTCTATTAGGCACAGAGCCAAAAGAGGGTGCTGCAGGAGCCACAGGTGGCGGCGAAATATCCTTACTGGAAGTGGGAGGTTCATGGGATGTCCTCTCCAGCTTTAACCGTGTCTCGCGGTCTCGGGTATCACGGTCATCCCGGGGATCTCGCGAGCGTAGATCAGGGTCAAGGTAGAATCGGTTATCTCTGTCACGGTCATCTCTATCTCGAAAACGCCCTTCCTGAGAGCGAGATCGGAATGGACCTCCGAATCTATCCCTGTCGTCATAAAATGGACGGCTACGGCCACGGTCCCAGTCTCCGCCTCGACCCCTTCCACGACCACGGCCATACCCACCACGGTACGATGAATGGGCGAAAGGCGGGTCAGAAGCAGAGGAGCCAGCTGAGAGAGGCCCGTCTCGTGATCCACGTCTTGCTCTGTCCGCGTCTACGCCGAGAGGACCGTCACGCAAGTCTCTCGGGTCTCGGAAGTCCCTACCAAGTGGCGAACGCGGCCGGGGTGAAGATCGACGCCCTCTGAAGCTATCCCTATCGCGGTCACGCCAGTCGGGACGTTCGCGCTCTCGACTACGATCATCTCTGTAGGATGCGTCTCTTCGGTCTCGGAAATCAATATCACGGTCTCTGCCCCGATCTCGACTATCATCGCGCCAGCCTCTACCCCTGCCACGGCCTCTTCCTCGAAAATCACCGGAATAGCCACCGCCTCTAGGCCCACTGGGAGGGTCAAGCAGAGCTTTAGGCCCACGCGGGGTATCTCTCGGTAGCGTGTCACGAAAAGAATCTCGATTAGCCTGAAAAGCAACGGTATTTGACCTCGATTCTGCGGAAGAGCGCCGGGGACCGCCATCACTATAAAGCGACCTCCTATCTTGCGACCGATCGCGAGACCTAGAGCGGCGCGAGTCACCATCGTACCGTGACCCCGTGTAACGGGACGCCCTGAACCTTTTGTTAGCATTGCTCCATAGATTTCGATGGTTGTTTCTCGGTGTGCGGGAAGGCGGCATTCAGAAAACGGGGGCATTCAGAAAACGGCGACAGTTATGATGAGAGACGATAATAAAGTACCAATGAAGCAGAAAACATGGTGCGGTCTGGACGATGCTGGTGGCGGGGAGGGCGTTACGCAAGCATCGCCGGTTCTTGTTGGGAAATTAAGCACACGGGCTGCTGAACTTACATAACGGCGTTGCAGC
Source organism: Xylariaceae sp. X802 (assembly GCA_028637635.1). NCBI lineage: Eukaryota > Fungi > Ascomycota > Sordariomycetes > Xylariales > Xylariaceae > Xylariaceae sp. X802. The sequence goes on along the minus strand of JAJFDH010000006.1, from coordinate 940,810 downwards.
GCTGCGGCAGGCGTTAAATTTTCAAGGCACGAGGTATAGAGTTTGCATAGAGGCAGGTCTTAAATGCAAGGCCAAGGCGTGAGCAGAGTTTTGCACCAGTAAAAGCAAAAGGACAGGTTCTCGTCGGAGCCTCGAAATAGCCCTGGAGGCGGTTCGGGAACGCAAAAATAAATGGTCCGCCCGGGGACACGCAGTGTGTGAACCGATAAGAGATGCAATTCGAAGCCCTACGATGAATGAATGGATGTCGCCGTGGATGCACGAATGAGGTAGGAAAGGCTGATGGCGGGAATTCGAGGATTGAAGACGGAAAACACAGGCAGGAGTCCCACGCATCTTGAAAACACGATTCCGTAATGTAGGCGAACGGGACGCTAGCGCACCTGCACCAACTAGTGGCCTATGTATGGAGCGCACCTTCCAGGATTAGCTGAAGCGCAGGGGTACGTGCGAAGTACATTGGGCCCCTCACCTCAGCCTTGACTGGCGCTCGGGCCCTCGGCCCCAGATTTGCACTCGCCCGCCACACGAGAGCGCCGCCGTCACGGCTCCCATCGGGCCGAAACCAGCTGTGCGGTTCCTTGACGGCCCGTGTTGGATGGTTGCTAGGGTACCCGACGTACACTACCTATACACACTACCTAGATACACTAGGTACATCAGGAGTCAGGCAGTGCACCTTAGGCACATAGGAGATATAAAGTGCATAGTTGTAATCGTAATCGCAGAGATTAGCAGTCTGCTGAAGTTGGCAAACGGCTTGCCGTCGCCGTGAGTGGCAAAGTTGTGGCGCTATTTATCAACAGTAAATACTTCCAGGTAGTGTACTGTTTGCTCAGCTGTAATTATTCCGTACTGCAGTTGTTTCGTCCAGATACTTATGATCTGTGAATAGTGTAGGTACCGGTACAATTGGGATTGGATGCCGAGGGAACCTAATATTTAGTTATTTAATCTACTGAACTTGGGTGCAACCAAACCAACCGCTGCCTGCTCTGCCTTTCGCATTTAGTTCTTTCTGCCCTTTCAGGCTATATTTCGCTGCGGTCTCCTTGTTCCGTTCTTTCAGTTTCATTGCCACGTTCAACAAGCGCGGAATACGACCGTACATAGGTATGTTGTACCCAGATAGGCACACAGATGAGTGGACCGTAAATCCATTACGGGCCGGCGCCAGGGAACTGAGTCGAACACGCGGGAATATAAGATAATATGGGGCATCGTGAATCTTGAATAATTTCAGACCAATCAAAGTCGCGTTAACAGCAAAAGCACCTAAGGAATTCCATGTCGATCCCAGCCACCTTGTTGGGCCTGGTTTCGCTAGCGCACGGCACTCGGTGTACAAGTGCATGTACTTCGTACGTGTGTACCGGTTCGTCAGTTGCGGTCGCACATCGAAGTAATAGGTATCGACAACCCATGTCTCCAAGCTTCGTTCCTCATCCCATAGCCATACTTCTCTTAACCGGCGTGATTGTTGTTCCTGACACAAGGTCGACGACCGTCTTCAGAAATCCTGATTCTCCACTTATCCCCCAGGTCAGATTCCAGGTTCTCAGCCGCCGTCCTACGCCTTTTCTTTGCTGGAGCCCCTGATAGATCTGGTGTTGTAGACTGAGATGGTGGTTGTAAAGCTGCCTTGCTCGATGTCCCTGGTATTCTGCCGTGTCGTGGGGCCGTCGGGGACGCTGGCTGCTTGCCTGAAGCTACCGACCGAGAATTTGGTTCTGGAGAGGATGCAGTCGGAGACATGCGTAACTCATCGTTGAACACTGGCGATGGTCGCAGCTCCTGGCCCCTTGGCTTGTGACATGTCTGCTCCGTTGCGGATGCTGGTTGTTTCGGCCCAACTGCCAACGCTGTTGATGTCTCTGTGCGCTTCGTCTTCACTCGTCTCTGCTTCACTCGCACTGGTTTCGTTGGCACCTGGTCTGCATCATCATCTTGTTGTTGTGCCGCCTGGGGGTCCAAACCCTGCCGCTTCATATTTTCAACAAATTCGGAGCCCTTTTCTAGTTCGGGCCAAGGTTCCCTGGCCTTCCTTTCTTCTCTTTCCCAATATAATGCAAGTGCTTTCCCATAATCCCCTCCACTCTGCTCCATATACCATTTGTACGTTTTTGCGTCAAAGGCATCGGATTTTGCTTTCGACCGAGCTCTTTCTGCCGCCTGTCGTTCTCTGTCCCGTTCACATTGCTGTTGGTATGTGAGCCGCTTTTTCTCGCTCTTTCTTTCGGATGGTGCCATTCGTCTTCGTGAGGACCGTCGAGTTCCTTGCGTACTAGGACCCGCAGACGATTGTGATACCTCTCCCAAAGTGTTTTCGGTTAGTGTTTCCTGGTCTATGGTCGGCGACGTCTGGTCACTTCGGTCAATGGCGTCTGCTATGGTCTCATCTGAATCATATGCTCGAGTTCCGTCGGTGCTCATAGTCGCGGCGGAGCCCAAACTGGCTTTGTCCGAAGTATCTTCAAGCTCGTCTAGGGGTGTGCTGTATCTGAATGGGTACTTGACCCTACAGGTGATTCAGGTTAGCAGATTGTACAGAGACGGGCGCCAAATATTAACCCACCAGGCCTACAAGTCTTAACGACCACAGTGGACGCCGTTGTCGCACACAGGGTTGACTAGGTAGCTCACTTACGCAGCACCATGGGATTCGAGAAGGGCATTGATGGGCCTTGTCGGTGTGTTGATTCGACTCGATCCGCGCCCCTCGACGGAGACTCGGGTTCTGTTGCAGTCGAGCAGGAGCGGGACCCAAGGGCAGTGCTTCATGGCAAGTAGCACGTTCGCAGCTTCCACCACTTCCACATCCTCTTCAACGGAAGTTGCGACCTCGTCCCCCCCAATAGACGCTGCATGCACGGAAGGATCGACCGAGCATGCCCGGTAGAGAAGATTCATCGGCGTCTCTGCTGCGTATGTGTGGTAGGAGGGACAGGCTCTTGCCAAAACAGCATCTCGACCGCAACCTTCAGCAGCAATTCCAATGCCAGTCGTGTCTTCCATTTTCGGTAACGTAGTTTTGATAGTATACCTAATGTGATAATGGCAGCTGAAATATGGTGGCCGAGAATGGCCGCCTTGGGCCGGCGTGGGATGCCGACAGCAGGATAGGATAGTCAGTTTCAAGTTAGGTGATCTCAAGGAAACTGAAGTAGCGATGGAGAGACAAACGTCCGAAAGTTTGCTTGTCGTAATAGGGTATATTCTATTTATACCCTAGGTACGCATCCAGTCTTCACAGTCAAGATTCACGACTGCTAGTAGTCTATGAGAAGGAATATAGCCTTTGTAACTAGCTCGCGTTCTGCTTGAGGGACTGGCCAGAAGGTTTTGGGTCATCGTCTAACTACCCTCTGAGGCTCAACGCCGGCATCCCCAGCATCCCCAGCATATAGTACTACCTGGGACGAAGACTGGCTTTCACGGGTCCAAATGACGTCTAGTAGAGCATTTGGCAAGGGGTGAAGTCGTCGCGTCGTGTCGTAGGAGAAGTTGTCATGCGGTCGTCTAGTTTATGATGAACTCTGATCTACATTAGGTATTCAGATGCGACCTCTTCCATACGTTTTGTTGATGAAACTATGTTGTTGCAAATCCGAACTTTCATCCAGTTTCTAAGCGTCTTTTGCAAATGTGCTCGCCACAATAAAGGGGAAACAAGCGGATGCCTCCAAGTATACCTGTGCCCTCGTCAGTCAATCAGGCTCCTTCATGTGCAGGAGAGTTGGTCGTATACCTTGACATGGTCAGCCCCTGGCTTGATCTTCCCCCAGGAGATGGCTTCGTCAGGTCTGGCCCCAGCGTCACTTCCATCAAACTCTTGAGCTGTGTTTATATAAACAGCGTATTCGGCTCCGTTCCTCATAAGGCAGGCGTTGGCAATGTGGTGCTTGACGACGCCTCCACCCAGCACTATCATCCCTGCTCGCTTCGCACGCACCGATATAGTGTTCACTCGTCGTATGTCCTCCACAATATCAATCTTGAGCTGCCTTGGTGATGCTTTGAAAGTATGAAAGTAGAGCATATCGCCAAGACTCCCGTCCGTCAGAGCTGGGCAAAAGACCGGTATATCGTTCTTGTATGCCCAATAGTAAACCGACCTCTCATCGTTGATCTCTTTTCCTAGTCGGTGTATCACTTTTGATGGAGTCCAGTTGATCTCGTTGTCGGTACCTTTACTAGCCTCCTGTTCCTCAAGCATCTTATCCAGAATAGGCACAACCCAGTCTTCAAACGCACAATAGTTGGCATTGGGTACCATGAGATTCCCAATCCTGTTGAGGCCCTTGGCCCGTAGTTCGGCACCCTTTGCACTGAAGGACGACATGTACGTGTCGCCAAGACATTTGATGAAATCTTCCTCTATTCCGCCAGCGGTCGTCACCACGCATGATACATGCTTGTGTTCAACCAAGTAACGGAAAATACCTCGCAGGCCAGAAGATATCATGTTGGAGGTATATCCCAAGAATATAGTAGTTTTGTCACCCGTGTCGGGATCACGCCAGGCTCGCTTATATCATGTTATTGGCTGTCTCTCGATCTCGGACACTCAGTGCTTTGAGCTTACCATCTTATTGATAATTTTGACGGCATCCCCGATTGAAGATGCTTGAAACCCCAGGTTGCTCATACCTTGCATGATGTCATCCACAGTTATTGGCCTGCCTCTGAAGGAGTTGAAGTCTATTTCCTCAACCTTCTGTGCATCTTTAGGGATCTCATCTGAAGGGACCAGGACCGCATTGAGGGCCTCTTCGGGAGGTGCATTCGGGTCTCTCTCAGAGGTAGACATGACGGACCTGAATTGCCAAAGCGCGCTGCTTGTTTGGTGCCAGGTAGGTTGATGATGGAGGGGCAGCGAGGTACAATACAGTATGGCCTCTGCGTCTACCTATACCAGATGAGGTATATTAGACAACCCAAGTAAAATAACGCAACGAGGGCAACGGCTCTTGAGCTATTGAGCTCTTTTGGAGTTCTTTTGGTGAATAATATGCTCTTTTCTCGATTTGGGCGTGTTCCCAACAGAGTTGCCTGGGTTAGATATTCGCTCTCGACAATGTACCTACTTTGCGGCAACAGAAAATTGAATCCCGGCTTGCTACGGCATGAAAGCACTGGCGTTAGTTAGCGAGTTACCTAATGTAACTGCCTGTACGTCCGTAATGACTGAGGGTCTGCCGGGGTTACCTTAACTGGGCGGCCTACCGTCCTGCTCGGCCACCCGGGGGAAACACTGGCCCATAAACGCCTGTGGAGGTGCCCAAGTAGGCCGGCTGGCCGAACGCTACGTCGGACCGATCAGCAACCATCGTCGATAAGATAGGTACATAGTAGTCAATCGAGGCTCAAGCTCCTCTTGTCCATCACCCAACCTATTCTCACCCATACTATAACTCTGTACGTGCGACATCACGGTCGGAAACTACCAAGGAGTTAGAGCACGAGTCTGAAGGCGTATTCTTTCATTGCCGCCCTTGCTTTGAATCATTCAACAATTCAACTCTACGGGTGCTTCACCTAGCGCGACGCCATGTCGTCCGTCTATAACCTCGAGCCTCAACCGACCGCGTCCCTCATTCTACACACGACCCTTGGCGATCTCTCTGTCGAGCTTTTCGCAAAGCAAACTCCGCTCACGTCTCGGAACTTCCTACAGCTATGCATCGATGGATACTACGACAACACGATATTTCATAGACTGATTCCTGGTTTCATCATTCAGGGCGGCGATCCTACAGGTACTGGAAATGGAGGTGAATCTATTTACGATGGCGGCGCATATAGTGGCGACCTGGACCCATGGCCAATGGACCAGCGGCGAGGCCAGAACGCGGGGCCGACGGGCATAAACTTCAAGGACGAGTTTCACTCGCGCTTGAAATTCAATCGAAGAGGACTGCTCGGTATGGCGAACGAGGGCAAGCCAGATACAAATGGGAGCCAGTTCTTCTTCACCTTAGACAAGGCTGAGGATTTAAATGGTAAAAACACCGTCTTCGGGAGGATAGTGGGCGACACCATATACAATCTGGCGCGAATGGCAGATGCAGAGATTGTCGAAGGAAGCGACCGACCTCTTTATCCCATCAGAATTACCGACACCGAGATACTAGTCAATCCCTTCGATGATATGAAGAAGAGGACACGTACTGCTCGCCCGGCAGCACCTGTCGCTACAGCAGAGAAGAAGAAAAAGAAACAGAAAACTGGCAAGAAACTCTTGAGTTTTGACGATGAGGAGGGCGATATGGATGCGCCTGTAGTAAAAAAGGCTGGGTTTGATTCACGTATTGTAACGGATTCCGATTCGAGAAGCAAGCCTCCGCCGAAGGAGCCAGTTATGGCGAAGCAGGAAGAGGAGGTTCCGAGAAAGACCATGACAGTACGAGAACCGCGACCCGATATTTCCAAAGAACGGACGCTCTCACCGCCCCCCAGGGCAGAGAAGCCTACGCCGGTACAACGTGATCCCTCTTTAGAGAAGGAAGCGCCGCCAAAGAAGTCAGCATTAGACCAAGCCAACGAAGAGATAGCTGCCCTGAAAGCGTCCATGAAACGAACAATACACTCAGAGCCAGTTAAGGAGGTTAAGAAATCTGCATTGGAGCAAATGATTCCAGTGACATCAACACGCGGTCGAAAGCGGCGCAGAGGAGGCGAAGCCGCAACCACAGACGAAGATTTATCCCTGTTTCAGGCATTCAGGACCAAATTGAAGAAAGTTGGTCCCGAAAAGGAACAACCTACGGTATCGTCAGGTGGCGACGCTGAAGGAAACCCTTCAGGAGAGCCGGAAGGCGAGGCCGAACTATGCGATCTACATTTCATAGCGAACTGCCAAAGCTGCACATCGTGGGATAAGGCAGAGAAGGAGGAAAGTGACGACGAAGGGTGGATGTCGCATTCTTTAAGCTTCGCCGCCGATAAACTGGGCAAAGATCTAAGCTACCGGAAGAAAGCTGAAGAGGAGCTGGTCGTGATAGACCCCAGAGAGAAAGCCCGTACGCTCAAACAGGAGAAGCGGGCTCAAAGAGAGGCCCAAACCGGCGGGTCTGGAAGGGAATGGGATCAAGCCAGAAACGCCAAATTAGCACGAGCATCGGCCCTCGCTGGCAGGGGAGCCAGGTAAATATGTGAACCATTGAAATGTTAATAAAGGGGATGTCTACCACGCGTTGGTTAAATGAAGCTTTGCTGGCGACGATTCAGGAACCTGAGCATTTATACACTATGCATCAAGAAAGTGGCTCTTAAAAATCTAATATTGTATAGGCTTAGAGTATAAAAGCCATCTACAACAGTATTCAAAGTGAGACTAACTCGTTAATTTAGCTGACCTGTATAAGATTAACAGCTGTCTCCTACCCCGAAAGGTAAACCCTGAACAGGACACGCTCGCTCCCCTTTCTGCTCAACACTTCAATATCAAACCACGCCTCCCGGTCATGAATTGCAGGGTGCACGAAACATCTTTTTCTAGTGTACATCAAACGCCCATGAGCTTTATCAGCCGCTAAATTGCGGAAAGCAGGTTTCTGAAAGTCGTGTCTGTCGCTATCGCAGGCAGATCGTCATGTAGGAATCAAATCCTCTCTCCACAAACTTCACCCGGAAGCGCGCAAACGGAGAGCCGGGCAACAGGGCAAACAACATTAGGTATACAAAAAACGATACAGTGAGAACGCCAAGGAATCCATGTAGAGCCCCGAAAATGTTTTGCTCTGTCTCGAATCATAACCGCATCTTATTCTCATGTAACCGCTTCGCGCTGAAGGCGTTGAAGTACGCGTTCAATGCGTCGACGGTTCCGCTGCCCTCTACTAAGCTCGTGACTATGCCCACGTAGCCGTCAGGTCTTACTACCACTACACCGCCCTTCTCCTCATTGAGACCCATCTTCGCGTGTGCTGCCGCCGTCGCGTCTGGGACGCGGTAGTCCACTTTATCGTCTGCGTAGATGAGGTCTCTATACCGCGCAAGGAGCCTAGGCACGTCTCGCGAGATCTCGATCTCGCTGCGGGGGGCGGCGAATATGGTGCAGATGGTGAAGAATAGGCTGTGCGGGTTGTATCTCTCATGGGAGGAGACGGTATCGATGTCAGGGCGCTGGAACGATCCTAAGAACGACTGCTTTCCGCCTAATTGGAAGGCGAAGTCCTTCAGCGCCTGGGCCGTCACGGACGGCTTGCCGGCGAAGACGTAGATGCGGAATGAGCCGTTCCATGGGATCTCTTGTTCTAGGTGGACGATGTTGGCGTCGACCACCCTTGTGACGTTGGCGTTGACCATTATCCGTCCGGTGCGTAGCTTAGTGGTCTTGGGATGGATCACCTGCGATTGCGCCTGGTGGCTGGGTGACCAGTTCAGCACATTGGGCTTGTATGCTACACCGTAACCACTTGTTAACTCGCATGTCTCCTTGAATGTTTTGATGAATTCGTTGTCCTCGGTATGATCGTTTGTTTGCTTCGATGCCGCCTGGACCTCGGTGGCAGCGGGTAATCGTTGCGAGAATAGCTTGGCGTACTTGTTGTCGAAGTTGAGTAGTGTTTCTGCGAAATGTCTCCGCTCCGACTCGTAGGTTCTCAGGAGTGATCGGTCAGCGAATCCGGATTCTACGGCGTGGATTTTCCAGGCTAGATTCTGGGCATCAAGGAATGCGGCGTTCATGCCTTGGCCGGCTTTAGGCTGTAGAGGTGTAAGCGATAACCACATAAGACCAATCCCCCAGGTGAACAATGGAATGAGAAAAGGGGGAAATGGAAAACACTCACGCTGTGAGTATGGCATGCGTCACCTCCCAAGAACACACGGTGGTCAAGAGTATACTTATCAGAGATACCCTGGCCGATGGGATATACCGAGTACCATACTAAGTTCTCCCACTCGATAGAATACGGCTGGAGGATTTTCTTTGCGGACGCCTGCACTTCCTCTGCTGTCGCCGTCTTGCGCGGATGCCAGTCCGGATCAGTAGAAGACGCAATCTGAATGTATAATCGGACCATGTTGTCCTCCCGAGGAATCACCATAATCGATCCGTGCTCCGAGTGTATCGTGCATTTCATCTATTTTGCCCGGTTAGCCTAGGTACCGCTTAATCACTGTCCCTGGGCCACACCAACCTTGATATCTGGGAAATCTGTCTTAACCACACCGTCCATAACACCCCACACGTAGGCGATGGGATCTATGTGCGTGATACCAATGCCCAGTTGGTCTCGGATAAACGACCGAGCACCCTCGCCGCCAAACAGATACTTAGCGCGAACAGTTTCCTGACTCGTTCCGTCCACGTGCTCTAGGTTTACTTCAACGGGATAAATCGGGTCCTCCTTCTCATCGGACTTGAAGCCAGTAATGGTCCACGGCCGCTGAATGTTAATCCCGTTCTTTTCCAAGTCGGAGATAAAAACGCGCTCAATAAGACCCTGGTGCAGGAGAGTTGTGAAGGGATATCTCGCGTCGATGAAGGCTGGGCAGCTGGCCCAGGTGCCTGTCCTGACGATGCCCTTGCTCGCCGCAGCCGGATCCCAGAAGGCTACCTCGTACACCCTCGCGGGGTTATGCGCCATAATGGCCGACTTCAGGCCTATGTTCCTTAACAAGTCGAGAGATCGGGGCTGAATGCCGTCAGCACGCCCCGTGGCCGTCGGCTCGGGGCGGTTGTCGATGTGCTTGATGTTGTAGCCGAGCCGTGCCAGCAATGTCGAGAGCATGAGCCCGACAGGCCCCGCTCCCACAATTACTGATATGCAAATGAGTTTTAAATTCGACCTGACGGCGACAGCGACAACCACTTACCTATGTCATAATATGACGCGTCCAGCTTCAACGAACTGCTCTCCATGGCTAACTCGATACTGCGTCTATGACAGGAACAATAGGACGGATGAGGGGTCGACGGCAACGCGTGAATCGAGATTGGGTGGCACAGATCATGTGATGGCTCAAGGGTGTCTCAGCAAAGGCTAAGAAGCTGAATGAGATCTACTCGACTTAGGACGCGGGAACCGGTAAATTCTGTTTCTGTTTACAATGGTGTTGATTTGGTCTTAGCATGATGGCGCACGGCGGCTGGCGGAGGAGACTATTAAATAAAGAACAGATTTCACATCGAGATCGTGCTGGACATGTAATTGGGCTGGGGAGGCAGATGGGATGCCAGACAAAGGCTGACATCGTAGTCTCCGGCGATAACCAAGTCTACCCAGGTACTTCGTAGGGTTGATGGGGAAAGCAGGACGGCATTGAGGGACGGGAAATAGAACTGCAATACGCAGCGCGGAGTTAATAAGCAGCATCCCCACCCGACTGGGCAGCCTTGGGCTCTTAGTGACAAGGGGTGATGAATCAGATTTCACACTAACAAGCAGTTAGCACTAAATGCACGATGCCGATGCGAGGAGCCAACTCGGAACAATGAATCCGATCCCAGAATCAATCCACTGATCAGCAACGGAAGCCGGCTGGGGGGTCAGGACGGCTAATAGGGGCGCTCGCTCGCGACGCGGATACCTTGGTCTGTTTGGTGGAGGAGATGAAGTCGAATGATCAGCGGCTGAAGCCCTCGGAACTGGTACGAGGTACATAATGTACCTCTTCTTTTAGTTAGAGGGAAGATGTCCGCGATAGTTACGGACTATCGAATTAAAAGTTACTGGTCGTCTAACTCACTACAATTCCGCTATAAGCCCGCTGCGCGACCGCTAACTTTTAATTCTATAGTCCGTAGTGGGTCAGAATTTGCACCGGGACTTACACAGTTGCAAGGCTCATATCAACATATATTTGTACACAGAAAAATGAACAAATTTCCGATTTGGATTCTCTGTTAAGAGCGCTCACTGAGGCTGTCGTGATTGTCATTTTTTTAAAAATCGGTTCGACTTAGATATTCCATGTGGAAGCTTGTAACGTGTTCCCCTGTCTCCTGGGCACCTTACTCTTCTGGGCCGGCCCACCTAACGCGGTACCTAAATGTCTCGGGCAACCTGGAAGCGCTATAAGCACCCGTTTAGGGCTTGGTGGCCCAGAAGAGTAAGGGGCCCAGAAGACAGGGAAACACGTTACCGCGTACCTAAACTAATATAGTAGGCCTGAAAGGTCAGGTTTCAGGCTGAGGTCCATAGAAACAGAAATAGGCACCTATACGTTTCATAGAAACTTGAAAATTGCGGGTTTGTTTTAAGTACCTAATAACCCCAAATTTTATCCATCTATTACCATTAATCGTTAAGGATATCTGTCATTCGAATGTAAACGCCGAAAGCTCGATTCGTTGATTTCGAGCAGGCGACTCTGCTTGACTCCTATAAATAGGCACGTACGAAGTAGTTGTGAAGTGCGCACGTTAGGTATTAGAAATACATACCTATCATTGTTCGGTCTGCCGTGCCGTCCAAGCCCCCGGGGGAACCACTCCCCTTAGCCCGTCTACATGTCCCAGTAGGTAGGTCAAGTGGCCGAGGAGTGCCGTAGGCCGAGCAGCAGTGAGGCCAAGACGACGATGTGCATACAGGCGTGCCTACACTATACATACACGGTAGTTACACTACGCCGTACGAAGTACAGACCCCAGTTAGTTGCATCTGGATTTTGTAAGCTGGGATCGGGATCTTATCACGGTAGTGAGGAGCGGGGCCGGAGATTGGGGTACCGCATACCCTCTGGGCGTACCGGTATTGTGTAGATAGTCAGGACTCAGGAGGTCCCCTCTGCAACTCATCACGGCAATCGTCCTCGGGAAGCATGACCGGCGCCGCTTGCCCCTCATCGCACCCCGTCCTCCATACCGATGCCTACCTATTTATGGTCAAGAACGCTACATACACACATGTGTACAACTAGTGATCGCATAAACTGTATGCAGTTAGGTCAGGGCCATGGAGGGCCGTTAGAAAAAGATTTTAAGTTGTAGATCTACCTACCTAACTGATAATTACCCGGTCCGCTACCTAGGTGGTTGGGCGCATCGTTCATGCTGGGTCTAGGTAATACTTTTGTCCACGACTTGGCTTGCCTGGGTGTCCATAACTGATGAGGAATCACCCAGATAGGCATGTGAAAGTGTGCGAGAAAAGATGCCTCGTGATTGAGCAATCGACCTGGGTCTCTACTAGGTAACTATCTTTGCACCTAATTACCCGCTCTGTGCATCCGTACTTGAGCTCGTACAAAGAGAAATACCTATTAGTACTTTGGGCCCATCTATTTTTGAATATAAAGATTTATCAACGGCACTACTCCCAGTATCAAATATCTCCACTAGGTAGTATTCCGTATCCCGTTACGGAATACATAGATCGCTCTCATCGGTCATCTTTGTTAGCCTATCGTTTCAGACCGAACGTAATAACGGCGTAAGTGAGCGGCATTCGCAGCAACTTTTATTAGGCGTATTAACAGGTAGTGTATGGACGGGGACACATGATGGCTCGGATCTGAGTGACGCCGTTTAACGTCGGTAGTTGTCATTTCGCGAGTGTCACACGACACAGCGCACCGCCAATTTGGGGCTATCGTAAGCCCGCGACAGTCCGCGAATCGCGATACCGCCGGACAGCGGATTTTGCTAAAGCCGAACGGTCGGCGACCCTAGTCAGTGACTATCACCACCTCCTTTACGACCGGCGCCAGTGCCTGGACTGCCGCTTGCTCCCTCTCGAGGGGATCGCCTTTCACATAGCACGGCCGAAGGCAAGCCAAAATGCCGGGGCTACGAGAGCGGATTGACTTTCGTGTGTTCTGTGATTTCGGCTGGCTACCTATTTGCGTCGGGATAGAGGAAAGTCCTACAGCCTGACCTCCATGAGGACATACATCTAACTGCGTATGCGCGTACCGGTACACTACAAACACGCAATCAGTGTACGGAACAGTCTGTACTAGGTCTGCAATTATAAGCATTTGCACTCACCGCACAGCGCCGAGCGCATTAGCTATTTTCTAGTCAGGTATCTGGCATCTCCATTTCAAGCCCGTAGGCGCCGGCTGTAAAGTGCGACACGGCGTAATTCCGGCGGCGGCGCTAGTTGTGGCTGGCCTCGCAGTGGGCGACGTCGATTTCAAATGGGAGACACCGGTTAGCTCAGACAGCTGCTGTGGCTTGATGTGGCTGGAAATCTCATCAATTCTGGCAGAGCCGGAGCTTTTAGCCGCGGCCGCCCTTAGCCGCTCATAGGCAGCTGAGTCAGCTCTGCGCGGAGATGGACGCGGAGAAACCTGTTTTCCCCTGGATGTCTCCTATTTTTACACTTCTCGTGTGTATTGCGGGGGTAGTTAGGTAGGTATGGGTCTACCTATTCGGATTGATACCGCTTTACAGAATCAATCTCTAACCCGCCCGGACTATTGTTTTGTTGTCGGAGACTATCTGTTGAAGCTTTACCTCGGTTATCTGTGCAGCTTCATGTCGACCACACTCAACCTGTCTGCCAACTGAGCCCGTTGCTATACTACAGTCCTTAGAAGAACAATGCTTTGCCAAGGTTGGATGGAGATCCTCTGGAATGCTACCTGCCATTTCCCTTTTCTGCTCTGCCCGTTGAAAACGCCTCATGCGTCCCTAAACGGGTAGGTAGGTCAGTCGTGTATTACCTACCTAAATTATAGACAGTTTCTTGCCTGAATACGGCGAGATTTGTAATGTGGCATTCAACGGGCCGAGTCTTCAAGAGGCTTCTGCAGCGGCGGGAATAAGCTCCTTGGCGGCGGCGAATGTGCATTGGAGACAGATTTCTCTCTTGCCTTGCGATGGATGGCCCCGGCGAACGCTGCTTGCCCTGTCGAGGGACAGCTCTGCGGTAAAAGTAGTTAATCGACTCTTTGCTAATATCCATCGTCAACATGGCCTTTTTAGCTTGTCTTCGTGCTTCCTTGTTTCTCAAGGGCGTCTCCTCCGCGACCTTGATCAAAAGAGCGTTTATTCCAACCGTAAAAAGCGCTACGGTGATAGGAAACGTCGCCGATCCGAATATTCATCGTGATTCCTGCGGCTCAACTCGAGTTGGCGATCGTACTCTCTGGACGTGCCGCGACAGTCAACCCTACGGCAGTGATGGCGCCCCGGTTCTACCTATATGGTCCTCTTCTGCTAGTTGGTCTGATTGTAACCCCGACAATAGTCCGGGACTTCAGCAATATGGCGGTGATGGTAGCCAGAACCCTTATTTTCCTTACACAGCCGGGGAATGCAACGGTAATAGCGCTGGCTCATGCAGTGATGGTTCTCGCTATGCTTTATGGCCAGACAGTCCTCCTTTGCTGGCGTCTACTGTCGGTAACGTCACTACTGCGTATACTTGGGTTCGTAAAGAGCACATTAACCAAGAGGTATGTATGCTGGAGAACAACTCATGGTTGAATCTCACTTCCTCTTCCTCTCCCTCCAATTTCTTTTCGTGCAATGTTCTTACCACCTCGTAGTCAGTATATCAGATCTGTTATCCACGGTCAAAATGCCAGATAAATCTACGCTGCGAGGCTCATCACCCATTAATAACGTGGTAACCTTTACGTGATTCTAGTCTCAGCACTCTCGACCCCAACCCGGCGACTTCGCTGTACAAGATGACATATGACTTGGGCACCACGGACCGAAATGCCTTGCCCATGGCTGCCCTCGTCAATGAGGAATTTTTCCCCAACAACTCAATCCCCTACGGCGCTTACGGTAACGTGATCAAAGATGGGATTGCCTATCTATTTGGGCAGCCATCCAATGGCATCGTCGCCTTGGCCAAAGTCCCCTCGGACGCTATTGAGGATCGTACTCAGTATCGGTACTGGGTCAATGGGACATGGGCAACAGAGATGCCGAGTATAAATGACACAAATGCTAACGTTCCCAACATGACCGCGGGTGGACAGGGAACTTATTATTTCTCAACCTACTGGAATAAGTGGGCGTGGATTGGCCAGGTACGTCTCAAAGCGGTTTTGATCTTTACATCACCGGTTGCCAGACTCTCGTTGAGAGCAACTTGCTGCTTTTCTTTGCACATCGAAGGCCGAAGGTCCTAAACAGCCAATTCTGACATATATTTCCCCCTAAGGCCGGCCTTAGTGTTTCTGCCGAATTTTTCATCACCACAGCCGATTCCATCACGGGGCCCTGGGAGACCGCGGTCAACTTCTATTCAGGCAAAACTGGCAATTTCTACCTTGGAGCATACACCCTCCAGGCTCACCCGGAACTCAACCCTGCGGGGACTTCGACCAACGAAATCTACATTTCGTACACGAAAAGTGACAATTTGAATGGTTCCGCTCTATACTCTACGCCCCTTATCCATATCCAGTGGAATTAGGCTACCTGTCCCTTGGCCCTTTACGGCATAGGTCATTTGCCAAAAAAGGTGCTCGAAGGTGCAGAGAAGGTGAAGCTTCTATGTTGGTGCCACCACCAGGTTCCCGCTCGCTCGGTATCGCATTACTGGGGCTTTTTTCTTTCCACTCATTGCTACTCCTTTTATACCTTTTTTTTTGGGAACATTTTGGATCACGAACAATTGATCTTTCGTGTATATACGCGCGAGTTCTGTCTTGGATATAGCATGTGCATAAGCGCTTTCATATACTCACCTATCTCCATCTCTAATTTTCGACGGTGTCTTACTGGATGATGCACTCAAGAACCCATAAAGTACAAATTCGACGTCTCGGCCTTCGCAGAGCAAGAACTCTATCCGCCTCCTCCGCTAGACTCATCACTTTCGCTCTAAGAGGAGGCCCCATTTCATGACCAATCTCTCACTATACGGCTTACTACCACCGGAACCAAGTTTCGGCTACCGTCCCCCAGAGACCTGCATGCTAACTAATGGCTAAGGTTTGAAAATGGAGAAATCTCACTTGGATACCAGAGTCCCTCGCAACAGCTGCTGCGGAGACGTACTCTAAGCACGGCCAAGAATCCAAAGACGTCGCACGGGAACACCAAATTGGCCAACCGATCAAGCCTTCTGGGTAAGAGAGCATACAAATCGTCACTACACCAAGAAGAACTTTCGAGAAATCAAGGCAGTGTCATGAATCTAAACTATATACTGACGAGATCAAGAATATACCTTAGAGTGTACTGACCAAGTAGCTGTATCATTCGGCATTTGTTTAATATATGCTCGAGTGAAACGCCATCTACCCAGGTCATAATGGTACCATACTGGAGATCGGAGACGTTGCGACACTGCGAAGGGGTTTGGGGAATTCTCCCAACCTGACGGCTATTGAGCTAGTGAATATAAATTTCCGCGGGCCGAAACCGCAGGCTATTCATGCTACGGACGTACTTCGTACGCACATGCGACACATGCCGCTTCAATACACTGAGTGGCCCTCCTCCCGCCAACCGGCTGAAAGTGAGATCCTGGGTACCTGCATATGAGTACCTAAAGACAAGCTTGTTCTATCAGTACGCGCGGTTTGTTAGGCATTGGAAGGGCAAAGGCTGCCAAAGAGCTTTCTCTCTATTGCTAGTGTATCTAGATTCGTGGCGAGCGGCGTCTCGCTATATCGCGGGAGATGACGTAGTGTAAGAGATCTTTATGGAACCCCTTTCCTTTCGGAGGCGAAAGCAGAAGCGCTGTCGGAAAGCAAGCTCTTGCCGACGCGCGCAGCTTAGGTACCTAGGTACCTACTGCATCCCTTTGTGGCGAAAAGGTACTGCTGTAAAATAACGCGCTAAACTGCTTTAAGCAGTATCTGGACAAACCAGCTGTCTTGATGCGCTTGCGCAGGTACCCAGTACGTAAGATGATGGCAAATATACAGCGCACCTGCATACGAAGAACATGTACATAATGTACTAGTTACAAACAATTTCCGGATGCATGAGTACGTACATACAAGAGATGCGGACAAGGATGTCAGGTAGGCACATAAAGTAGCTAAGAGGTGGAGAGCGGCTGTGCAACCCAATGGCTGAACATCAATCCTCCAAAAATCTCCATCTCAGGGTGTATTTCGAGCCTCACTTTTCTTGTAGGGCATTCACCAGTATACGAGCGCAGGCGGTTGCGCATAGCGACTGTACGTTTGATCGAGCAGGCGCGTTGAAGGTAAGTCGCGCGCCTTCCGTTTACATCGCGTAATGGACCTGGGGTCCGCACCTGCCTTTTTTTTTTTTTTTTTTGGTGTGTTTACATGTTTACATTCACTGTGTTGGGCTGTACCTTCCCTCCCAAGCTGTTCCTGCCCTAAATGCGCGTGATTGCCTTGTTTACCCTTCCTCCCCTCTCCCGCTGTTTACAAAAGCCTACCCTCCCTCCCTCCACTTGCCCACGCGTCTCCCTCTCCCCTTCTCCTTCACACATCACAGATCGTTTTCTCTTCTGCAAAGCAATCGTGCCTCGCGCATTCTGCATTCAACTGTCTGTTGTTACCAATACTCTCTACTGCGGCTACGGCTGTTACTACTACTTTGTTGCAATCGCAACTGCACTTGATTCTGCACTCAGATCAAACTCTCGTCAAGAGAGACCCAGTCCTACCTTCTGCTCTTTGCACTCTACATTCTACCCTCTGCTCTCTGCTCTCTTCATTCTGCATTCTGCAGTCCCTACTTCCGCGTCCTTTTCTATTACCTTTCCCATCCCATCCTCGTTAGACGCGACTGTCAGTTGACTGATCATCATGGCTTCCGTCTCGCAGCTTCGCGGCCTTCGCGGCCTTCATAACCGCCTGCCGTTTCATAGTCTCGGCAATCATAGCTGGACCGATCCTGGCCACTACCTGCTCTGCGAGGTCTGCAGGAAATACCGTCGTACGCAGTTGGAAAGGGCCGAGACACAGGCCAAGGAAATCGGGCGCGTTTGTGCCGTTAACGTCGGCGAGCCCTGGGAATCCCGCGACTGCAACTACTACAGCCGCATTATCAACATTAGCCCCCGCCTTCGCGTCGGCTCTCTTTACGACAATTCTGCTAGCACTCTCGCTGGACGGAACGAAATCAATATCAAGAAACGGGTGACCATCCAAATCCCCAAGCTCCCTCAGCCTGTGCGACCAGGTCAATCTCTTTCTTCGAGAAAACGTGATTTCTCCTGTATCGACCATTCCGAGCTGGCAGTGTACTTCCTTCCTGAGCATATCAGCTCGGTTAGTCACTCTCCTTCCCGCTCCTACTACACACGTGTATATGTGATACTAACTGCTTCATTCACAGCTAGTCAATGACGAACCTGCTTAGCAAGCAGGTGCCGACATTGGGGCAGCGAGCTCGGAACTCAAATCTGAATCGCAAGATTCTAGCCCTCTCCAGTCACAATCTATTCCCGCCGTAATCAACAACGAAATCGCCATGCCTGGTAGCTGGCCTTCGTGGGTGGACGATCCAAATGCCGTCCCTCCCGCAATTCCCGCTCATAGCGTTAATCCATCTCCTGAACCGCTTCGTGAGTACAACAGTGTCGCTCATGGCTTCTTTTCGGCTTTGGGTGGTTGGTCTGCCACCGTCCTTGGTGCCCTCCAAGGCAAACTCTGGCGTCCCGTAGCGGCCCCCGTGGCGACGGCGACGGCCACTGCATCGACTGCTGCGTCAACACAATCCGCAGAGAACGGTGCCTTACCCTCTTATAAGCGCCCTAGACTTGGCAACGAAACATATGGCAACAATGGTTCGGCGCGACGCGGCTTTGGATCCTCTAGAGCCTCATACTACCAATCTACAAGAAAGAAGAGACGTGGGGGTAGTTGTACGCTCTTCCGAGCTGCCCGCAACGTTTCACACAACCCGTCTCCCCAAAAGATTCCGAACTTCAATTTCGATGGTCACTTCTGTGTCGATATGGCCTATCCCTCTGACAGCGAGGATGAGGAGGATGAGGATGAGGAGGATCCTGGTGATCCTATGGACATTGATTGGGTCGGGCCCATGGCTCCAGAGACGGAAGCTACCGGTACTACAGCACGACCATCCCTCGAATCCGAGAATGTCTCGTCAAAGCCCAAGTGGCTAGAATATTTGACTAAGATGGGAATTTTCCCAGCACGACAGCCCATCAGCGCTGAACCCAAGCCTACTATGGGTCCTGTGGTCACAGCTGCCCGTAGAGCGGTCAGACTGTTTCCGAAGGACTCTCCGGTATCAAATGCCCAGGCATCTCCTGAGTCACACCTTAAAACTACTCTCCCGTCACCAACTGATGAGGAACTCCATGACGCTACCGAATCACCATCCCAACGGAAGAACGAAAAGACGCTCTATGAAAACGTGCTCGAATTCTTCCCTAGCGATGTTGTACACTCCCTGCCTGGCGCCGAGAATACCGGCCTGGGAGTCGATCTTCTCAAGGCCGAGTTTTTGAAGCGGGAGCTTATGGAACGCCTTCGCAAGGAGGAAATTGCTGCCCAAAACGCCGCCCTCGGCCGTCTTGGTCTACGTCGACCCAAGTCCGCCTTGATTGGTAACACTTCTCCCCAATGGACCAACCGAGCTTGGCATGCTCCCGAGAATGGCAAGTTTGACCCCAGCGGTGTTCATCCGGACGCAGTGGAGCTCCAACCACGAGACTTCGCAAAGCTAGTTCCGGAGACCGCCTGGCTCAATGATGACTGCGTACATTCTACTCTCTGCTGTCTTGCAGCTTATGTCAACAAGCAGGCTGGTGTTAAGCCGAAAGTTGACACTCCCAAATGTGTTGCGATATCCTCTCTGTATTGGATGGCTTTCTGTCGCGATCACAAAAAGCTCTACCCCCGACCGTTTGGTCGTAAATGGAATATGACACCCGACAACATACTTGACATCGAGACCATCCTTATCCCTGTCAATTTAGGCGCTCACTGGACTCTCATCGTCATCCGACCGTCTCGCAGGACGGTCTCATATCTCGACTCCTTCCACAGACCCAATGAGTCGCAGCTAGGCCAGGTATACCAGTGGCTGAAACTCTTTCTTGGCGACAAATTTGTTGCCGATGATTGGAAGTCCGAGGAGTTGGCGGTACCCAGGCAAACAAACGCATGGGATTGCGGCGTATTCGTCATCACAAATGCAATGTGTTTAGCCCTCGGCATTAGCCCAATGTGCTACAACGAGGATCATATGCCGGCACAACGGCTGAGGATTGCAGCAATGCTGCTAAATGGGGGATTCTCAGGAGAATTTGATTTGAGTCATCTCTGATATGGGATGGTGGCCAAAGGGCGTCCGGGGCTTTTATTGTTTAATTGTCTGTTTGTTTGTTTGTCTGGTTGCCCGTTGGGTCTGTTGTTTGTCTGCTTTCCCCTTGGGGGTGTTTATTTGTCCATCTGCCCGCCTCGTCGGGCGTGTTGTCCGTGTGTTTTTGTGATGGAAGGGTTTACTTGTTCGTCTGCCTGCTCGTTGGGTCTGTTTATTGGTCGGTTGGCCTCTGTCTGTTACGATTATTTGTTCAACGTTTGTATGGGTGGGTTTGCGGCCTTTGTCCCTTGAAGATACCATATTCCTATAGGCGTTCGGAGTTCTCGGCAAACAGGATTGTGGAAAACGGACAGTCGAACAGGGAGTCAGCCTCAGAATAAGGCTTTGTTTGTATTATTGCGGTGTTCCTACCAACACTCGACGCTACGCATGGACAATGAATATTGATTAAACCAAACCGTGTCTCTTGGATGTTTGTCGAATACTGAATATGTTGAAGAGCACGGCAGCATTGACTAACATATGTGTAAAATTTCCAGGTTTCCAGGTGTAAGCCATGGGAGACGCAGTACAGTACGTGGTGTAGCTAGTCGGGTACGACTGGGCAAGTTATCGCTATCGTTCCGCTCCGTTCCACTTGGTTGGATATGTGCATTGAGGATTGTCTGATGTTGCGTTTTCGATATCCTCTGGACTAGCAGTATGTCAAGGGTAAACAGCCGGTACGTATAATCATTGTATTTGGCGATGTCGGGATGGGAGAAAAGAAGAGAGGAGCCTGGAGGGAGAGGTTCTCGGTCCAGACACTTGAAAGGGAGATATATCGGCTATTGCTTCTCTATCGTGAATAGCAGGCGCAGACGAGGACTGATAGACTATCTAGGTACTTGTAGATCTAGGGGAGCCGTGAGCGTGCTTACATTATCCGAGCGAGGCTTCCTGACTGACTTGACGAGGATGGGGATGGGAAGGGACTGTTTGAAGGGGCTTGTGGTGGCGGTCTAGATATAGCTTGGCGTTTACGGAGTTGAATTGGAATCGTTGACGAGTGTTTTGCTGGCAACGGGTTTTATTATGGTCTATAGTACCGGTAGTATCTACATGACGGGAACACACGTGGCATGCCCTCAGATGAAGTTACCAGTATGTGGTAAATTTATACTGATACAGAAGGGGTTTAAATTATCATCAGAGTAGTCAAGTCGATATTGTTCTCTTCCTTACACGCATACTAGGGACAGCACATGAATTCCATTGTTGGAATTTTGCATTGATCAAGAGGCGACTCGGCGTTATCGTAGGCCAGAAAAAAGGGTGAACACGTCGCATTGCGGACTCGAGGGCGCTGCTGGACGGGTCGACAACGCCTTAGCGACGTGCTGGGTGCCTCGTCAGCGTGCCTTTAAACCTTATGTTCTCAATCCCGGTTCTTGCTGTGGGCTTGTTGGAACTTGGCCACCAGACCGCTCAGGGCGTATGTACAGACGCGTCACCGACCGCTCTACCTTGTATTGGAAGGAGGGGGGAGGGATCTTGTCTCATTCCTGTACGTGGAAACCCATAGCTTGCGGTAACGATATCCTCGATCAATCATTAGTCATTAGACATATGCAAAGGAAGACGAAATGTGATTCTTCCATTTGTGGTAACTTCCCGTTTTCCATCCTCCAGCCACCACTCGTCCTGGTGTGTCCTGAGTCCAATCCGCCCGCCTAAATCGATCAGTCAGAAGACATCATGGGGCAAGCGAATAGCGGGTTCCCACTGGAATACGCTCCCAATTACCAAAATGAATGGCAACTTGAGCCGATAGGCGAAAAAAGCTTTTTCGAAGACGAACGGCCCCCGGTGTTGCAGTACACGTTTTGCCCCGATGCTGACAGTGATAACTGGCCGTGTAAGGAATGGGCAGCGTTGCTGCGTATCAAGTGTGACGACGTCCCGGGTCTCATACGCGAAAGGTTCGCCTTGGATACCACCAATCTCATCGACAGAAAAGGGGTTGACGCTGCGGATTTCACACATGCCCCGACCCGAACAGATGGAAAGAAGTGGGAGTACGCCACGCATTACTTTCTTCAAGACATCCAAGAACCTCGGCGCTGGATCGCAATCCTGGAGGTATACACGCTACGCCTTGAGACGGCGGATCGTTTCGACGGAAATGAGATATCGCGAGACAACATCGGTTCGGTTGTTGGTCTCGGTGGCAATGGGAAGTGGACAATTCTGTATGACAGCCGCCATCTGGACGTATGTTTCAACGCCATATATAACGACGTACATTTGCAGGGACTGTGGCCGCGATGGCCGCAATGTCCACGGGGAGGAAAGCATACCAAAAATATTGAAGAAGACGAGAATAAGCTGTCCAAGTAGTGACAAAAAGAGCAAAAACGTACAACACCGAGGATTCGCTGGTCGTCACCGACCCAACTACTAATTCAGCTCTTGCCAGGTTATCTATGGGAGAGCGGACGGGATCCCGAGTTCTCTGGCAGATATGGTCGTACGTGGCGGTTTGGTGGTCTGCAGGGAGTTATATACCGCGTTGGGGCTCTGTCGTTCCAAAAAGGAGGAAGAAGCAAAATGTACAACACCGGGGATTCGCTGGTCGTCACCGACCCAACTACTAACCCGGCACTCACCAGCTTATCTATGGGAGAGCGGACGGGATCCCGAGTTTTCTAGTGGTTGTGGTCGTACATGGTAGAGAGCGTCGTTAATCAGAGTTATAATATACCGAGAACGTGTTTACTCTGTTGCTCAACTCAACTGCCACTTGACTACTCCACGTACTGTCCTGTTATTCTGAGATAACGGCAGGTATGTATTCCTATTGGCCTGCCTGCCTGCAGTTAGGACATCGATGACGAAAGCGACATGAACTTGAAGCATCTCCAAGTTGTGCAGAAGGTCAAGGCGGCAGATGTCACGGCGTGGTAAGGACGAACCGTCGTAGGGGCAAACCTGCTACCGGCGCATACACGCAACCTAAATGCGTATCAGATGCAACTGCATTCATCGGAATGAAAGGAAGAGCTAAGAAAGGAAGAAGAAAAAGTGAATATAGGATATCCGGGGATATCCTACAGCAGCCCTGAATATGCAGCGCCGGCGTAAATGTATTCACCGACCACAAAGCAATAATCGGCCTTCATCAACAGAAGACCGACGTCGTAAACTCTACAGCGATGTCCGCGAATACCAAGCGTCTCATTCGAGCACTAGAGTACATCAGTCAATTCGACATCACAGTGCTGTACAAGCCTGGCATATATGATGTCTGTGGCCTGTAAGAGTCCCAACCATACACATTCAATTTCAGACCCCTTTGCGATAAGGTGCTACGACCGGGTACGATGGCTCAGTGGCGGAAAGCCATCATGAAGGCCTACGGCTCGGGAAATAGTATGGGGAATCGGCATAGTGCCCTATCAGTCAACGATACGAGCCTGTGCAGAACATTGTCGCCGCACACATTGTTAGGCACGATATAATGTTGGTGAGCTGGGGGCAGTGCATCTGGTTCGACCTCTCGATGACTGGTGGAAAGATCGTATTGCGTGTCCTGATACTCGTCCTACCGCTGGAAAATGGATTCGCGAGACAACGTTAATACTCATAGGCGAGGCTGTTGATATAGTGGCCAAGACCAAAAATGTAGCGAGCCGGACGATCGAGAGGTAGAGGGGAGTCAAGCTGTAGGGGAGACATGGAAACACAACGAGGGGAAAGAAGAGATAGTTACTGGGCGGGCCATTAAGTGCCACATTCGGGACAGTAATGAACTACGGATAACTATGTGCTCGGTTAGCAAAGCTCCAAATAAAGAATCAGCGCTTCACAGAACTTTAGGAAAAGAGTTGAAGGAAAGAAAAAGCATTAATCTCTGCTGGGAATCGAACGTCGACAATGTTTCGTTTAGGTAGTGAGTAGGTACGTACTTCGTAGCCTGTATTATTCAGCTAATCCGACGTGACTGTGGATCTGCGATCGCCGTCAATCCTCGAACCCACTCATTCATTCACTGCGAGATATTCACTGCATTGCCTGCTTCGGGTGACAATTGTGACATGCACGTGAGACACTTGCTACCGGCACCGAGCTAGGAACACTCATCACATCTTCTGCGAGGGAAATGTGACCGCTGCTTGTTCTCGCGTTACCTCCCACGAGGTTTTCGCACACGAGCATCGTTAAACTCATCGCAACCGACGAATTGAAGGGTTCGATCCTCGTGAGACTGCGAAAGCACTGGAGACCGAGGGCTTGCGCAGGTTCTCTATTACTGCCGTTGCCTACCTGGTAGATTCCTATCATGGTGATACTATCTCGCGTGTTGGAAACGGCATGCTGAACACGCAAATAGGTCGCCGGCACGCTGCTGCTCACCCCGGCCTAGGTACGAAGTATGCACCCAGGATTCGTGCCGATTAGACCATCAACACCGCCTCCATGTCTGCAATTTCTGCAGTTCACGGTGCGGCTCCCCCCACGTCATCCGCCATTCATCCGCCATTCGGGGGCGTCCTTCACCTTTCGACCAATACCAGCATGTGTTCCAGGATGGCTCCGGCTTCGCTGGCCCATGCCCACTTGGGCCACCGAACTACTACTTAAGTCAGCCATCTGCCGTGCGACCTTTGGCTGCGAACCGAATCCGATTCCAGGGAGATTTGCTCCCATCGCAACTCGTCATTGAGAGATCCTCCTGGAGAAGCTTAAGGACGCTGGCCTCGAGGCGAAACACCTCGCCCGCCTGCAAATGGTATCGCCCCAGACAAGATCCACAGACACAACACATCGCG
This sequence comes from Xylariaceae sp. X802, assembly GCA_028637635.1. Taxonomy (NCBI): domain Eukaryota; kingdom Fungi; phylum Ascomycota; class Sordariomycetes; order Xylariales; family Xylariaceae; species Xylariaceae sp. X802. The sequence goes on along the minus strand of JAJFDH010000006.1, from coordinate 915,853 downwards.
CTCTCTTTTAGCAACGAGTCGATAACCCCCACCTATTCGCTGTCCTACCTAGTCCGCGATGCAGGGCGTTTTTGCCGGTGGTCGTCGACGCCAGCGCGACCAAGCATGGAGCTTCTCAAAGGCACGTAAGGGTTAGATGTTTCTGCAACCCGTGTCAGGATTTCTCTCTCGTGCCGCCGTTTCCTTCTTTCTTCTCCCTACCGATCAACTGGATCAATTGATGAAATCCCACATGAATGCCCCAGCCAAGTCGGCTCCGGTTTTCTATATCCATCTACATATCGCTTGCATCTTCATTGAGACACCGAAGGCCGGCCTTCGCAGCCCTCCGTCTATCTACCTGGACCGGTCAGGTGGTAATATGCAGACCGAGCCCTGGCGCTGGGAGCCGGACTGGCGGAGACCTCATGCTGCTGACGCAGGGACGCAGAGACAGTGCGTGCGACAGTGTCGGGACTGTGAATCTGGAACAAATGTGCGATGTCTGCCAGTGCTTACGCCGTACGAAGTACCTAGGTACATACACTACACAGGCTAATTGGCGTCGGAGAAAAACAGGGGATCAGGCCGTCTCTGCCCGGCTCGTCTAGGTAGTCCATCTAGATTGCCCCGCAACGCGCAGCGCTGGAGCCCCTGAAGCTACCGTACCCATAGGCTGTGCACCTGCCTGGAAGCCGGCTGTAACGCTCCAGGGCTGTAACGCTGTCATACCGCTACCAGGTAGGTGCGGCCAGCCCGGGTTTTCATCGCTCGGGCGCCCGTGATTGGCCTGTGCGACCTGTCCAGCGCGCTCTAGCTCGCCCCTAGCCCGCCTGCTAGGGGAAGCGGGACTGGCAGGCTGGCAGGAGCCGGGTGGTGACGGAATACCTCGTACCTCGTCTCTCATCCTTCCCGAATTCGTCCACTGCTCTCCCGTTCCGACACTTTCCCAGCCAGATCTTCCGCTCTCGCGTGTCGTGCCGTGTAAATTGCCCTCGGTCGAGCTTCCCAACTCATCCACACAGACGACACTCTCCTCCTCATCTCTGCTCACTTTTCCTCCGCCACATCACCGCCCTCTCCCCTGAGTTACCAGGGTCCCATTCACCCCCTTTATTCTCACTGCCTCACTATTGATTTCCCCCCTGATTGTGCCCCTTAGGGTTTCCTTTATTAACGACCTTAATTCGTCGCCTGTCCTGCTCTCCACAATCTTCGACTTATTTATGCCCATGATTCTGCTTCCTAGGGAGTTGGGCGTTCGGTATCTCTGGCAAGCATGGCACCAACGACTAACGGCCGTGGCGTCCAGGTCGAGGACACCAAGATCTGTGTAGTGATGGTCGGGTTGCCCGCACGTGGGAAGAGTTATATTGCACAGAAAGGTATATCGCTCTTCTTCTGGTCCCTTGCACGCCATTGGTTTCGCATACAAGCAGAAATTGTGTCCACTGACTTGGAATTCGCGTCGTTACAGCTCAACGCTACTTGACCTGGCTCTCGATACCATCTAAAACCTTCAACGTCGGCAACTACCGCCGCCACGATTCTCCTCAACCATCTGCCGACTTCTTTGACAATACCAATACCGAGGGCGAGCGCAGACGTCGCGCCGCCGCCGAAGCGGCCTTTGCCGACATGCTGGGCTGGTTCCGGCAGGGCGGCGTTATTGGAATATTCGATGCCACCAATTCAACCAAAGAGCGGCGCAAATGGGTTATGGACATGTGCACACGTGAAGGAATAGAAGTGTTGTTTGTCGAGTCCAAATGCGATAACGAGGAATTAATTCTTGCCAACATTCGCGACGTCAAGGCAACTAGTCCCGATTATCAGGGCCAGGATCCTGAAGCAGCCGCCCTTGACTTCCGCAATCGTATCAAGCACTACGAGAAAGTATATAAAAGCATTGATGAAGACGGAGATGAGAGCCACTACACATATCTCAAAATGATGGATGTGGGGAGCCAGGTGATCATCAATCGCATACAGGATTACCTACAGAGCCGGGTTGTGTACTACCTCATGAACCTCCATATCCGACCGCGGTCTGTATGGTTGTCACGGCATGGCGAGTCTTTGTACAATTTATCCGGCAGAATTGGAGGCGACGCCGATCTATCCCCAAGAGGACACCAATATGCCAAGAAATTACCGGAGCTTGTTCGGCAGTCTGTCGGCGTAAGTTGTGCAATTTCCGAGTTTCGCACCAATGATGTTCTTTTCCACGGCATAGCCGAACTGCTGGAACTGCTGGACTAACGCAGTTGCACGTAGGATGATCGACCCCTTACCGTATGGACCTCCACACTTAAGAGAACCATAGCAACAGCACGCTACCTGCCTGCGAATTATAACCAGCTACAGTGGAAAGCATTAGACGAACTAGACTCGGGTGTCTGTGACGGTATGACATATCAGGAGATAAAAGATGCGTACCCGGAAGACTTTGTGGCCCGCGATGAGGACAAGTACAACTACCGGTACCGGGGCGGCGAATCATATCGCGATGTGGTAATTCGGTTAGAACCCATCATCATGGAGTTGGAACGATCCGAGGATATTCTTATTGTGACGCACCAGGCCATTTTGCGTTGCATATATGCATATTTCATGAAGAAAGACCAGTCTCGCTCGCCTTGGATGAACGTTCCCCTTCACTGTCTCATCAAGTTGACGCCTCGCGCGTACGGCACAGATGAAGAACGCTACCAAGCCGACATTCCCGCCGTCAGCACGTGGCGCGGCAAGGGCAGTACGGCTAAGCATGAAGACCCTGTTCCTGACGCGGGCATGTCTCATTAATCAATTCTGAGCTCAGATGTGAAATACGAGACGGCCGGCTAGGGCGGTCCATGGATTGGAATCATACAAAAAAGGGCGGATGCTGGCAGTCTCACCACGCGATCACACGAGCCATTGGTCGGCCTACGATACTGCGTTTGGGGACTACATTGCAAACGAAGTATAACCCGGCAACAGACTGGGTGGAAGAATTATTGCGTGGCATTTCTACATGGCATGATTACTTACCTACCTATGTTTAGCGCATGCAATCATTGTATGAGAAGGGCAAGCAAATTAGCTGCAGCCAGCCGGATGTTATCCAACCCTAGTCGTCCGGGAGTGTGCATAGGTCTACATAATCCAGCGATTGGTATAATGTATAATCGCCAGGATTGGTGGCATTACCACAACATACGGACGCAAACTCGCCACAACCCTTGCGGGACGGCTATGGACCGGTTCTTAATCGGCCTTTTGTGAACATCCCGGATGATTAGGTATTCGGAATTCCTACCGTAACTACGCTTCTAATTATTCGCTACGAAACTGTTGAAATTCTGGTAGACACACTGCTACGATGGATCCTGGGGTTGACGTATTCTTGTTCATGCCCTAACATCTTGGGCTATATTCGTAGATGACTCGACGCGTTACCCGAGGCACCTTGCAGATAAAATACATTATGAGCTTGCCTGCGCTTGGCCTTCATCTCCTTCACATCATTGGCCTGAGATCTGGGGTAAACCACTGCAGTCCGTTTGCTAGACCCCGTGGGGTAGTTTGTGAGATGCGGCATGTGGGTTTTGAAAAGCAATAGTTACGGCAGACTGCGTATCTACGTATGCCTAGGCAGTATCATGGAAGAAAGAAAAGAAATCGTAGTTTACATTTACATGGTTACCTATTGTATGACATTGTCTCAAATCCATGTGCAGCTTTGTTGTCGCACGCGGTTGCTGTCGACTTTGCGATGGGTACGCTTGTTTATCTTCTTCCGGTCCACTGGATCTCTCGGCCACTCAACTGGTTTAGTTGCAATGGTGGGGGCTTTTTAGGCGGGTAGTACGCCTGGGCGGCCGAGGTCTGCTGCTGGCCGACCTATGCGTGTGCGCGGAATAGGTGGCACTGGGGTTACCGCCTAAAGCTGTGGGTATCCACACTTTAGCTGAGGGGCCACTGCATTTTGGCGTGTATTTGGCACATTACGTAACCTGGGAGGTACCTACATTTCTGTTACTCCTCCCAAGACTTTGTTGCTTCAAAAAAAGCCATCTTTCCTATCTACCGACACTCGATATCGATGTTGATTGAACTTCCACTTCATACGTGTCCGCCCTCCTGGGTAGGTAGAGATCAATCAACTGACGCACTTCGCACTTAATTCAGTGCCCAGCAGCCTCTTTGCCAGAGTTAACAAGGAAGCTTGACCACCTCCCGTTCTCTATCCAAGGAGTTACCAACGCCAAGACGTTGCCCGACCACGGGGCTGGGTTCGTGCCCGCTATCTACCGCTATCCCCGAATTGGTTCAGGATACAGTGCCGTCTTGGTGAAAAATAAGCAACGCTACCATCCTGCCGTCCCGCCGAAACGCCATCTTGCGTGTGGAACAAGGCTGGCAAGTCATCGCCGACAACCCGCGAGACTAGCTCGCGCGAAATCTCCCGTCCAGCGTGCAATCCGGCGTCCCGGTGTCCCAAGTTTCATTGAGTTACGTTAGACGCGACACCCGCCGTTGTCGCGACTTCGAAAACAAGAGATCCTTTTCTCTCTTGTGTCTTGCCGCAGCCCTCGCGTCTCAGAGCCCTTCGCCGTCCCCGTTGCGTCGCAAGAGACAAGTCTTGCCCGGTGCTGTCGGAAGCTTCTTTCCGGCTTCCGCGGCCGATCCATATTTTGGCTCTTGTCTTTCCTTCTCCTTTTCGTCCCTCGTCGTATGAAACCCGGTTGCTATATAGATTAGGCGACTCTGAACATCGAAGACAGCTTGGAAATTACCACCGGACTCCGCGCAGCATCATCCGAAACGACTGGACAGCTTAACTTACCGTTGGTATCTACTGCGTCTGGCGAGCCTTCTTGCAACTGACAGCCCGTCCGATCGCCTATCTGCCATCCGCCGAGGCGCACACCTGCACCGCGCCGCTTCGATTCCACTCCCCGCTCCCGAAAACTCAACAGTGCAGTTTACGCTGGTGGCCTAGCCGCGCGACAAACAGCTTCGCCGCAAACCTTCCCACGCGTTACCTTGCTTTCCGTGGATGGTTCATTGACCGTTACGTGTGGCTTGTCGGCAAACGTAAACCGAAACAGCATATCATCATCGATCCTATTAGCGCCTTTGCCTATTCCCTCGTTGCGCTTGTCCGCCCTACCTATCACACCGATCTAACAGATCCATTGGCGGTCCCAAAGGCCTATTTTGATTACGCGCACCTATCACTCGATGTCTGCCTCAAATTCTCGAAAACGACCAGCTCCGGGAAGTGTACCAATACCACAACAAATGCCTCAAACGTATAACGCCCCCGAACAAATGATTAGGTGGAACGGAAACAATGGAGGCGGTTTTGCCGATAATGCCTCCAATGCCATCAATCCGTACGGCATGATGTCTCCGAATCAGGGTCAGTTTAGTCACGGAGCACCGGCTGGCTCTACTGCATTAGCGAGAAGAGGCGGGCACAATGCCTTGGTCCCTTCCAACCGCACATTCTCACCTCAACCGAATGATCCATGGTCCAGCTTCACAGATGATAATCTGTTGTCAAATCAAACAAATGGGCCTTTGGACGAGCATGACAATATAGACATGCTGGAGGAAAGAGCACAAAGGGCGAAGAGAGAAGCCCAGGCTAAGAGGAAACAGATTCCTCCCTTCGTTCAAAAACTCAATAGGTTAGTCACCATTCTCACCTTGGTCTCTACTCTGTCGATCCCTTTAGCATTTTGATCAACTCTAACTTTGCCACAGCTTTCTGGAGGATGGGAAGAACACAGATCTGATCCGTTGGTCGGACAAGGGCGACTCTTTTATTGTTCTTGATGAAGATGAATTCGCTAAGACACTTATACCCGAGCTATTCAAACACAATAACTATGCATCATTTGTCAGACAGCTGAATATGTATGGTTTTCACAAGAAAGTTGGGCTCTCTGACAACTCCATGAAAGCCAGTGAACGCAAAAACAAGAGCCCCAGCGAATACTACAATCCTTATTTCAGACGAGGTCACCCGAATCTTCTATGGTTGATCAATAAGCCAAAAAGTGGCAATGCCAAGAAAGGTGCCAAGAAGCGTGGCGACGACGGAGAGGTTGATAGTGACGATGATGCCGCGCCAGTTGATGACCCCGTTGCTCAGCCTTTTAGTCAAACGAACGGCCCCAACCGAGCGCTACCGGCCCCTGAGGCAGGCCCGCTCCAAAGGAAAGAGCTGGCGCTCGTGAGAGATCAAATGGCGACCTTGCAACAGCGCCAAAAGCAAATCAGCGAGGCTATTACTCGGTTACGACAGGAGCATAACCAGCTTTATCAACAGGCGATGATGTTCCAGAACATGCATAGCCGTCACGAGAACTCCATCAATGCCATCCTGAACTTCCTGGCCAATGTGTTCAGGAAATCGTTGGAAGAGCAGGGGGGCACCCAGAATGTTAATGATCTGCTCGCCAGTATCATACCTAATGTACAAATGCCACCGCAAGGTCAAGGTAGTGTTGTTGACCTCGATGACTGGGTACAGCAGTCAATGGCTCCTAATCCCACGAAGGTTGGGACGCCAAAAAGAGCGCCACGCTTGCTGCCCCCCATTCCCGATAATCGACCTCCTGCACCGCCCCAGCATACCTCCTATCCCGGTCTTCCCACTCAAGAACCGCAACCGGGACATGTGACTGAGCTCTATGATACACCCATAGAACCGACCAACCCACCGTCCTATCTTAAACAAGAGCTCGAGTCGAATCCTCAAGAGGGCATGCTCAAGCTTATTCAGGATGCCAACTCAAATGCTGGTAAGACGGGGAACGTACCAATCGATCTTTCAGATGTAGCCGCCAACACGGCGGCCAACATGACTAATGACCAACGGAGCCGCATGCTATCCATCATGTCGGGAGGTCAGAGTAGCGCGGGGCCAACCCCGACATCAGCTACTGCGTCACCGAGTGCGGCTAGCGCGACAAGCCCTGCGGTCTCCAACCCCGGCACATTCGGGATACCGCCCACCGGCGGCGACTTAAGTGCAAATGCTCCGACGTCCCTGTCTCCTGTCATGCCATCGTCAGTGCCGGCATCTATCCAACGCATTTCGCAAACCGAGGAAGAGTTAGAACAACTCCAGCGGCTACAAAAGGAGCAAACCCAGAAGCTTGAAGACCTTAGCACTCTCCTTGGTCCCCTCAGTCCCTCGGGCCGGATACCCGGTCTAGAAGAGCCAACCGACTACTTCGGGGAAGATCTCGATATTAGTCAATATCTGGACCCAAACGCCTATACTGCCGATTCTGGCGGGAACGAGTTCAACTTTGATACAACCACATTCAACGATGACGCGAATCTTGACTGGCATCCCGAAATGACAGAATTCACGGGCGGGATGGTTGGTACTAAGGCAGAGCCTGGTCGGGTTTTAGAAACGAACACGCCTAGTCAAAATTCGCCGAGTCCTAGCGGGACGGAGGAGATTACACGGGATGAATTCGAAGATAGCCCAAGCCGAGCCGCAAAGAGGCAACGGAAGACTTGAAAAGACGGCTGTTGGGTGGACAAAAGCTTTATGTGGCGTTCCGGGTGGTCCAACCTGCTACGGCATAGATAGTTTACGGGGTGGTTAGCGTTTATTGAATTTGCGTAGGCTGTGAATAAGAATGGGACTGAGATATCCGGGTATGTTGCATGTTGGCGTTTGGCGGGTTGGGGCGGTTCCTTTTGGGTTGTTAGGCATCGGATCGATCAATCATATCATATCATCTCAATATGCCAGCAATGCCATAACTTTTTCTTTCGTTGTTGTTTCTTTTGTTTAGTGAATGATGGGCGTGGCTTGATTGCTGTTTGTAGTGGATGATTGTATTGTATAGACTGTGATATTGAATATGTATGAATGAATCTACTCATGACTTGTTTTGTTCTCGATTCTCATACTACGTCGTTGGGTAGGATTGAGGAATGTAATACCTCCCATCTCCTGTCAGTCAGTAAGTCCGTCCTGTCAGACCTGAGACACCTATCTACCTAAGTAACATAATAAATAGTGTGAAGAGTCCCCGCGCGATGAGGGTCTTGGTACGTCATTCATTCCTTGGCATGGGAATCGAAGAGAGGGACACGCACGGTTTCTGGTTTATTTACAGGTTGCCTTTTTAGCAGATGACTTGTTAGTAATCCGGGGATTCAATGTGAGTGAGTAGCGCGGTTCACTCATCACTTTGATTTTGTTGTCACGATTCACGATTCACTTCTTTGTTCTGGATTTTTCATGGGGGCTTGGGATACTTGATTCGCCCTGTATATTTTACCATTTTTATTTTGTTATTCTTTGGAGGTTGGGATTTGGGATTTGGATTTTTGCTTCCGCTTCTTTATTTTCTTTCTCAATGCATCGGTGGACGGTAACCATGGCGAATTGCACGGATGCGCCGCTTTCGGTTCCTAGCGATTCTGGTGTTGCTGGTATCGGGGTGCGTGCATTGCTAATACCTGTTTACCTACCTCGTTTCAATATGTTTCTATTCCTAGATGGCTTTCTCAGGGTCTTAATGCATTTACTCAATAACTAATGTGGCGCGTCGTAGGTTCTACTATCGTTCATGATCACGTCCATCATCGCGCTCACCATCAGCACGTCGCTGATCATCCACGAGGCACGCAGGCACGCCCCGCCGCACAAACGCAGCGTGCTGCGACGCAAACTGCTGAACGCATATTCCGATCAGCAGATCCTGACGGGTATCGGCATCCAAAGCGTCGGACTGGCTAAAATCAACTCCCTGGTTCCCTACCACTTCTTCATCGTCTGGATGCTGTCGCTGCTGTCCATGGCCGTGCATAACGCCAGCTTGCTCGTGCTTGTCCACGACTTCCGCCGCGATTGGGTCCTACGATGGCTGCGTCAGTTCCTTATCTTCGTGAACCTGATCCTGAGTTCCTTCTACGGCGCCTTCATGCTCGGGGCCGTCCGAGACGGGATTACCGACTCCACCCTCCCCATCGCGTGTGCCTGGAAGCATATCGATGGCAGACACACGGTATCAACAGGGAGTAAGGCCCTTTCATATACCGGCACCATCGCCGTCCTTGCGGGCAACGTCGTTGTTTTCGTGCTCGCGACGTGGTATCTCCATTCACGCGCGCAGCGCTTTTACAAGATCACCCGGATCGTCGGGCTGCTGGTCATGGCGGCCATCTCATTTGGCGTCATCGTGCGCGTGTCGCTCCTCGCCGACGCCTTTGCAGGCAAGCATCCGATCAAGCTCAGCGACGGCGGCGAGAAGCTGTGGAGTTTCGGGCAGCTGCTTTCCGTCGGGATGCTGCTGCTGCCCGTGGTCTCGATAGTCGAGATAATACGGGGTGAAATCAAATGCGCGCCCCCCGTTGCAGACACGGGGAAGGACAGGGTCGGCTTGCTTGCCGACAACGAGCTGCAGCCGTATCCTCAGGACCACGACTCATTCCAGCCAAACCCGTTTTTTGGCTCGCAGGCAGCCCTCTTCGTGCGATCGATAGAGTTGACAAATGTGGACACGAGGATATGAGTAGAAGAATCGCGAAAGATAAGAAAAGAGTCCGGGGCTGCCGCATATGCGAACCCGCGGGTGGGGCCAGGCGGCCAGGCACGCGGATTGTTTGCCAGAAAAGAAGCGATACGCACCGAAGCTCGAGTGGGTAATCGCACCGGCACTAATCAGCGGGTGAGCTGTGGATGGCGCATCCATGATCCGGCCACGGTCTCGGTGCTTTATAGGTATGGGTGACCACTGACGTCTAGACGTGGCGCATTCGCGGGAGACTGCTGCCTGACTAATAATAACTCGCACGCAAGAGTCAGGATGCTGTAGCTCATTTATGGAACCGGACGGCGGCGCTGCTAGGCTTGCTGATAGCAGAGGCGATGGCTGAGTTGGGCATAGCGACGCCGCGGGAAGCAAGACTGGCCGACCCCAGAGACCGATTTGCCCTCGTGCATGCCCTGCTCGTATGATGCTGCCGCTTTTCCGACATCGAGCCACTGCGTCGTTGCTAGCCAAGGCGGTAACCCGTGTTTGGAGGCACTTGGCGTGACGAGCGCGATACCATTAGACCGTAGTTGCTTATCATTCACACAGACACAGGGCGAGATCGGATGGCTGTGCTGCCCAATTCACGATGGCGGCGAGCTATAGATAGATAGCTATCGCGTAGCGGGCTTACTACGTACGGGTGCAGATAGTGTATAAGATTACTGTATAAGTCGAAGTTCCAGGTGCAGTATGCAGGTAGTTGCTGATATCGTCTGAATCTTTCTTGGCCGAGCATGACCGAGGAGGTGATGATAAATGAGGATGACGATGAAGCCCTACCGGTAAAGCATGTGAAAGATTGATAAAACTTACGTAAGGTGGTTGGTTGTGAGTTTCGACCGAGAGAGATGGCCTGAGTTGACTCGGTGGCCGCTTGGCATTTGTCAACAGCTTGTGATGATGAATGAGACACATGCAAGCAAACACTCAGGTCGATATGGAATACGGAATACTGTAAGGTTGGTAGGTTGATAGGGAGGTCCCACCCGTTAGCTACCACCCATAGATATTGCGTTAGATCACGCAATCTTGGGCAAAACAGCACCATTGCACTAAACGCCCCGGACGTCAGTAAATCGTCAACTGCGGGAATGGTATTCCCGATCTGGCAGTGTGTTTCCTCTACATCCCACGGGAAAGCCATTCCCGATGTCGCGATCTCTGCATTCTAGGACCTGCAGACTGGGACTGGCTGGACGGCTATAATAACGCCGTGACCGGGCATTCGCATCCTGCTTCGGTTCCTGTTCCTGGGTTATTGGTGGCCTGCATCTGCATCGGATTTTGCGATATCCCCTCGATCTCTTCAGATTCTTACAGCGTATAAGCCACCCGCTTCACAAGCCGCTCGCGAAGTATAGCTGTAATCCTGCACACGACATGGCACCCACTGCCCTTGCCGCCGACTCTTCAGTCGACTTGGTGCAAAGCCTAAAGGCACGGGTGAAATCCGTTGATAGAGCCCTCTTCCCAGACGGGCTCAAGACATCAGGTACATGATAACCAATTCAAAGTGTGCCCTGCTGGGCGTGATATGGCATACGCTGACGCAAACCAGGCCAACACCCACCATTATACGACAAGATCTACCCCTACAGTGCTTTCCCCAAACGTATTGAGGGGCCAACCGTATGGCGGCCGGAACACTACGCCGACCACCCAGAGCGCTGGGTCCATCAGTTTTCTGACGCTGAAACTGCGGAGATCTCCCAGGCCGCAGACAACTTCATCGCATCGAAGCTGCCGATCACAGGTATCACAAAGGAGAACTTCCCTTTGCCTACCTTGGCGAAAGACCTGGCTGCGATGCGCCGAGAGCTCCTGAACGGCAAGGGGTTCATGTTGTTCAAAAAGGGTATTCCCGTTAGAGAATGGGGAAACTATAAATCAGCTGTGGCTTATTTCGGCCTGGGCGTATACATCGGTTATCCCGTCTCACAAAATGTAAGTTGGCTTCAGTTTTCACTTTACTCCCGGCTCCGAGGGGCGTTTTCCTGTAGACCCTCGACTGGCTCATCCCCGTCTTTTGGAAAGTTCAGGGCTTTGAGCACTAATGGACGACCACGCGCAGAGTAAGGGTCACATCCTCGGGCACGTGCAGGATCTGTACGCAGATAGCTCCAAGGTTGATTCGGTGCGCATATATAAGACAACCGCTCGACAGGTGAGTCTTTTTCTCGATTAGATTCCAGGTTACGCGTACCGAAGAGCGATATCTAACCCTTCGTCCAGGCCTTCCACGCCGACGAGTGCGACATTGTAGGCCTGCTCTGCATCGCTCAGGCTTACTCCGGCGGCGAATCAGACGTAGCCTCGATCCACCACGTCTGGAACATCCTGCAAGAAGAGCGCCCAGACGTTGCTGAGCTGCTAACGCAACCAATCTGGTACTTCGACCGGAAAGGGGAGGTCTCAGTGGGCGAGGAGCCGTACATCCGTAGTGCCGTCTTCTACCTGGAGACGCCAGACGAGGCGAACCCGACTCGCGAGCAGCGCGTCTACTGCAAGTGGGACCCGGCCTATGTGCGCAGTCTCAAACGATTCTCAGACCGCGGCATCATCCCCCCGCTGTCTGCGGCACAGGAAGAGGCTGCTGATCTCCTCGAGGCCACCTGCGAGCGCGTCAAGCTGCACATGATTCTTGATGTTGGCGATATCCAATTCGTCTCCAACTCACATACCCTCCACGCCCGCACCGCCTATACCGACTACCCGCCTGAGAGTGGAAAGCCTAGACGGCATCTCATGCGGCTCTGGCTATCGGTGCCACAAAATGAAGGCGGCTGGCGGCTGCCGTACTGGGACGCGGACGAGAAGAAGCGTGGTGGCATCCAGGTCAATGACACGGCGCCTGCTGCGCGACTGGAAGGCGACTAAGGCATAGTATTTGTGATTGTGGATTGGAGTTACTTGTTATTCCTGTGACCAATGTGTTGCATGGTTTTCGCGTTGGCGTGGGGGCGTTTGTTTGGCACATGACCATTGACGAGAGCAGGCGTTGCGTTTGTACTTTTATCATGAGGATGGTGAGAAGAGAAGATGGCACGAGGCTGGCCTAAGAATGGCTCACGAATTCGACAGAGGAAGACTCTGACACTGTCATCGGATAAGTTATAAGTTATCCTTGCACAGTATAATATGAATCCCCATAACTACAATTGGCCGGGAGTTGAAACATCGGGAACTTCCAATTTGACTAGCAATACCCTTTATTTGCATGCCGAGTACGGATTAACTGAGCTGAATCTCCGTTAAGTGAATAGCAACAAAGCTGAGATAGGGTGGGTAACTGGTACACCTAGGTACGGACACCATGGTTCTACAAGACTTGAATCAATTGACAGTCGGTACGTGTAAGTAGCAACGTTAGATGTGTACATAGTAAACGTGAGAAGCTCGCATGTTTAGCGAGGTTGAAAAGGACGGCTGAAGACGAAAGAATGTATCCGTAGGTGGGGTAGGTGGTCGTACGTATTGGTACAGTAAAAGACTTGATTTCTTACTGTATTTAGCCCTGGAAATTAGGTGCTTAACCTTGCACAAACCACATACCGTGGCCTACAGACTAGAATAAATACGGTAGTAGATCTGCAGTCCGTACTGTACACTATTATCGCGACGTTGAAGCGATCAGGACCTGTGCGTGTCCCATTCTTATTCGACCCGTTAGTTCGATAGAACATAGTTAGTCAACTATAGGAAATGCAACTAGACCGTGCAAAGCAGCTGCATTTATCGGGCGCATTCCAAAGGGCTGCACACGATGCTACGCACCTTGTCGACCACAGCCATCGGTACCTTCAATTCACGACCCTTCGTTGCACAATATACAGAAAAGAAATAGCGGATAACTGAGACGGGCTCGTGATTCACTGTTATACGGTTTGATTGCGTGATGGTCTGAGTCCTTATACTTACGACGGCTGCACCGGCGCCTCCCAGACCTCACCATGGACGCCCCGCCAGCCAAGCTGTCGGAGCTTCTTCGACACCCCGACGACCTCGACAAGATTGGAGCGCTGAAGCTGGAATTCACACGCAAGAAAGCAGCTATCGATTCGCAGCTTCGGGGTGGACTACGCGATCAACTCGAGATGATCCAGGGTGGCATGAATGGCCTCACCGACGGCCAAAAGACCGTACAGGCCATTCGCGACGAAATGATGAAGATCGACACGCTATGTTCCGAGTCGCAAAACATGATTAAGGACTTCGCTAGTATAAACATAGTCTCGCAGGCTCATAGAAACTTCGGCGCCGTCGAGACTATGGTCGAGAACCTTGAAACGTTCAACGAGCGCCTCCACAACATTGAGGTTATGCTGGGGGAGGATTCGCAAGACATCAAGAACATGCCGAATTTGCTACGAGTGCACTACGAACTTACGCGATTACGAAATATCCGAGACGATGCGATGGAGCAGATACAACGAGCGGATGATCGGAGTTTACAAGCTACTTTAGAAGATCACTTCTCGAAGTTGGACGATGCAATTGGTTGGTTTGACCACCATTTCGACTTGATTGCACTAGACATGATCAATCTGGTCTGTGACGACGACGAAGGCATTGTTGTGCGCCTTGCTATCATTGTCGAAGCTGAGGAAAAGAGCGATCAGAGGGTGGAGGCACTCCAAGAAGCTTTGAAAGACCACAAGGAGATGGCAACACGTTTCCAGAGCATAACGGACGGTGCAAAGAAAGTAAGAGGATACAAGGGCAGATTTTTGAGAGCCATACAGACGACCTGCGAAGAGAGATTGGCCGAGGCCAGGGAAAAGTTCCTGGAAGACCCTACGGCGCTTAGCGACTCAATGAAGTGGTACTTCAACTCTCTAAATGCAGTGAGGCAAGGAATGGTACATTTAATGCCTAAGAAATGGAAGATATTGAAGACCTTTGGCAACATTTATCACCAACTTATGCATGATCTTTTGATCAGCCTGATAGAAGATCCGGAGGTGAGCTCGGCTCATACGTTAGAAATTATCAATTGGCCCGAGAAATATTATAAGAGGATGAGGAAATTGGGATTTGTTGAGGGCGACCTGAAGCCGCACGTACTCGACAACCGGGAGCAAGAGCTTGTCAAAGATTTCAGACAACTCATCATCAAATTCCTCGATGAATGGATCGAGCGCATTTTCGCCCAGGAGAGGCGCGATTTTGCGGATCGGAATGTCGAGGGCTCCAATCTCGAGACGGACGAGTATGGCTATTTCCGGACTAGAAATCTGGTTGACATGTGGCGCATGCTCCGGGAACAGATCGACGTTGCCGGGAATTCGAAGAGAACAGATGTTGCGGAGGGTGTTATTGATGCCATGTTCCTTCGTCTCCGGAGCCGACAGCAGACCGTCCAGAAGATGCTCGAGGAGGAAGCGACCAAATTTGAAGACGACAAAGATTCGGAATTGGACGGTTTCCAAGCGTTGCAGGACTGGCTTGTTGCTACTGCCAACGACCAGATGGCCTGCATAGACGATAACGAAGAGGATGACCGGCTTGCGTACCTTTCTAGCTTCAAGCAGAAGTTCGAGCCTCTCGTCACGCCACAATACATGGAGCACGCGGAGTCTGAGATGAATTTATTACGGGATGGCTACGTCGACTTGAGCACGTGGTGCATTAATAAATTCGCCAGGCTGGTTATATCAGTTGATTTCAAGTCGGTAATCACAACCTTCTTCACACCCCGATGGTATGAGACGATGGCTATGAAGCAAATGATCGTAACCTTCGAGGAGTACATCAGTGATTATCAACAGGTGCTCCACCACTCCCTAGTCGACATTTTCGTCGAGATCTTCGCCGATGAGCTCCTGACCCGGTACCTAATGTGCGTGCGCAACAAGGGCGCGAAGTTTAAGCGCACCGACCCCTTCCAGGACAAGATCTTCAACGACATCTCCACGGCCTTTGAGTTCTTCCGCTCGCTCCCCAACCCGGACGTCAGCGTGGCCATCACCCAGACCTGGCGCGTCACCGAGAACTTCCTGCAGCTGCTCACGTCGGAGAAGGAGGCCATCCCGGACGTATTTGAGGAGTTCAAGTCGCGGTACTGGGACTTGCAGATCACTTGGGTTGAGGCGGTGCTCCGGTGTCGGGATGATTTCGAGCGCAGCATGTTGAATGCGGTCAAGGCCCGAGCCGCGCAGATGGATGTTGTCCGGGGACCGGAGACCATCATGGGGAAGGTAAAATGAAGCCTTTAATTGTAATTATCTTATATATAGTCTTAGCCGTTTTGCAAGATGCAATTCATCAACGATACCCTGAATATGCTCGTTCGTTCTATGACATGATGATTGTTAAGTCCTATTCCCACTCCCGCGTTCCCTGCGCGTTCCATTGGCAGTCTGCGGACTGGATCATGTTGGTTAATTGAGTTGTTCCGCAAAAGGAGCCCTCGTTTACAAACCGGAGTCACGTGGATACCGAAGCAATATGCACATCTACAAAACTGAGTCTAACCGATCTTGCGTATGATTTTCAGAAAGGATGTCATTAGGCAATGCTGTCATGGTCGACAAAAAGTCCCTTGTAAACAAGGGCATAGCGAAACATTCATTAACATTACGATGGCCTGAACTTCAGGGAATATGTCTGTCTAGATAAACAACGAGGAGCGGATGGTTGTATCCACTCGGAGCCGCATTGGCGTCGTATACCTAACACTTGAAGGTGCCTCTTGGGGGCCGGGGATCCTAAGTATCCCATAGGCCCATTAGGACCTAGGCAGCAGCAATTAGTGAGGGATTGATAGGCCATTATTGTCTTTATTCACCGAAGAGCTGCGTAGGTAGCGGTGTTCTAAGCAGATCCCGAAAGATATGAAGACGCGCCGAGTTTGGAAATTTCACCAATACTCCTAGGCAGCCATATACTCGGCAACTCCGTGACCTAAGGCATCTGTCTGTAATACGGCTTTCCCCGAGGGTGTAGTGCTCTCGCTGGATTATGTCAGAAGCCTTTGCAATTCGCACACCCTCTGGGATGAGCCGGTATAGCTGGTACGAGTTATATATGTTGTCATACTGGATCGTTGAGTCGGTCCGATCGGTTGGTGTTCGTTCACTGCAGGAATTCTCATCCCAAGTTTCGAGGCAGCGCGCAGATTCCTACGCGCTACACAGACTTCGTATTCGACAGCTTGGTGGGCTGGGCTGGAACCGTTGGAAGCCGTTAGTTACTACTGGATCATTGGCTTTTGAACGCTCGTCGTCTTTGCGTTTTGGGGGATGGGCCGTAAAGTATGATGTTTGTACCTATGTATAATCGTAATGAGCATCGGAAGATCAGTGCAACAGCTGACTTTGAAATCCGGGTTCTCCTGCTGGTTTAAGATGCTTGGTCAGCCTTAGTGTCTCCCCAGGACGAATAGAGACATTGTAAAAGGTTGAGGCTCCTGTCGTGTATCAGGGCCAACACGAGCATTCCTTGGACTTGAGTGAACATGTGCAACAGTTGGTCCGGCAAGTTGTCCAGCATGGGCCATTTAGGGCTTGTACATGACCACATGATGTTTCCGGCTATAGCGCTGCTGTGCAAGGAACACCGAACTCAACCTGACACCAATTTCCCAATAGAGCGTGAGCTTATAGTGATAATGGGCGGACGTGCTCAACCAAGATCACGTAACTCGGGCAGTCAGAAAGAGTCTGTAATAATTCATAGCGTCGCGGGAGAGATCGATGACCTTATGAACGGCCATGCGCGTTCACCTTGGGAAGTAGATCGAAATCTCCGATTCGACGAACCAGATGTGATAGCAGAGCGGTTCATCGGAGGTAAACAAGAAAAAACAACCAGTCTTCTCTGTGACACGTGTAAGTATTCAATTGGTACCCCCGAGCCCCTTGGTCGGGCAGCATTCACGAATGCGGTGATAGCTGTCACGACTGAGCATTTTAACAGAGGATGCTGGACCTGGTTAGCTTCAGTGCACCGAAGCACACCGCGTGTAGTTCTACTGTTACAAGCTTTTGTATGCATGCGCTTCTTATGTCGCCGAGCGTGTCTCCGAGAATTCGACGTATGTCATTCATTGCAACGGTTAGCCTCTGGGGCATATGTAGAGACCTGTTGACAAATGGAACAGGGTTGGTGATAACCTAGGTAGTCTCTGTGGTCCTGTGAGCTGTGCCTGATTGCTAATCAGCTCGATGACAAAGCGGTGAGAAAAGCATCAAGAGTCCCAAAGGCTGAGACCTCAGGTGGCCGCTTGAACGGCGTGCTTGACGCTTCCCTGGATTTGTCTGCATGTGGTGGTTCTTGCGATGACATGGATGCATTCGCAGAGAAACATACTGGTACGCGGTTGGCGACTTTGACCCGGAAACTGGGATCAACCAGACTTGGCAGAAAAGCTTAGCCTGTCGATTTTTTCTAATACATGACTACCGGTATATCCAAGGCGGATTGTGTGTATTCACGACACACATACCAGGTCATGTCGAAAAAGGAAGCCGGGGCGGAGGACCTGCAGATCAATGTGAGCCAAGCGGCAACTGTTTCATTGAAGGAGCCGCATGGCATATCGGCATAAACATACCTGCCCTCCAGTAGGCTTGGCTGCTTTGGGGAATATCACATCTCATGGCATGAAAGGGAACATCCCCAATACTGAGATACTCCCACGTGTTACCTGATGTGCAGTACATGCCAGTTGTTTACGGGGATCATCCATTGTCCCGTCGGTTGGAGGAGTTGAGGCTTGACCAGGCAGAGGCCATTTAAGAGACACTCGGGTGCCAGGTGGCAGACAGATGGAAGTGACTCAGCTGAAGTCAACTCTTACTAATTAAGCTGGACCTGCCGCATTGCCCCAACCAATAGGGGCGCCACTCGCCCATACCTGCCCGGCTATAATGTGTTTGCTCTGTGTAAAATATTGCTCGGCCTACTGCATTTCTCGGCCATCCGAGCGCGCCACTTCCCTATAGCCCCTGTCGACATGCTCAGGCAGGTCATGTGGCCGAGCAAAAGGGGGGGCCGAGCGAAAGGGTAAAGTTTCCGATTGCCCGGCTTTCACGTCAGTTCCACCTACCGGGTACTTACATCGGTAGAGTGATTGCTAGGCAGGCCGCGTACCTCTCGCTCAGCAGGGTGTGTTAGCGTACATTATGTACCGGTAGTGTAATAATTACCAAACAGCGGCCCTCCTTCATAGCTGAAGCCTGTAAGTGGCTAAAGTTAGGTACTTATTCAATTTTTTTGCCGAGTCAAGCTCGAATTCCCCTTCTTTTCGCACTCCGTACACTCCGTTCTCCATCGTCACCATCGCCATCACCACTCATCGCGCCTTTTTCTGACCTGCCCAACTGCTGCCATCATCCCTGCTCCAACCCGCGTTTACACGCCATCTCAGACCCTGGCCTCTGCCCTGGCTAATCAGGACACGGCAGAACCGCCCCTGGGCCATATATAATTGGAAAACAAAAAGAAAAACTAAGAGAGTTTCGATTTATCCGCTTAGGCCTACATGCCTCCATATTGCGCAGTACTTGACCCAAGGTAACCTGCCTAGCCGTCAATTAATTGATTTGCGGTTACTGTGCCTCCATAACACGTGCATGGTGTGCTATCGCCGGCGTTGTTCACCCGGACCTCCTTGGTTGATCGCAACCGCGCACACTCTCTACACACGCGCCCCTCCCCCCCAAAAACCCAACCCATCAAGTAGGTAACTTGATTTCTACATTCCAAGCTTTCTTTTTTTAAAAGCAAAAAAAAAAAAAAAAAAAGAATAAATTAAACTGCAAATCTCGCTCGCCCGCTTCCCTGCCCGCGACCAGCTCTCCGACCACAGTTGACCAGATCTATTGCTTGGCCCTGCATAAAGCCGCCCAACACCAGTCGAGCGCCCATCAGAGCTACACACCCTTTGCACTACCTAGCGATCCAATGGGGGCCTAACAACCAGTGCAAACCCGAAGTTTGAATCACGCTCGAGTAGGACGCCCGTCAGTCACCATGGACAGCAATGGCACGCATGCCAAGCACGAGAGACCAGATAGCGATGCCAGGTCCAACGACAACACCCCGACCACCGTCGACACACCTATCGATACCAATAAGAGCCCCAGAAAGAGGCGCAAGGTGAATCATGGTACGCTGCTGCTGTGCAATACTGCAGAATTCCTCCCATTCATTCCCCCTGACGTCTTCGGACCACCCCTCCCCCCTGTCGCCGCCACTATCGTATCTGTTCGTTCTGCTTCTCTCCGCCGCATGGGGGCTAATCTTGGTCGCGCGTTCCTACAGCCTGCGTATACTGCCGCCGATCTGTAAGTCCTCGTCCAAATAAAAAAAAACCTTGTTCGGCGCAATCATCAGCTCGTCTCTATTGGCTCCACGTCTGCGCATATCTGCGCCTGTGCGGGAGAAATGCTCTCACTCGCTCGCCTCGCCAACCCATGTCCTATCATCGGGGTCTCTGCCAGTACTGTGAATCGCGCGTGATGCGCCTGGCTTGGCCCATGTTTTCGAGTCTCTCATTCGTTAGATGACTTTGCTGACCGCTGTCTCCCATGCTTCTAGCATATGACGTGTGATCTTGTAAGTAAGATGAGCTCCTCGCTGCATTGCGTCAATGGCTGGGAGCAACAGCTTCCAGGTGTATATGTCGAGATTGACTAGGGACCAACTTTCTTGAACAGGACAGGCCATGTACGAGGTGCGTCAAGCGCAACATTGGCCATCTTTGTCACGATGAGCCCAGGGATCCGGATGCAAAGAAGCCCAAGGGCTCTAATCCCGCATCTGCACGTGATGAATCGGACACCCGGACGGAATTGTCGCGTAACTCAGTAGATCGAGGTACCAACGCGATGGTACCATCTTCTTTTGATTCTTCCCGGCCCCCTCAGGCGACGAAGTCGGGGTTTGGCCCACTCGGGCAAGGCAACCACCTACAACTCGTGTCACCGAACTCGGTCTCTGGCCTGCCGGCCGACACGTCTGGTAGCACTATGAATCAATGTCAGTCCCGTCGCGCGCCCTTACGACCTCTATATTATAGGCTGACCTCGCAAGTGGCTCGTTCTCCTGACCCGTGGCTAACCACGCAAAACCAATTTCACGACATGCACCACTACAATCCCCAATACATGATCCCGCAGGAAGTCACTCATGAGTTCAATCTGCTCAACGACTTTCTCAACACGAGCTTGCTAGATGAGAGTGGAGGTTTATCAGACGAGCAGGGCCTGCTATACAGGGGCAACCAGTCACAGTCTCAATCCGGCCAAGCCGGTATGGTAGGCTTCTTGAACAGCAGCTCCTTGCCGCCGAGCGCAATGGAGGTAGGCTCCATGCTTCCGCCACCCGCGGAGCGGGCTCACGGGATTCAGAGACCAAAAAGCACTGCGCCGCCAGACAAGGCACGGGAATTCTACCTCCAGGCGGCCGATCCGGCAGGTGGCGACACGCCCGAAGCTCGCATGCAGCGGGTTTTGAAAGCCAAGTACGATGCCGGCCTGCTTAAACCTTTCAACTACATCAAGGGATATGCCCGGCTTTCTACCTACATGGACGGGCATATTGCGCCTGCATCGAAACAGAAGATCCTGCGGCAACTGGATCGCTTTCGTCCGAAATTCCGCGAGAAAGTGCAAGGACTTACGGATATGGAGCTCGTGTACGTTGAAATGTGGTTTGAAAAGTCGCTAATGGAATACGATCGTGTGTTTGCGTCAATGGCTATTCCGGCTTGCTGCTGGCGGAGATCCGGTGAGATATTCAGGGGTAACAAGGAGATGGCCGAGCTCATCCACGTGCCCGTAGAGATGTTACGGGACGTAAGTTAGGTTACCAGGCATCTCTCACGACGACGCTAACGAAACGGTGGCTAGGGGAAAATATCATTACACGAGATTATGACGGAAGATTCGCTGGTGCGGTACTGGGAGGAGTTTGGCACCATCGCGTTTGATCCAGCACACGATACTCTCCTAACAGCGTGCGCGCTGAAGAATCCTGACGACCGCTCTCATGACCCCGTTATCAATTGCTGCTTCTCATTCATGATACGCAGAGACGAACATAAGATGTGAGTCGAGAGAAAATGTGCTAAAAATGGACGATTGCTAATAAAGGCGACCACCCGTGCAGACCCAGCCTTATCGTAGGCAACTTTCTACCGCACGACCCTGCCCATGTTTGAGGACGTCGGACCTCTACTAGATGATTACAGAGCACAGCAATATCCGGATCGTCAGAAAAGAAAGGGGAATTAGGTGTCGGGATGCGAGACATTGAATTTCAATTGAACATTACCAGTGATGGCGGTGGCCCATCGCCTAGTAAACATCTGCGCAGATGCTCGTGGTGTTTTTGATGTTATCAATGTCGTGGTTGGAATCCGGTGTTGTCAACAGCGAAGGGCTTCAACTGCCCCCAGCCCAGGCCCCACCTACTAGGCATTCGCGTCTATTAGGTAGGTATTCAATCTTTGAGGCTTGGTGAGGATTAGGGCATCTAGTAGCTACGGCAGCATAGCCCTTTGTCTCCAGTTGGTTGTGATAGGGGCTGATCCACGCGGCTTGCTTGCATCGAACGCTCTGGGCTTGCATGCCGAACCTGCGACCTACCTACCCGCCACTACCCACCTTCCTATCTCCATCTACGCAGCACCTGTTCTCGCCAGTCTAACACACACATCGCAATCGGAGGTTAGATGTCCGAGCACCACGCATGGGAGAGAAGCGGCTCTCTACTTAGACATCCCGGGGTTAATATAGACGGACACCGTGGGATTAATAAGGGTCAATCTGGGAAGGGACAGCGTACAACAGGTCCACATCCATTATAATACGGTAGGCCCCCACCCGTGTCGATGACCTCGGGAGCTGTACGCTGCGCGCTGCTCGCCGTTGTGTCCGGCCGATCTCCGGCGTTGCCAAATGCCGGCTTGAGGGCACCTTCCCCGTGCCTGGTGCTCACGTGCCTCGAGGTAGTCGCAATGGTCTAGGCAGCGGGCATCTGAGTCATGCACGCAGCACGTCCGCATTCGTACCTGCCTAGGTGAGCAGCCGACGGGGAGGGCCACCGAGTATCGAGATTGCTTGCCCGAGTGTCGCTGAAATCCCTTCCCTCCATCACAATGACACGAGACTCTCACCTCCGGCCACCTCCACAGCCCCCGTCACACACCACCACGTCTCCATGTTTCCACTACTCGACGTCCACTGCCGCTAGTAGAAGCATAGTACACTCAATCACGAGGAGGAGGGTTGGCTAGGTAGCGTACCATTGGATGCAAAACACACGAAGCCCTTGCGCTGCGACCAACCGACTCGAGTGACGCCAGTTGCAAACTACCTAGCTGCTGCTCCAAGACGGTAATTAGCCATTATGCAGCATTCCGGCGAGTCATCTACTACCAAAAGCAAAAGCGATCAACTCGTTGATGCCGTCATCCGTGCGTGAGGCTGTTGGTTCTATCTGTTCGAAAGGCTTGGGCTGATCTTCCAAGAATTGTCTAGCCATGTTCGCGCCCAACCTCTCGACAATATTCTCGACTCCGACCTTCAAGGTCTGAACGATGAGTTAGAAAGCCAGATACTCACTCTCAAAAGCTCTAGCTCTAGGTCTCTGAAGATTGAACACTGTGACCAGTTGAACACAGCTGGCCTCGCGCTCTGGAACTGGTGTACACAAGGAATGCGACGTGAAAGTGACGATGCGGCACCTATAAGAAACAAGTTTTTCTGTCTAGTTCGAGTTCTGTCATTCTCAATGCTGACCCTGGCACAACGGGGAGATGATTCTGCCTCTAGACCTATCGTCATCCATCTAGAGCGACTCGCTATAAAGACTGGTCGGTCTTGCATTGGTATGTGGCGGATAGACCAGCCTTTGGAGCTAGGGACTAAAAGTTACTCCGAATAGCCAACAACGCATTTGACTTCGGTCTTTGGGCCCTGCAGAAAGCCGTTGAATATAACGGCCTGCTGCAGCGTCTGCAGGACTCGCCACCAGAAGAGTCGCATACTTGCACCCAGTTTGAAGTCGAATACTCGACGCTTCGTATTGTGCTGGCAAGTGCCGTCTTAATACGAGGTTATACGCTTTCGACTGATCTATATTTAGGCCTGGAAAGAAGACCGTATGGATGTTGCTGAGCATCTGTACACCAGCGTCGAGAAACTAATCGGTAAAGCCAATCCTGTATCAATTGAGAACCTTTCCGATGCTCTGTTTGAGATCGGGAGAGACTTAGCACTGAAGAAGAACACCACTCTGGCACTCAAATGGTTAGAAAGAGCTTATGAATTGCTCAATGGCCAGGATATCGCTCAACTATCCAGGGACGCCATTGAATTGAGATTTGCCATTTTACAAGCTCTTATCCAAGTTTACCTAGATATAGGAACGCCCGAGTACCTAGACCGCGCTGAAAATCATATTGCCTGCATTGAAAATGAAGTGGGTGACAAACTCGTTGTCCTCCTCTTTCGGGCCGAGGTTCTGCTTCGCTCCCCAGCCGAGGCTTTCGACAGCAAGGGATATGCCGATATTCTTCGCCGTATGATGAGAACTGTGGATATGTCCGAATCATCCTTCAAGCTGATAATGCACCATATACGAAAACTTGACGAGAGGAGCCATTTAACTGCAATTTTGGTGCTTGACGAATTCCTGAAAACCCGTGTGCTAGCTTCTCTGCGAGAGTCGTGGATTGATAAGGCTATTATCTTGCGCACCCATATGACAATTCGCGACGGTTCCCCTGAATCCGTACAAGCTCTTGAAACAATGTTGAATCTGGTTGAGCCTAGCACAGGGCAACCATTATCAGGAAATACTGCAGCCGGAGTTCAAGCGGTCTGGCAAGCCCGATTAATATTGTCAATGCCAAAGCTGACACCTCAACAGTTAATCTGGAAAAAGGCAGACGCTGAGTTTAGCCAGGACCAGTTCAACTCGGCCGCGAAGTGGTGTCAACTAGCTTTACATCCGATTTTCCAGAAGTCTGGTCCATCGAATTCTAGTAAAATGGCCAGGTTAGTATACTTGGAGTCAATTTTGCGATGTGCGCAGGATGATGCCGACATAGACCTAGGAAACTGTTACTGTGTGCCATTCAGCAGAACGACTTGTCCGCCGCCAACGATATCTTGCAGACAATGAATGATGCCACCCTAAGGGAACCGATGACAGCGTACTTGGCTTTCAAAGTCGCCTTAAAACAAGAAGATGCAGACGGTGCCTTGAGATGCTTAAGGCAGATCAGCGAGTCATCGCTTTCTGATCCTCGATACTTGTTTGCATGCTGCCTCGAGGCGCAACAAGCGCAGGACAAGATTATCACAATCGAAACACTGAGGTGTATAGTTGTTCAAAACGAGTCGCAACCCTCGTCATCTATTCATCTCCCAGCGCTATTACGAGTGCTAATACGTCTTGAGGTATCTGTGCTGCATGACCAGAACATAACTGACATCGATCGGGGCGCATTTGTCGAAGATCTTTGCAAGACCTTCGGGTTAGGTAATAAAACCTCTATCTAACGTTCACTCGACTTGCGAGCCTAATCATTCGTACAGCCGCCAAGGAGATACAGAAAGATCGCCAAGGCAACAAGGGCGACAAGCTGTTCACCATCGACGAACTAAACTGGTTTTGTAAGAATGCTTACAATCTTGGGCTGGAGAACACTATGGTTTGGGAAGCGCGCCACGTCGTTTCCATTCTGGAGTGCTGTCTCTCGATCATATCGAGCTACCCGCCGGATATTCCGGCTCAAACGGTTGCTGATATATCTTTGCGCGGCTTATTTTGCAACTTCATGGCGGCTACGGTGCTCCTCGCCTTGGCGCGCTCTGAAGACAATGCCGAGTTACGGCTACAAGACTACCTTACCATGCGCCGCCACGTACAGCACTTCCACGAACGTCTAGAATCGAGATCAGAGACATTGGATGATGCATCGCGAGATGATCTCCAGTCCAAGCTCTCAACGCTCTTGGTTTTTGAGTTTGAAGGAGCTACTTGTCTAAAGTCCTAGGATGACTTGAAAGGCATAATTCTTAAGGCTCAACCAGGCCTTAGTCTCTCGGCTTACCAAGCAATGGCAGACTGCATCCTGAGATGTCAACACGCACCATCTCAAGGTAAGTGTTGGTATAGCATTCGATGATTCCGCCGCATCTATCGCTAATTCCATGCGTGTTATTAGTCCTATACCAGACATTGCGCGAACTAATCAATCAAATCTGGGCTCTTGAGAATTTCAATTTTGAAAAGTTAGCTAAATACATGCGGTGTTTGCTGAAAGTTACTCTTCCGATGGAACACAAGATTCCATTGAACTTAATCGAGGAAATCTGTTTGAACGTCAAAGAGTTGGCAGGCGTACGTTCTCTTGTACGGAAGAAAGTCGTCTGCTGGTCCTACTAACTCAGTTTATAGAATAAGAAATACTTCCCACCAACGGAGCTAGAATGGATCACCATTACCGCGTTCAATCACGGTATTGATCTATATGGCAGCCATGAGGATGAATTAAGTAAAGCCTGGATATCCCACTCCATGACGCTGGCTCACTACCTTCGGGACGGCGGGCTCATGGAAAGACAGCTGCAGGACAAGTACACCAAATTGAAGTGGGATGATGCTCAACCGGGCATCGAGGCGGGTGCGAGGAACGGTAACTGACATGCAAAGTGGCTCTATAGGCTATCCGGCCGGCACAACCGACGAGTCTCAAATCAATCTGTGTGGCAACACGGTTATTAAGGCAAGAATGTGACTCGGGAACTTTAGGGCTTCTACAGGAATGAGTATAGGAGGGACTTATCGCTCTTGACTTTGTTAAAATCCGCTGCAAACATCAATATATGCAAAATACTGGGTTTACCACCCACATCTACTTCGTACGCCATGGTCTTAAACATGCTTACTTTATTTGACCTACTCACCTTGTCATGAATCTGTCCTACGCCTTGAATTCATATAATATTTCATGAAGTAAGAGATGGTGGATGTAGCCAAGTAACGGCGCATCAACGCAGGCAGCTTGGCATGCAGATATGGTAGCCATGGTCTAACGAGTGAAAGTGTGGTATATCGCCCACGAAAATCTCTTTGATATGTGGGACAACTAAGTAGGTATAACAGAATGCCGGGCTAGATTCTCTTCTGCTCGTCGGCGTGCTGGCCAGTGCCTGTTGGACTCGGCGAGTACTAAAGTCATGGGGTATCATTGCGAGCTAAGACTGCGAAAACGTATATCTCATGCTGTGATAGGGGGGTGGTACGCTTGCCGTGATCTATTTGCGTAGAAATGACCCGAAACATGAAAGGAAAAAACAAAAAACAAAAGGCGGTGATCGGGTTATTCGCTGTCCATGGCGGCTAGCCTGGCCTTCTCCTCGGCAAGGAAGGCCTCCTGCTCCCTCGCGCTCTTGTCGAGGTCCAGGAAGAGCCATAGGCCGGCGGCGCTGACGAGGGTGAGGGCGAAGAGGAAGTAGAAGGGGGCGCTGTTGTTGCTGTGGCCCGGCGAGGCGTCGATGATGGCGCTGCTGACGAAGGGGCCGATGAAGGAGGAGGTCTTGCCGATGATGGTGAAGAGGGAGAAGAAGAGGAACTCGTGGCCGCGCGGGGTCACGGAGGAGATGATGATCTGCGAGTACGAGTACCACTGGCAGACGAACAGGCCGTAGAAGGCCTGGTACAGCCAGATCTCCCAGACGTGGTGGAAGCCGAAGCTGCTGGTCCAGTTGCCTATCATCCCCCACCCGTCCAGCAGGACGATGCCGAGCATCACGGCGTTGAACATGGTCTTTGCGCTTAGCTTGTGCCGCTTCTGGAGCCACCAGTACGCGGCGATCCCGGCGGCTTGCGCGGCTATGCCTACTATCAGCAGATAGGTCAGGGTGAGCGTGTCGTAGGAGACGACCTCGTTCTGCAGGGTCGCGATGACGGTGACGGTCGTGTTGAGCGAGTCGCCGAGGAGGAAGTACCCGACGAGGTAGATGAGGCTCTGCTTCAGCTGCCAGATCTTGGTCAGGGCCTCGCGCAGCTGCCAGAAGCCGACGCTGAGGATGTTCTGGCCTGGCGGGATTTTGAGCCCCGGGCGTCTCTTCTCGAGCGCGAACCAGGGGATCGCGCAGGCGAGCCAGACGGCTGCGGCGAAGGCGATTAGGACGCTCAGCCCCCAGTTGTTTGCTTCTGTGCTGGCGTTCACGTCTACGCCGAATAGGATGCCTACTGTTATGGCTAGGATGACTACCTCGCCTACGCTCTGGATGCAGAAGGCCGTGTTGCTTAGCCGGCTGCGCTCCGTCTCGTCCTCGCGGTCGTAGTCGGCCTGGGTGATCTCGCCGTCGGCATACGCGCGCGCGGCCTCCCGCAGGCGCGGGGCGTTGCGCGCCAGCGACGGGAAGGCGGCGGTCCAGTAGGTCAGGGTCAGCTGGTAGCAGATGAGGCCGACGATGTACAGGCCGACGCCGGCCTGCCACTTCTCCGGGACGTGGACGCCGAGCCAGGCGAAGCCGATGCCGAAGGAGACGGCGGACCAGAAGATCAGGACCCAGCGGCGGCCGGAGCCGAAGTCGGCGTACGGCCCGATGATGATGAAGAGGACGGCCTGCAGCGCGAAGCTGATACCGTTTGCTAGGAGCACTATGCTGTTCACGTTGCGGTCGCGGCCGGCGAAGCGGAGCAGGCCTGTGGCTTCGGGGGCGGCTTGCGAGAGCAGGTTCTGGAAGGCGGTCGGGCCGAAGTTGAATAGGGAGAGGCCGTTGGCGCCTATGTAGTAGACGTACCAGGCCCAGATCTCGGTCCTGGTGGTCTCCGGGACTTCGGGGGAGTCCAGGACGGGCGCGACGATGCCGTGTCCTGGGGCCTCGGGGGTTTTCCCGGGGGGGATCCCGAGCGCGTGGTCATCGGACTCGGAAGACATGGTTGGCGACGATGGCGGGCTGTTACGGGGGTTGACTGGCTTGTGCTTACTACGCGCATCCGGTGTTTTGGTGGAGGGAGCCTCTCGGTGGTTATTTTGCGGGCTTTGTTTCCGTGGGGAGGTTTCTTTGTCTCTTTCTCCTCCCCCTCTCTGTCTCGGCGCCGGGGAATCGCCGGGAAATGCTGGGTCAGGGCGTCTTCCTAGGGTTGTTTAGTGTAGGTGATCGACATCCTTGCCTTGTGTCTTGTCAGAAACTAGCGACACGGATCGGGCGCTATCTGGATCACTACCTGAATCAGTACCTGGATCAGTAACTGGATCAGTACCCGGATCACTACCCGGATCGTTGCCAAGGCTACTTGGGTCTGTAAGTTTGCACGGCGAAGTCAGAATTGCGTGGCCGGCGGGTCGCGATGCAGGTTGTTAACCTTATTCGCGTGCTTCGCAGGACAGCCCGCGATGGTTTCTCTTCGACTTCGCCATTGTCGTTGCTGGTTCGCATCTCGGAACTCTTCAGGCGCCAGCAAGTATCTTCTTCAATCGCTGTAGGAGGCCCCTTGTAACTGCGAAGCAGGGCGATGCTTGCTTGTGTGACTATGGCTTTCGCCGGTCATGTTCGTTATTGGCGATGGCTTGAATGCGCTGTGGCATCGCTGGAACGTACCGTACCCAGCGTGTAAGGTCCATAAGCACAACTATAACGCCCGCCCGATGCGGAGCAAGCAGTGCTCAGTTCGAAATCCGAGCGCTTGTGGGCGAGCGCGCTCTTCCCGTCCGACGATGCCCTCTCGGGTCCATCGGACCGTGAGTCTCGCCTCGGAAAGGCTGATTCAAGCACGGACTCCATCCTCGCCATCTCGGGACCAGTGCGGGAAGCAGATCGCGAACCAGCCGGTTGGAACCAGCCGAAATAGAACCACGGTAACTACCTGGTCAATGGAGTCTGGACATGTGGCTGCACCCGCAAAGCCCGAGGAACCCGCTGCACTACTTATAGAAATCCCGTCATGAAGTGTTTCGGTTAACACGCCGACCCGAGTCATGAATTCCCTGCATAATTGTTCTTTGTTTCCTTTCCCTTCGTTTCTTTCCGAGCATCGGTCGGCCACTTATTATCCATCGCCTACTGAGGCACGACGTACTTAGCAACGGAGGATGCAATGCAGTAATTTACAGTAAAAGCAGCCCCTGCTAGTCAAGTATTTTCGGCATCGAACTGTGACTTACACTACTTTTCACGACCGTATTCTCCTTGGCCCCCACGGATCTTAGTATGGAAGGGGTTAAGTGAGGATCCTGTGGCGTGCCTATTTCTTCTTCGCATGAAGTGCTGGCGCTGCTATTTAAGTTAAAACAACAAGATGCTGTGAGGGCGCTGAAGCCGCCATCATGGCTCAGCTTGTTTCGGATCGACGACATGCCCCTGAACCCGTTCTTGGAAGATCATGGGAGGGATTTCCTAAAAATACTGCCTGTTGTGTAATTGGGTACGGGTTGTTTTTAGTCTGCAGTCAACTTAGTAAACCATCTTCGACTATGATTCTTTTTCGGCTGTTTTTAGTGTTGTTTACGCCTACTCAGACCGGTGAGAACCAAGGTGATCAACTACGAAGTAGAGTAAAGTAGAGTAACGCTTTATGCCCAACGTTTCCTTGATTGTTGCCTACACTAGTAACTAACTATGTACGAAGTACGTGAATGCAGTCTTTGGTATTGTATTGCAGCTAATAGTTACTAGGGAGTTCAGTAACCAACGTGTTACCAGCCCTGGCCGACCAGAGTGTGAAGTACTACCTAGCAATTGGTCGCGGCCCAGGAGGATCAAATAGCTTGGTGCGCTTGTTGGGTGTAAACGTGGGCGTGCAGTCAACAACTACACTACAACCAGCTTAGTGCATGCACTGCGGCAAGCATCATGATCGCAAAAAGATGCTCTCTTTTACCTAGTCTAGACCGTAGATAGTCCTGGGCCCTGGAAGAAGTTCGCGAAGATTGCGGAGCTACCTACCTATGCTATGACGCTTTTGGGCTGCAGAGGCAGGTAACATAATAGCGTAGGGCCTGGGCAGATCGTTAACATTTGTTACCGTCGAGATGTCGGATGTGGAACCCACTGTCACTCTCATCTATTCCGTAACTCTGGCTACTAACCAATTACACGTAGTTACGCGGAACGTCGCGGCCATTCGCTACAGTTTCCTGGTGGCCGAACAGGGTTGGTGGCCTATCAGGCGTAACAACGCTACTTTTACCGTCGTAGTGGAATTTCCGTTGGGTTGTTCGGCGACCACCTGGCACCTACGAGGTAGTTACCGAATAGCGCTGAGGAGTGACCTACAGCGCGTGCGCACATAATAGCTCGCTAACCCAGCGGAGTTAGCAGTGACCCGGCAAATGCCAACTAACGGGCCATGCCATAGATCCGCTGGGACGGTCCTGTGGTTTCCTGCACACGACGGCGAACCTCAACCTATTCGTTGGTTTGGTGATGAGGAATACGAATTGCTTTACAAATAGGTAGACCGTGAACATTGGACAGCTCATTGCATTACGAATACCGTTACAGCTAAGCAACCCAAAGTTCTATTCATCCCCTTTCTTTCTGGCCCGTAAGCTGTCAGTCTATTCCGTAATTGTACATCTTGTACCCTCCTTATAGGCGCGGGTAGTACAGTCTGTAGGGGTTGTTGGGAATTCCCCGGATGCTGGGTAACACCCCATAATTTGGGCAGCGCTGATGTTCGATGCAACCACAGTGATTGCATTGGTGAGCATGCTAATTATAACAGTACATGTGATGTCCAAGAATGGGTCACTATTATGCCGTGACCGCGGTATTATGTACAACTGGGAATTGTAAATACACGTTCAATATGAATTACCATAGCAACCTCCGTCGTTTGTATTCCGTTGCTTGAGGATTGAGATAGCAGATAGTAAGGACGTGTTGCGTCATTATAACTTAAGGAATAACTAACGAAGACAGGGGTTAAGAAATACTTACTTAATACACGACTTATCGATATTGACGTTAAGCGATAGGCACACGCTATTGCCTCTTATTAGTGTACAGTAGTCCGTAGGTACGAAGTAATCACATTCAACTCAACCTGTCCAGACCTCATCTAGTGTACATTATTGATTTGCCGGGTAAACGAGACGACGTGATGGATCGCGATGCCTGTCCATCCGCACTTAGGCATCTCTCATACCCTGCATAATGCCATAATCATCGGCCTGCCTGCCTACGAAGTACCCGGACTACCTACACAAGCACCTACGCTTGAACACCACAATGTGTAATAACCCAGGAATCCTATACGGGGATGTACGGCAGCGGACGACCGGTGACACGGCGTACCGGGTGTGGCAATGAGGTTGCAGCTCGCAGCAACAGCAGCACGCACAGCACAGCGCTCACAGCGCTCACAGCGCCCATGGGACGAAGGAGGCTTTCAACGGTCTCCAAGCGTGCGCATCAGGGTTGCATCCCCTCCCGCGTTCCGTCCAATGCCCTCGCTCCCTCGTCGTCCCCATTGCCAGAGTAGGCAGGAATCCTGCCACTGTACGAAGCCCAGGTATTCTATACTTGGCGGCTGCCCGTCTGGGTATAGCAGCCATGTCGAGGTACCTGCGACGATGCGGGGCCGCCTTTTCAGCCGTGCCGAGTCTTCGCTCCCTCACGCCCCCGGGGGGCACCTATCGTCGTGGGCATGTCGAGGTCCTTGGCCTATCATCTTCAACCGACATCACACATCACGGCCGTGTTGCGTGATCTGGAATCACCCTGCCTGCCTACCTCCAGTACTAAGTATGCGGCACCCGTTCTGCCCTCGACACCACCTTATTATAGATCCACACATCACGTACGCCTGTCGTCCGTAGAGCCTTGTCCCTCAGGCGCCGACGCCCAGGGTCGTTACACAGGGCAGATTCGTTGTGGGTATTGGTACGGCTCGTTGTACCGATGTTTCTTCATTTCGACTCCTGTTATATTCGCTTCTTCCCTCCCTGAATTACACAAGACGCTTCTAAACTCTGGCCAAGTCTGCCTGCCTTTCCCCACCCCCCAGCCGGAAAAGTTGTTGGTTGTGTGCTTGAGTCTTGCTGTCTTACCCAA
The DNA here is from genome assembly GCA_028637635.1 of Xylariaceae sp. X802. Lineage (NCBI taxonomy): Eukaryota > Fungi > Ascomycota > Sordariomycetes > Xylariales > Xylariaceae > Xylariaceae sp. X802. The sequence goes on along the minus strand of JAJFDH010000006.1, from coordinate 883,278 downwards.
GCGCTGCCTGTAGATCCCACAGACAACAGCCAGTGAAGCCATGCCTCTGACATAATAAGTCCCCATTAACAAAAATAACAATCCAACCTCATTCGTTTCGTCCGAGTTGACTCCTTATAAAAACTACCAAGCGCCGTCCCTTCCCAACAGGCTTACTTCTCACCCAACATGGATCTCTCACCCCCGTCCCTGATCAGATCATCGGCATCCTCTCGTAATTCAAATTACTCCAGAAGTCCGAGCCTGGGTCTCGAGTATTCCACATCAGATCTCGGCGACTCCTTCTACAAGGTTGATTCTGTATATGACCAGACTTACGCTATGGATCCTGGGAACTCGCACGACCACCTCAACGCAGCAACATCGACTGAGTGGGAGGAAAACACAGTGATACATACCGTCCCGCCACTAGGAGGCCCGGCCATCATGACTTCGGACTATGTCTCGTACGCCAACTACGAATCGACAATGCATGCACCCTATAGCCATGATCTCTACTCAACACAGCTAGCTCCTACGCCAGCACTCTCATCGTACGCCGCGCCCTCCCTCGCCTCCATGGCCTCTCGCTCATCAGACCCGAACTCTTCCTCCAGACACCCACTCCCTTACCATAGCACGTCACCCATGCCGCGGATCAAGATGGAAAGTGGGCATGATTACTCTAGCAGCGGGGAGCTATCCCAGTATCCCTCGCCGCGGTCGACCCACGCCATGATGACAGAACCAAGCAGTTACAGCTCCCGGGCTGGCAGTTCAGGATACCTCTCAGACGCCCCATCAGGATCATGGGCGAAATCGGACTATCCCCCGACCGAAGCGGACCCGTACTACGGAGGGCCCAACAGCAGCGCAAGTTCCGTCACGTCAGAACATCGGCCAAGGGGGTCTTCAGTGCCCTCGTGCCGGGCGCCGCGAGCCCCAAAGCGACAGACGCGCAGACTGACGTCCAAGGAGGAGGCCAACTTCCAGTGCGAGGTGGAGGGATGCGGGAAACTCTTCAGCCGGAGCTACAACTACAAGGCGCACATGGAGACGCACGACAAGACGAGGGAGCACCCCTTCGCGTGCACCTTCGAGGACTGCAACAAACGGTTTGTGCGGAAGACAGATCTGCAGCGACATCACCAGAGCGTGCACATGAAGGAGAAGAACCACAAGTGCGACTACTGCGGCCGGTTATTCGCGAGGAAAGACACGCTTCGCAGGTAAGACATTCCCGACCGCTTGGAAGCCTGTTGCTTTGATGCTGACTTTTTTTGGTGGGCAGACACATGGAAGATGGCTGCTCTAAACGGTTTGACATCGGCACGATGGATCTGCGTGACTCCGAGGCCTACGACTCTTTTCCTATTACCGTCCGATCATTGCCCAGCTCGACAGGGCACTTGCTGCCGCCCTTGACGCTCCCGCGGGGCGGGGGCGACAATGGCATGATAAACATGCCGCCGTTCATGAAGAGGTGACGAGCGGAGCTTCGCATCCTTCGGTCTCCTTTCTGCCTATTCTTATCTTTTTTGATTCATCTATTCCCTTTGTCATATCTATCGGGAAGCGTACTCGCATGTCTCAGGGAAACGGGACGATCATCATGCATGGGATATACTGGGTATTATGTACAGCACGGCGAACCAGGGACATAAGGCAGGAACAGGGGAAACAATATCGGGTTTCGCAAACTGGGTGTTTTTCCTTTCAGCACGCGTGTTGTATTATTTTTCCGCTGGGCGACCGACGAAGACTTTGGGCATCGCGATACAGAACGTCTGCTATCTGGGGATAGCCGTATAGAGGCGGGCATGGGCATATGCGGGCTGTACATACACTACATACTATGGTCAGGGTTTAAGACCCTCTGCTCGGAGACATGCCTTGATACGGCATCCCGCCCGAGAGGCGGGCCTTGCAGTCGTATACATACCGTACATCAGCACAAACAAAGAAACATTTCAGAGAAAAACGTTATTTGATTATTGATGAGAATGAGGCTGCGGAGCCGAAAAGGGATAGCTTGTTTCTGTCGTATTCCCAGAGATCGTCACGCCAATGACAAAACAGAAGGTGGCCGTTTCTGATTTGGATTTAACCATGTTTTACGCACGGTAGTTAGGAGATAGGCATGTAACAGTAATGTTCTTTTTGGAGAAGAGGATGGGGGGATGATCGACTATATTTAACAGCAAACAGCGAACTCCGGAACTCCTTATGCCGGTAGTGTGTACAACTACCTTTCGCTACACTAGATCCGTGGGCCTTGGCTAGCGCCATGCAGATTGCTTGCGTTCCGGCTCCGGGCCAATCAGGGGTTTGGGTAGGGAATTGCGGTTGCGTGACTCTGCTGTGGGTTGGTCGGTGTTGGGTAATTTCACTTGTTACGGACGTGCTCGATTGTTACTTTGCTGACTTTGGCCAATGGTAGAGTTTTGCGAGAACCCGAGTTGCTTACGTTGTTTGTTTGATAGGGCGGCTGAGCTTGAGTTGTGACCTGGAAGGGTTGGTAAGATGCTACACTGGGTATGACAACAAACGGCTGAGAAATACGTCCACACTTTGGAATTGTGTTGTTGTTTGACCCGAATTCTAGTAGTTGCACAATCGTTACCAGCCGAGGATTAACGGCCGAGAATTAGCACCGTAACCAAAATCTTGAATGCAACCACACGAACTTATTACTAATGCCTTCAGTACGAGCGCCAGCTTTGCTTAGTTATGCATTACATATTCCCAGAGCGATTCTGGTGTTTCCAATTGGACGGGATGCAAAATGTTGCGATGCATGGTATATTATTAGAGATCTCAGCATGTGGTGTACCGGGGGCGGGACAACTGAATACGCCGCGATCGTGCCCCGGCCAAGTGAAGCTTAAACCGGGTACGGGACGCCATCTACGTATCGAGGGTATATAAATACCAGCGCTGAGAACACGAGGGGACTCGGCACACGGAACGGCATTAATATGTGACAACATTTCTTTACGTTACCTGCCTAACTGTGGTAGTATGTAGTAAGCAATGGTCACCAACATCTTGCTGTTAGTATCTAGGTATCTCTCGTGATCTTGTTGTTAATAGGTACCAATCTCTTGTGCGTGATCTCCCACTACCCTAGTCCGGTTAGGGATGATCTCGTGCATGCAAGAGACTTCCCAACCGCGCCGTATCTAACATCTAGAATCTAACTGCTTATTACACGCTATTATGTATCTAGGTATTACGTACCGAGTCTGCGGCCTGGCGCAACCCGGCACGGGATGGATGGCCTAACAAACCGGCCAGAACCGGCCACGCGAACGGGCGGGGCCGGGAGCAAAGAAAGGAGAGCGGGAAGGCGAACCCGGTTACCAATGAGATCATATCTGCAGATTCCCTGCAGCGAAGGTCCTTTTGAGGACCGGCCGGACCCGAGTCCGTGGCATGCGCACCTTCCTAAGTCTGCCCGGACGGCGGACGATCCCCAAGGGAGGCACTACCTGCGTACCGTAGCTGCACTGGGTGCGCGCTCTCGGCCGGACTGGCTAGTCCCGACGGCTCGTGGGCTTACCGGGGGCCTGGGCTGCAGCCGAGCTGAGTTGTTGGGCGAGCGCAATTCCGAAGTAGGTAGGTAGTTCCAGGCATTGCTGCGCTAGTTGCCATGTTATGTTCGCGTACAGACGACTAGACCTGGCAGAAATCCGGTATGTACGGTATTCTTACCAACGACTGTTATAGAGCATGTAACTGCACACCGCGAAGTACCAACGGACATGTCGTTAGGGGACCGTTGCAGCTGGACTCGAGCCCCCTTGTTGGCGGCTTCTCATTGGCTTTTTGGCCCAATCACGGAACTTTCTTCAGCGCGTATCCTCGGACCTCATCACATCTTGTGTGTGTCATGGGATGACCAATAAAACGCCGATAGGTGCATTTTGGACGGAATTACGTTAGCTGACTGCTAAGAGTGGTCATTGATCTACACTACGATAGGTGTTTCTTTGGTTTGCCCCTTCTCCATCCTCCTCGGCATGTTACGGTAGCATAGGATTTAGCCTACCGTGCTGTAGATAGTTGATATGGAGGAGTGTTGTGTCTCGAATCGGGATCTCTGCGTGCTCCTGCGTTCCTTCAGCGACTCATGAGGTATTATTAGATCGTGAACCTTCCTTGGGAGCGAGGTGATATCAGAACAGAACAGAAACGCCAACGACAAAAATCACGACGGTTTATTATTAGATGCGACGAAACGAAGCGTGGAGGTCGCGTGAAAGAGAGAAAAGGGTGAACTAAAGTCTACACTACCGGTATTGTAAGTCACTGACGAAGCGGCAGCTTTCCATGGCGCTTTCAGACCCTTCCCCCCTTGGCATCTCCGCCGCTCTGGCACATTCGAGCCACATGGCATTTCGGTGCCATGCAGGAACGATTTGCGGTCAGGCGGTGGTGAGGCCTTGGCGTCCGCCGCCTGGGCTGCAGCTTATACTCCTGGATGACGAGGGACATGTGTTACTATCCACGTGCCTTGCACATGATACGCTTTATATAATGTAAAGTGAGAATTAGTAAGTCAACTCGATTGCAGTGACTCACTTATTCGTCCGTAAATGACTGTGACCTGGGTTGAACAGGCCTGGCCCTAGTACCTATGACTGAATGTAGGGATTACTTGTGCGTAATTACGCAGTAGAACTCGGACGGCGTTAAGACTCGGAGATTAGATCAAGGATGGACAAAGTGTGAGACAAACTGGGACTATTCCTAAAAAATCTCAAACATGAATTAAAGACAGGGGGAATTGGAAGCCAGCCTCGTAAGGAGACACTTGGTCTCGATGACACACATACAGTGAGATAACCGTGGCTGGCGGAGTGCAGAGGTTGCGTACCGGGTACATCCTCATGGAGACTTCAACCAGTCGCTGCCATGACCCATCTGGCGGGCCCACGGTTTTATGCACAGGGTCTTTTATACAGACTCCCCGACTTTCGTATGCCAACGCCCTCTGCTAGGTAACTTGAACTTAGCCCTATGCAATTGTGCAAGCATGGCCCGTCTGCCCTATAAGACGTGGCTTATACTTCGGTTGCAAGGGTCCTGATATTATTGCCTCACTCTGCAGGCCACAACACACAAGAAAAGCCGCTCTTTTGGCAGCGAGCAGACAACACAATCTCGTCGTTTCGCCGACCTTTTCAGCAGGGAAAGGCGGTCAGCTTAAGAATTTAGGTAGGTAGGGACTCGTCTTGGATACGAAGTACATCATACAGGCGCATGTCAAGGTCCCCGATTCGCCGCTCGGCTCGAGCTTCTCCGCATGTTGGAGCTCGACAGCCACTCCCACCTTACCATGGGTTCGTGCGACTCCAGAGGCTCTGGCAACGCGGAGTTCCAGCGACTCTTGCGGTGAACTTGCCGCATCGAGTTGCGCAGCAGCGCTGCGGCCGCGTTACACGGGCCTCCACAACCAACGGAACCTCGCACAAGTTCACAACCTCGGGTCGGAACAAGCGCCAACAGGCAACCGGCAACTGGCAACTGGCGCTCTGTGTCTCCTCGCTCTCCGCAGGCTGAGAGAACCGAGATAGGGAAATGGGCGAGGCCCGGCCCGCATCCACCCACCCCATATGCGCGTCTCCGTTCCCATTCGATCCACCTTCCCCGACTTTTCGCGCTGGCAGTTGCGCATCCGCCACCAAGAACTGTCGCAATGCCTCGCTCCACTGGGGGGGACGTCGGTCCGGATAGGAACTTTCTTTTGGTTCTTTTGTATTATCCTGGTCTTTAGCGACTCGGCAGTTCGTGCAATAGGTGTCTTTTTTGTTTGTTTTTCCTTTCGCTTGCCGTGGTTCCGAGTTCCCTTCGACCAAACGTCTGCATCTCAATGCGAAAACTCATCCGATGCTGTTGAGTGGACTAGGCACTGTTACTGTTTCCCCATGCGACGAATTTACCTACCTGGTCGGATCACCCGCTAGGTACTGTATGTCGATATCGTGGCCCATGGAGGAGCCCTGTCGAGTGATAGGCACTCCCTTCGTCTTTTCACCTCCGCATCCTGTGCTTGGGCTTCATTCGCGCCATGGAAACATACGAGTAGCATCACCCCTTGATCAACCCTCGCGCCATAGCTGATTAATGAGTACGGTAGCAACAAGGCCCAGTCGAGTCAGCCCCGATGGAGAAGGTCTTGCAACTGCGACGTTGCATGGTATTCATATCCCGCCTACCACTTATATGGATTGTTGGTCAGCACGCACTTGTCGCCTTGACTCTCTTCAGGGCTGACTGCAGATTTCCATTTGATGACCGCACATGTTCGTACAGGATCTGTGCAACGCAGCAGCCCTTCTAAGCGTGAGGAATAGACGACCTGTCACGGTTTTGCTCCTGGTAAGCGCCGTCGGTGCAACGCCTCTGTGTGTCCGGACGGGTCGGGAGAGACTCGCTGCCACCTTGTGAGTTACACCATGAAGGACTGGCGACGATGGCGCGCGAGACGCAAGATTATTTGGAATGTGTCCTCTGTCTGTGATCCCATTGACCGCGGCCTCAGAGACGTCTACGAGTCTAGAGCGTATCGAAAGCCAACATATGTGTTGCCGATACTTCGCTGGGATGTAACCATATGCCGCCGGTTAATATCCAATACCATCCCGCCGTCAACATCCAAACATTAGACGCGTAACCAGGCTAATGCATTCTCGATGCCTTACGACGGCGCCACTCCAGCCCTAGGCAACACGAACCGCTGTGTAACTCCCATAGACTTTGTTGCGGCTACTTGATGTCTTACCAGGACTCCGGGCTGATAGAGGTTATACGCCGTATAACAAAGTTCCGCGTCGTCTTCCTTGACTCGTTCAAGGCAGCCTCTTAGCTAAGCCGCGACTCCAAGGGCACGATGGTACGACGGGGGCGTTCACTGCACAGTAAGACGCACATACGGATCTAGGCTCGTGTCAATTCCTGCATATGCGAGGTCCATCTCCATGAAGCCCTATTTGCGTAGGTCCATATACGCTGCACACGTGCGGACCCCTGGATGAGGATGCGGAATAGGGGATGGTGCGGGCGAACCAGGCCTTGGGGCGGAGAGTGGGCTTTTTCCAACTTCCCGTTGGGTTTTGCTTATCGCTGATGCTTCTCTGCGGCACGGGGCAGGGAAGAAAGCATAGCGTCGCCGCCCGCCAGGAAGCCTGGCGCACGCACATCATGTACGGGCTCCCATCTGCCGTTATGGGATCTGGACCGGTTGATGTAACTGTTACCCTAACTCTTACGACATAGTACAAACGGTTTAAACCTGGGCTTAGCGGAGAAAAGAACAGAAAAGGGGGAGGGGGACGTCGGATGTTTATTCGTACGGGTGAATAGAATGTTTACTTCTTTGATGTAAGCACCGATGCTGTACGACTGCTGGCAAACTGGAAAGGGGGTGACATGACATGGCTCTCTCTCGGCAGGCTGTCTCACCGGCAGATTGGCGGGGACATGGCGGATATACACACACCAGCTTGTCTCCGGGTCATGATTCCTCGAGGAAAACGTCACTCTTTAGCATAGGACTCCCACATCCTATACAACGTCGTGTGTAGGACGTGAATCCTCCGCAACCCCCATGTATGTGATAGAAAAATCCTGCAACACCGTGATCCACATGAGGCTCTCCTGCTCAAGTCCTAGCATGTGACGTACGTACAGCAGAACGGTAGCCGAGTCATTCATTTTCTAGATTCAGGGTTTCCTTCTAGGGACATGATTACGCGGAGATGAGGAAGAGAGTCATACTTGGGTCCATAAGGAGTTGTGGCACCGAGGCGTCGTCGCTATGTCGGAATATCCTTCCCCTTTACATTCCATCCGTTTATTTTTCCTTCGAAAAAAGAAAGAATAGTAACAGAGCAACCTCGACCCAAGCATAATACCCTCAGCCCAGCAATCAACAACAAATCAAGCTCATCCAATAACAACTTTCTCGCAAAAGGGATGGCGTGTCATCCCAAAGCAAGCAACCCCCTTCTCATGAAACGAGTTGGATCGAATCGCCACCCGCGGGACCGAATCCCATGGGGGAATGGGGGGGATTGATGGGATCATGGGACGGCAGGATGTCGAGCCTGGGCAAGCCATCCGGTTGGTGGCTCGGTCCAAAACACAGTTGTCATATGTCTCCAGACCCTGCGGTTCCTCGTCGAATAGAATCGCAGAGACCGTGAATCCTCGGGTCGTAGAGCAATTTGCAACCTCCCCCTGCTTCGCCATAAATAGCTTCGTTGCGAGGTACATCTGGGATGCCAGGTACCACCGCAGCGTCCATGGCTCTGTACTGTGACTTGAGCTACCCGCTCGTCCGAGGGCCTTGACCTGGGTCATGTCCTTGGTTAGCCCGGGGTAGGCTATAGGTATACGGAGCCGTGGTCCCAGCCCGATCAACTGGCGGAATCGCGAATATACGCTCCGGAGACCACTGGACACGCCATCCAAACCAGGACAAGCCCAGCCCTACGATTTAGCGCAGGAAGATCATAAGATCAAGATACGCTATCAATAACAGAGGATCTAAAGACGGGGACTTTAGAGCCAAAGGTAATTAATCTGGAGAACCTAAGCATGAACCGTGCCTCCTAAGCAAGGTCCTAACCAGCGCGGCACAGCCTGAGTAACAGAACAAGAGCTGCAGATGTTAACCACGGGGTTTCGTGATACCTACAATTAACTGATATATGTAGACCGGAACACCCAAAAAGAACAATCATAACTAAATGTGTTCTATCTAGTATATCCTACTGCACTCCATCACGTTACCCATAGCGAATCCCACCAAGTCCTGTCACCAACAATATGCCCATTCCCGAGCGGCCCCCGTCTGAGTAAACACAGTCGTCAACATATATCCGACAAGGACTCGAATTCCAACCAACAAAGCAACAGAAGGCGAAGTTGCCCAGTATACACTCACAAGTCACAACTTGCAAAACCCCAAGAACCCAGGTTGGAATGATTCAAGCCATACCAACTGTTTCCGAGCCCCTAGCTAAACACTACTTCAGAATCACCCCTCGCCCGTGTATGCCAGACCTCAGTTATACTATAACTATTAACGAGTTAATCATGCCAAACAATCCTTGATATACGTACTGTCGGTACAACAAGGCACACAAACAAACTTGGGATATAAACCCTTCCATATCCAGCCAAACAATACCCAGCTCTCCGACGTGCAATTCGCGAAGCTCAGTTAGGGAGTTAAGTTCCACAGCCCTCCTCCAACATTCTGGCAGCTGTTTGGCGAACTTGTCTCAGCATCGACTCCGAGAGCGGAATGGGCTGTTGGAAGTATCCCTTCATTATGGAGAGGACCGTGGATCCTTGAGGTGCACTGAGTATGTCGTCCTGTCTTGAGTGGATATCCATCTCCAATCATTCTCGTATTTATTTTTTATCTTCGGACATGGACGGCGACTCCAAGTTTACCTTTGTGTCAGACGACAAATCTTCTTTGAATGTCTATACGGGCGTTGGTACAAGCCATCCAGATCCACGTCTTCTTTGAGCTTGATAAACATTTGGATTTCCATCATTAAATCGTCCGTCCCTCCAATAGGGAAGTAGACACCTGTTGAGGACGTCCTCGATCTGAGCGAGGATCATCCGAAGACCAGTTGGCAGTTCTTCGGAATTCTCACGTCCTTGATCTTGATTTCTGGGACGGTCGCGGTAAACTTCGAGATAGATCCTTCTGGAGGTAAGACTGCAAACGAGTATCCATCTTCATATCTGTCGTTGTCTAGGCCTTCATCATCGGGGTCTGTGGCGTTCGAGACTTGAAGGATTGCTCTTGGTTTTCGTCTTCACCTTCGCCTCCAAAGACTCGAAGCGTCTAAAAAAAGGGAAGCCAAAAGGAATAAAAGAAAAAAAAGGAAAAAATAACAAAAGAAAACCCTCTTCGGAGGGGAAAGAAACTTTGTTTACTTTATCGCTTGTTCGACCACCAGAGGTCTACCTTCCAGAGCGGTAACGGATAGACGGTGGAAGGGCGCTGGCACAAGCTCGAGCTAAACTCGCTTTCTTGAACGCCTCCGTAGCGGATCGAACTGGTATTTAGGTAGTGTGCTTTGCGCTTTTACCACTACACCATGAAGCTTGTAGGAACGAGAGCGTGTTGGGAATCATATGCTTGATACCACGACTTTGGGAAGGAGGGGCGCGGTCCAGCTTATCGCAGTTACGCCAGGTGCTGGAGCTGGCAACCGTATAAGAATCTTGAATACCCATTCATCCGAATAAGCGTCACTATTCAGATTCTGCCCCTTTTGCGCCCTGTTGCTCAGTGATAGTTGATACAGAGTCCGAACACACCACAAGTTAATAGATCTTCCCGGCGTATTCGAAGCTCTGTCGCTTTTGTCAGGACAGGTTTCCCCGGTCCCGTTGATATCGAGGTTGCTAATACAGCAACCGGTTCAATCGCCGGTAACCCAGTAACTTCCACGTCTCTCTCTCTCCGACGACGGCATTTGTGAGGGTTGCTCGTGATTCCCAAACCTGTTTTTGGTCCGTCATGATATGAATGATGAGAACCAATATTTGCTGTACCAGCGTGATCCCCAAACCGCGGGCTCTCAAGAGCACATCAGTCTAGAAAAGATGGGTATCTTTACCTATCAACCCCAACGGACCCCTTTTTGGAAAAATCGTTGACATGAATGCCAGGACTATGGCAGGCGTTGTCTTGAAGGGGTATTCTGACATTGCACCTCAGTTCTAACGGACGTACGATACAGCGATATTGGAGGGGCGACACATCACACGATGTTGAAGCGATGTAAGATTGATGTTGGAATTAGAACAGAAAGGAAACACCAGCTTGTATTTCTAAACAAGAATCACAGCCACGAAAAAAGCTCTATGGCAATCCCGACACGGGGATAAAGGCCGTGCCGGCGATTTGAATTTTGGGCAGTCTGTCCCGTGAGGGAAGTCGGTTCTAACTTATCTATAAGAGATAGGTGCTCGATTTGTACGCAGACACGGACGTTGGCAACGAAGGCGGTAACCCGCGACGATGCAATCCCGACTCTACACCTACGAATCTACCCGTAGGTCTACAATAATATACGGTATAAGTAAACTCACATATGATGATTATATAAGTCGTAGGCTGGAATACCTACCTAACTATAACCTGTATTGAGTGAGCCTCCCTGGGTAGGTCCTAGGCAAAGACACTACCCCTGAATAAGATCAGGCCGACCCCAAGCCTCGCTTGGTGATCTTTACAGCCCTGAGCGCAGGCAGTGTATTTTCCCTGCCCGGCTTGCGCCCGATTTCCTGACATAACATTCGGATCAGATCGTTGTTAGCCCAGTAGCTCGAGTGAGCACTGAGCATGTTTAGATATTGCAGCTCCAGCGGCCCGCCACCCGACCTTAGGAAATAATCAATTTGCCCGTTGTCATTGAGAAGCAGTGCCTTTTTCTCCGCCACCTCCTCACGCGTAAAATCATGAACTTCGAGCTCGAGTTGCGACGGGAGGCGAAAAACCGAAGGCTGGGCGAAGGCCGGATTTGAAGCTGTGGAGGCTGTTGAGGCGCCCGGTACGTATCCCCATACAGCGCTTCCTACCGATTCTAGAAATGACGGCGATACACTCGGCACATATGCTGTTTTCAAGCTCGATGCATACATTGGGTCGATTGTCCCATTGAGTAAGTATGCGACGGGATCTTCGCGGGCCAGGATGTTATAGATATTGTCGACGGCTAGACAGCCAAACCTGCCAGCTTCCCCAACTATGTCACTCGACCTAGTGTCAATCACATTGGCTCCGGGTTTGACACGCCCACGTCTCGGTAACAAGGCGCCCCTCTCTAGCAGCAAGAAAAAAGCAACTGGACTACCCAGAAGGAATAGATTTTTCGTGTCAAACTCGAAGAACTGGGTCTGGAGGGGGTCGCCGAGACGTATATTCGGAACTGAAGTCGGCTGTCTCGACAGAACCTCAACCGACATGACGCTGCCCAATGAGTGGCCAATCACATGGACCCGTCCTTTCTCTGAAAACGTGGGATTGTTTCGACACCACAACCTATAAACGCGATTTGCCTCCTTCACGAGGGCAGCAACCATCTTAGGTTTATGGCGTGACATGTAAAATGGAACATCAAACATGACGTCTGATATCATACTGCGTACGGCTGGGATAGTTTTAGGTTCGATATCTTTCAGGCCGAAGGCTTCCACGGCATAGCTGGCCTTGTCTTCCTCTCTCATGGGGCCCCCGTCTTCAAAGGAGAGATCTTGCCGCCAATTGATTGGAAGAACCATGATGCCATTTTGCCCCTCACGTAAAACAGCTCTCACCGCGTTGTGGTTTAATTCAATATTAATGGCTCGCCGGAAAGCATTGATAGCATGAGTGAAGTGGTAATTCTCTACACGCTCCGCAAGTTTCTGGCCGATACCGTGGACTACCAGGACAAGACTATGTGATCCGGAGTCAGCAGCCTATTACAAATTGGAGTGGAGGTCAGAAGTTAAAGGGGCCAGCAGACACAGATCGTGGAAGGAATCTGCTAGGAAGCAAACAAAAGAAGGGGCGAAAGCTCACTCAGTAACCCGGCCGCGCTCCTTTTCAGCCGCACAAGCTAAGCAGACCTCATTAGGGTGGCTCCCACGGGAATTAGTAGAAGCCATTCTTCGCTGCGGGACATTCCGCTGCTGAGTCTTCGTCTTCTGATGCTTACTCTGCCAGACTTCATAATCGAACCCTCGGACTACGGGAATGCCGAGTGTCATGCCTCGGACAATCTTTGCTACCGGTCGACGGCCATAGTATGCTGAGGGTTTCAGACTTGGTTTTAACAGGAATGCATTAGTCGCGTCTTTATAGATGACGTGATACTGATCAAACTTCCTTTGAGTCTGGAGCGGTAAAGAGTTGTCTTCATTTGCACTTGGAAGGAGAGTTCCCTCGGCTGCTGCCTCACCATGAAAGCAGCGAGCCGCACAGAATGGGTCACTAGACAGTAGAGGCTCTTCCATGTCAGCATTCTTCTTACTGGACGGGTCTAGGGGTTTCGGCCATAGAGGGTGCGAAACTTTCTCTTCGCCCAACGGACCAACTTCAACGGCGCATTTGAGTTCATCATGCCAAGTCTCGGAATGAGGTTTCAACTCTCGATAACCGGCCTCTAATTGGTTAGCCACACGAGGATCGACAGGTCTCATATCATCACTGCGCAAAGTTAGGAGGCGTCTATCGACAAAGGTGGCTATTGTACTGACCGATAGAACCAGGTAGCTCGAAGCACGGTAGCAATATCGTTGATTGGTGACCAGTATATGGGCTTCATTTGTAACGCTGGGAGAGTTACTTCGTCTAATTCGCCGCGTTAGTACTTTGATACCACGGCAAAATCCAACTTTAGATGAAACGCGAGTGAACCGGTACGATAGATTTGAAGAAAAGAACAATTCCAGCTTTTACGTACGTAGTCTAGACACTCCAACCGGCACATCGACAGAGCGCTCCCCAAACTGCTTATCCTGTGGCGGAGCGGGCTGCGGCCTATCAGCAGGCGGTAGGCGCGTCTCCTTCTCCTCGGGCAGCGTTGGTGGGCTGCTTGCCTGCGCAAGCGTAGATTTGATCGTCGGACATGCCGAAGCTGTTTTTGAGAGAGATGGTGGAGGCGTGAACATGTTGGGTTCTGGCGTGCCCACTCGAATAAATGGCTTTCCTGAGATCCCATCATCTACGAGCGATGACTTATGGGGAATAGCCACACTAGGCTTGTGCCCGGTAGAAAAACGGCCGGCAGCCTGTGACAGTACGCTTGCACTTCCGGACTGCTCGAGGCTCGTAGAATCAGGTGTACCATAATTTAGGCCAGGCGATCCGGGCTTCGATTCGAGATGTTCGCTGACGAGCGTGTTCACGGACGTGGATGGCACGGGACTAGATCTCCCACGCTGTTCTGTGACAGTAGAGAATGGATGAGTGCGCATTGCCTGCATTTCTGCCATGACAGCCTGACAAACGGTTTCTGGGTCCAGCACATATTGTCTCCTCCTGGCGACGGCGCAGAAAGAGCTGCGCAGAGCAAGACCAACATCGAGAAGGAGGCCCGGACAGCAGTGAGGAATAACATCATCCAATGTGCGCGAGCTGCCATCGAAAGGTGGTATAGAGTCTCTTTTAGAACTCTCGCGGGAGTGCTTCTCGATATGCTTTACGGCGAGGGCATGTGCGATGGTAGCTAGCTTCTCGGTATTGGCTTTGGCTAAAGACGGGCTCGGGCTTCGCTGGCGACGGGCATGGTCGTGGTTTCGAGAATACTCAACGGTAGCGAGACTGAGCCATGCGGCTTCCAGGGCGTTGTTGTCTGCGGGTGAGAAAGGCTGAAGGGCAGCTCGCATGGATTTGGGATCATTGGGGACAGCAATAGCGGAGAGGGGATCGTCGATGGGGATGGGCGACGAATAGAAGAACTGCGCTGTCACAGGGGGGATGTCTGGGGCGGAGGGATCATCCGAGAAGGGATTCTTGACTGGAGCCAGGCGGCAGTGAGGCCCGAAGGTGTGCGGCCGTGAGGGTTCGGGATAAGAGAAGCCGGCGACGGTGGAAGACATCGCGATGATGACTATGATGACGGCGATGATGACAATGAGATTTAGGATGGAAGATGACCAGTCACGGTGGAGGTTTGCTGTGTGGAAGATGGGAACGGAGGCCGCGAGGCGATTCAAGAGAGTTTTCCCTGTCCGGCTACATATTGGTCTGTCTAGGGTCCAGGTATATGCATTGCCATGATAAGATTCTAGCCAGGCGGAACTTGAGGCTGCTTTAGCCACCTGACTGAGTGTCCCCAAGCGTTGCGGACGATGGGAAGTTGAAGTTCGTGGTACAGCCTGTACACGTGTTATGACCTGGCATTGGCATGGGTTGTTCAACAGAACAGGTGCGAGATCTGACGTGAAGGAAGAAGCAGAGCTGAGAACTTGAGCTATGACGCTGCCACTACTATGTTAGGTAGACTACGGATGGTGCTAGCTAGGTCCACCCATCGACCCCTGAGGGCCCGTCAAAACTTGGGACAGTCAAAATCTTGGATCGGGTCCACACCAGGCATTTTGTATGGAACCCACCGCTTCGGTTACGACATTCGGATCGAATATTGGCTGTCAAAAGACCGGCGAATAGCCTGAGACTGGCTGCTTTTTTGCTGGCACGTTATGCAGTCGCAAAGTTTGCATGGCAGAAATGTGAAGTACTTTGTCTAGTGAATTATACGGGAGTGTACCTTGTCCGGAAGGAGTTTCCAGGGTGGATCCTTTAGTGCAGACCTAAGCCCAGACGGGTTAGACATGCTGATCCCCCCACTTGAACCGCGAACGTCCCCGCCACACAAAGAATCCGAAGTGGGGGCGCCAGACCACGTCCAATGAGCACGACTGTGCTAGCTGCAGTACGGCGCAGTCGTCGCTAGAGCATATTATTTTGCAGAAACAATTGATATGCAAAGGAAATACTCACGATAGCGCATAGACTAATAAGTAGATGAACGCAATAATCGTCAACACATGTGTTTACACCGACATGTGGGGGTATTATGTAGGGCAACCTACGTCCGTAGTTGCTTCAATATACCTACTGGCAATAATCTACCATCTAAAAGCGCCACTGAATAGAAAATGTCTCGGGTCAAAGGCAACGTCTCCACAAGCTTGCGGTGACAAGGTCTACAGCCGTTCAAACTGTCTCAGAACGACCTTGCACGAATCGACAAAGCAAAGCACTTACATGAGGGTCAAGTACTAGTTCTACATAAGTTCGGTCAGAGTTCTGTGTAGGGCTGAAGTACCGCTTTGTCGTACTAGCGTGTTGCCGTTATTCACGGCATACCTATCTGAGGCTATCGCGTACTTACACTCCCGGTAGTCACAGTATAAGTTGCTGGTGGGATGCCGGCTGTGCATAGTATGCTCGGGTCAGGCAAGATCTTTACGTACAACATACTACCTACGAAAAGTAAGCTGTTTCTGCAGTAGGTAGAAATAACGTAACTACAGTGTCGTAGAGATAAGGTCTACCTATCTATTCTACTCAATCTTAACCACGACGACTGAAGTAGGGGTCGGCCAGCATCAGTCTTCGTTTACGTAATTGCGGGATTGCTGTGGACTGTGTCTACGGATTACCGTAGGTACCGATCAAAGACTTGGAACCGTAGCGGCCCCCGCCCACTTTTTTAAACCGTCCTTGGATAGTCAATAAACAGTTTGTCAATATCCGAATATTTCTAAAGCGCAACTCTTGAGCATGCATTCGTTTTGCACAATGGTTTGCTTTATTTAAACGTTCAAACCACCTCAAACGTTTGGGTTTTCAAATGTTTATCTATCTATCTCTTATTCTGCCACATGTTCTTCTGCCACTGACTCTTATTTTATGCCACCACCCATCCACCCCCATCCACCCATTCTCCCCTCATCCACCTATCCCCCCGTCCACCCATTCTCCCCCGTCTACCCATTCTCCCCCCGTCCACCTATTCTCTTTCGTCTGCCTATCTTCTCCCCGTCTACCCGTCTATCCACCTACATTTCTACCTACCTACCTATCCTACCTATCCTACCTATCCTACCTATCCTACCTATCCTACCTATCCTACCTATCCTACCTATCCTACCTATCCTACCCGTGCCACGCACCAACTTCAGTTCGGTTTCACTGGGGCTCACCAACTAAAGTTGGTGCTACCCACCAAGGTTGCCCACCCACCAAGGTTGCCCACCCGGCAAGATTCCTAACCCCCGGAATACCCGCCATTTTCATCTTTTTCAATATACAAGATAGAGGGTGCGTTCTTTTTCCACCGACGACTTTACGATATAGACAATCAGAATATAAAATTAAAAAAATTCGGGTCGCGAAATAACCGCTACTTTTGGGGGTGGGCAACCTTACTGGGTGGGCAACCTTGGTGGGTAGCACCAACTTTAGTTGGTGAGCCCCAGCGAAACCGAACTGAAGTTGGTGCGTGGCACGGGTACCTATCCTACCTATCCTACCTATCCTACCTATTCTACCTATCCTACCTATCCTACCTATCCTACCTATCCTACCTATCCCGCCTATCCCGCCTATCCCGCCTATCCCGCCCATCCCGTTCATCCCATATGTACCTATGTGAACTGCGAAAAAAGGATGTAAAGGAGAGAGATAGACCAGGAAAATTCTAAGTCAAAAAGAACCATATAAGTACAGGAATCATACGAGCGTCACTTCCTACTTATATACCTATTTCTCTCACAAGGTAGTCGCAATATACAGTAAACGCATAAACACTATTGAAATGTTTGAAATAATCTAAACGTTTGATGGCTTTAAACATTTAAATAGCTTATAACGTTGTAATATGCAAGCATTTATTCTTTTAAACATTTACATGTTATAAACTGTAATTAAACGGTTAACGAAGTGCGAACCGTTGAAGGACGGTTTAAAAAAGTGGCCAGGATCTGCTATGGAACCCGCTCACTCTCGCATTACGCATTGCAGCATGCGCTAGTTAGCGTAGTTACATAAGGTACTGCAATAACCAGGGTATGCAGTTAAGGTAGCAACGCTAACGAATAGTCAGCCAGCCCGGCCAATCCAGCACGGGCTTGCCGTCGTGTCCGCAGGGGTCGTGATAAGGCTTGCAACTCCAGGTTGCCAACCAACCAGCCGTCCGCGTCTGCGTCTGCGTCTGCATCTGCATCTCTACGTGTATTGTCTTGTAGTCACTGGTCCGACCTATGCCGTGCGCTAGATCGCGAGGTAGTGGTGTACATAGTAAATATGCGCTGGTGAACCGCGGCACTGCACATCTCTTTTGCTTCTCCTCATTCATTACCTTGCTTGGTCGCTGCGATGCGAGCTCTCTTCTTCTTCCCCTTCCTCTCTCTCTACCTCTTTTTCCTCGGCTGTCCTCCCTTTGTATGAATCAACTCCGCTGCCTGTTGGGTATTTCTTTCTTGTCAGAGCCGTCTGCCTTTCTCTTTGTACGCAGGAAGTTCTGAAATACTCCACACTTGGTTGGGTGGTGTGCTGTCTGGTCGGCGCTGCGTATTCATTGCCTATCGCCACCGCCCGAGTCTTCATCCCTGCGGCAGATTCAAGCCCAGCCGCGGATTCTGATCTCTATCCAAGGACCCAGGATTCCCGGCGGCATCGGGAGCGACGAGCAGGCATCGCATTGGCTATAGTGTGTGTAGGTAGTGTAGGTGTTGGCAGAGCCGGCCTGTCCGTCTCCACCCGCGATCATCGCCCATCCATGCTCATGCCGTGATCCTGGACGGTCGGCTCCATCTTCCCCGCATTGGCAGTTAGAGGCGCTCGAGGGGGCCCTATCGCCTCCGTCCCCGGTATCCTCTAGATCGCTGTCCTGGCTCTCCTGGTCCCGGGACTTACACTACGCACTACCGTAATAGTAGAGTGGTAGCTCTGTTTTACTTATGCCAATGTTACCGAGTCTGTAATGCTATTGCCGTCTTCCGCTTCTTGCTGCCAGCACTACCTCTACTGCCATTCCCATCTACGTCTGTCTGTGTGCCAGGTGAGGCGGCGGTAGTCCTACTGCCCATCCTAGATAGACCCGCGACTGATCCCGTACCGTTGCACGATGGCGACAATTGCTCTCCCCAGGCCAATCCAGTCGCCCCACGCCTCTGGCATCGTCGACCTCGCATCGCCCATCCCGCTCGAAGCCACAATTGATACCCAACAGATGACAGCGACGACGCCATGTCCTGCGCCCGTCCCCAACAAGCACGTGCCTGCTTGCCCTGCTGGGCCGGCCCCCGTGCAGACACCCAACACACCCCCGCCCTCCCCTGGCCGTGAAGATAGTGACGGCGGCTACAAGAGCCGTCGAGTATCTTCGCCCCTTTACCCGCCTGACAAGTACTCTCGGTTAAAGTCAGGCTCGCATTCCGTCTTCGAGATCGATGCTGACCATGTGGCGGCCGCCATCCATCACACGGCGAGGCAGCCTTTGCCGGACCCCTCACGGGTGTTCCCATGGTTTCACGGATTGCACCCCAGCAATCACATACAGCAGTCCTTCTTTATAGCGAGGAGAAAGAGAGTGTTGCGGAAGACACCTAGATGTCTGCGCGGCCTTACACTCGTCAAGGCCGACGGTAATCTCTGCGAGTCCCGTCTCAAGGGTGCCATTGCGCCACACGAGTTCTTGCGGCCATGTGCAGAGGGCGAATTCATTGATGTGGACCCCAAGGAAGGCTTCTCGGTGAGGAATTTCCACATACAAGCTGCCAAGGCCGCCATAACCTCCGACATCATCGTGTACGGTAACGATGCCGAACATGTTCGGGCAGTAGGGTGGAAGGTGGCTTCGGCACAGGCTAAGTGGCGTGAAAAGCATCGAGCCCAAGGTCACAAAATCCCCCCGTATCATACTTTCGTCTGCGTGGCTCCCTTTGCGGAATTCGAGAAGAAACATGGCGATATTGTGGCGGTCAATTCGTCGGGGCTCCTGACTGGCGCCGTGCTCGATTTTTGCTACCAAGAGAGAGTAGAGATGTATGCTATGGCGAAAGCGTCGGAGATATCCGAGAATGTGTGGCTGGGACCAACGCCCGAACCCGGCAGCGAAGAAGAGAAGCAATACGACGTGCTGATCGAGTGCAGTGACGCCGGCCGGCTGAACCCGGCGGCGTTGCGGGCTATTGCTCAGAATTGTCAGTGCGACGCCAAACAATCCTACCTTGATTTCCCGTCCTCCGGCAGTATTCCCGCTCCCACATGGTCGCATGCCGAGACCGATGGCATATTGGATACCTGTAAATGGATCTGGCACATCGCTCACGGCACGCTGCCCGCAGACAGCAACGTGGACCCCGATGGTGATGCCACCATGTCGGATGCATCCGCCGCTTCCGCGAAAGACGGCCTCCGGCCGCGTAAAATCCTCATCCACTGTGCCGACGGCTATACGGAATCGACCATGCTGGCGATAGCGTATTTCAGCTACAGTACGGGACGGCCGATATCAGCTGCCTGGCTAGATCTGCACACCGTTAAGAAGCGCAATTTCTTCGCATACCCCACCGACGTATGTCTACTTGACTCGATCAAGATGCGTCTACTCATCGAGTCGCCCGTTGGCGCAGACAAAGGCCTCTCCGAGATCACGGAAATAGTACGAAATGAGCCTAAATGGTGGTATGCGCCGTTTGACGGCTCGTTGCCGAGCCGGATACTAGATTACATGTATCTAGGTAACCTGGGTCATGCCAACAACCCCGACTTGCTAAGGGCGCTGGGCATCAAGCAGATCCTCAGCGTCGGCGAGACGGCCATGTGGAAAGAGGGCGAACTGGAAGCGTGGAACGCGGATAACGTGATGGTGATCCAAGGAGTCCAAGACAACGGGATAGATCCGTTGACGAACGAGTTCGAGAAGTGCTTAGAATTTATCGGTATGTTGAGAAATACCTCCGAACCCACCCGGTTCAAAAAAAATCTTACGATGTACATGGTGGGGAAAAGCGTTGCTGACGTGAGGCCCAACTAAATTAGATCGCGGGCGTCGGAACGCCACGGCAACCCTAGTCCACTGCAGAGTGGGCGTCTCCCGCAGCGCGACCATCTGCATCGCCGAGGTCATGCGGTCCCTCAACATGTCGTTCCCGCGCGCGTACTGCTTCGTCCGTGCGCGGCGGCTGAACGTCATCATCCAGCCTCATCTGCGCTTCGCCTACGAGCTGCTCAAGTGGGAGGAAGCTCTCCGCCAACGCGACGACGGCGACGACGGCGCCGTGTCGGATCTCGAAAATAGACCCGGCCGCGAGCTGGAATGGGGCGAGATCGCTCGGGAGATCGCCATGATGAACCGGCCTTATGCCAAGTAGCGCAACGCCTTGGATTTACGTTCGCTGCTATGCGGCTTTGGAAACCCGGGGCTGTGAGGCCCAACATCTAGCTCCAGATGAGTGCAGGGAGACACGCATACTGTTGTTTTAGTTGGATAATCCATTTTGTTTGTTTCTTGCTTATTTTCCCGGATGGTTGGTTAGCCAAGCGAGGCAAAGGAAGTCAAGAAAACAGCGATACCAAGACTTATGGAATGAATGAAATGAATTGGCGACAAAGAAAGATACACCCTCGTTTTTGTTTCTTGTATTACGGCTATCGTCCATGAGATACCCCTGCCATAGTTTTCATACGTATTTATCTGTCTGTTTAGCAAGAAAACCGGATTTGATGAGCCGAAAAAATGTACTTCTTTTCTTGTTTGCGTTTTGTTGAGCTTAACTAGGTATTTACGGAATAAGTGGCAGTTGTATAGAGAATTTGACTACGCTGTAACTTGTAAGCACCTCTAGACTTTAAGATTCAGGATCGGCTTACACTCAACTCCTCCTCACTCTTCTCCTTTTTCTCTCTTTTTTTCGGTTTTGCTTTCTAGTTTTATGTTTTCCACGGTACTGTATGTAGATCAACCGCCGCTCAATTACAGATGATGGTAAGTAACCCATACATAAGGCGAAGAGGTCAAGCAAAAACCACAACAAGCCAGAAATCAAAATAAACTATCAACCCACGCCCTTCCTACATCACGGACGTACGACATAAACGGTAGAAAGTAAACGAATACACAACATCAACCACCAAGCGCCAGATCAAAGTCCAAGAACAGCGAATCAACAAAACCAACCTCACAAAAAGTAGCCTTAAACAGCACATGCATCAAGACAAGCAAAGCGCAAAGATTTCCCCGATTCAAAAGACGCGGCAATTCATTAAAGTCCTAACCGTACACCAAGGGGGTATGTAATACTGTCAACGTGAATATAAAAGACCAAGAATCTCGCCAGCCAAAGGCCCTACCCGTAAATGAAAAGGTTCACACCGCACGACGCCCAACGCTGATGCTTTAAAAGAAACTAATTCAACTTTGCCCCGAGTGAGTAAAAGGGCTTAAAAAACAAACCAAAAAGAACACCTGCCCGACGGCTTGGATACAAAGATGCAAAAGAATGAGAAGTGCCAGAACTCCCTGTATCCGCCACGCAGAACGCCTTCAGCTATGCACTACTCCCCTGTAGAGTTTAAACACCCCAACCGACCAAACTGATTCCCGCATCGGATATCTTCGACGTCTTTTTGCGTCGAAACGGTGCTTTGGGCCCTAGTTACTTGGCTGGTGAGGATTCCTAGAATCCGATATTAGAAGCATCGAGATTATCGTCACTATCAAGTACCCTATCCCATAAGAATTAGCTTAGGCCCGAGGAGGAGAGCCATGGCTGGCGAAAACTTACGAGAACCGCTTGACTAAATAGCCTTCGCCGCCGTGCTCCATGTCGATGTTAAAAACATAAAAGCCGCCATCACTAGTGACTACCATAACTTGAGGACTGGAACTGCTCATGGCTACCACACTGCGCAATTGCTGGTTGGCACCTGACATGCCCTGCCGCGAGGCGGTGCCGGAGCTCTTGGGGATCTTGATGTAAGCAAAGTCGCGCAGGGGTTCCCACATCTCGGTTACTGACTGTGGGAGGTAATTGCCCACAACGCCGGCCACGCTGCGACCCATAATCTGCGAGGACCGTCGTAGAATACCGCTGAATGACCCGCTCGGTTTCCGATTATTAGCGGAAGCATTGTTCGCTGGAGGAGAAACAACATCGGTCCCCTCGCTGCGGGAAGAGTCCTGGGCGCTGCCTGGCGAGCCATTTCTACTGTCATCGTTAGGGCTCTGCGACCATCGGTCGGCACGGGAAGCTTCGGCTGCCTGGACGTCGGATGTGGGAGCGTTGGCGCTTGGGCGTGGTGGCTGGAGGCGAAAGATGTGGACGGTATCGGATGTGGACGAGACGCAAAGGAGTGAGCTGGCCATATTGAAAGACATGCTATATATTGTGCTCGGGTAAGTACCGCGACGGAACTGATAGAGCTTCTGGCCCTTAGGTACGGAGAAAACTCGGATTATAGTGCCCGTCTCGCTTGCTGTGGCCAACAGAGTGCCCTCGTTGTTGAGCGCGATACACGACAGAGGCGAACGATGGGCCTCAACGACATTGACAACCTTAAGCGTCAGAGTGTCATAGATGAGGACGTCTCCGGAGGTGACGGGTGCGTAAGTAAGTGAGGCGGGAGGCGCATGGCGTGGGCGCTTGTCTGCCAAGTCATCTCGCGGCTTTGGCAGCGGATACGCAACATAGCAGTTCTCGGAGGAGGGCGACAGGGCACATATGGCTCCCGAATTAGGCGAGGTGTCGATCCGTTGTAACAGAGTCATGTTGGCAATGTCGTAGAGATATATGCTGTCCTCCAGAACAACGCAGAGGCGTTTGCGATTCAGGCGGACGGCGAGAATAGCGGAAGGGAAGCTTAGCTCGCATATGACGGAGCCACGTTTGGTGTTCTGGATAATCAGGTGGCGAGGTGAGAGGACAAGCGCGACAAGAGAGGTCGAGAAGAGCATCTCGATGATGGAGATGTCGCCATCGTTACTGCTGAATATCTTGGAAAATGGTTCGGTATGGTAGATGCGAAAGCCCTTGGAGGTACCTTGATGGAAGGCGATGAATTAGAGATGGGAATATTCGCATACGGGGCGGACAGAGGTATAGAACGGGGAGAGAATAAACATACCGACAGCTAAGCAACTGTGGTCCTGGTTGAAGGTGATGAAGTTGAGAGCCGTGTTGGCCATTTCTGCGTGTGTGTCTATGTGACTGTGACTCTCGGACTGTGTTTCTGTCGATCGCTACAAGGAAAGAAATGCCGCGACGTGTATCGGACGGGTAGAATATGGTTGATGGAGCGGGAGTATGCGCACACGTATAGGACCGTTGGCAGGCTATAAGGCGCGGATATACCCGGCTTGGATACGATGATGATGATGATCTATGAGGGTCCTGCCGCCGTCGGAAGCCAAGATAGGAGGATTGCAACAGCGGCGCATTGGTCAAGACTGGTACGGAAGATGCACGGCGGGCCCAGAGAGATGGGGTGAAGGCAGCATGCAGGGTTGGCCGGGGCACAAGGCGTCTGGAGATATGAGAGGGCAGGAGGGCGGAAGAGCACTTCGGGTTGATCGTTGTCGAGAGGCTCTTGCCTTGTCAGCTCTGGATAGGGACCTAGGATTCTGGGCACGCCTACTTTCGTACGGTCTGCCGGTTCAAAAGTAATGAGTCGGCTGAGACTGCTAAACCTCACTGTGTAAACCCACTGTAACTGGTCTTAACAGCTCATTGCTTTTAAACGAGCTTGACCGTGTGTTTAGTATCCCTTTACATACCGTTATCCATCCGTCCAGGCTAGCACAGTAGATAACGTGATGATTGATCCACACCAATCCCGCCCAGATACCGATTCCGCCCATCTGCCTACGGACGTGCCTACTCGCTGACTACGTCATCCCTGTCGCTTGCCGTCGCTGCTGTCGCTGGCAAACACCTCGAATGAAACCGGCATTTCCTTCCAAACCTTCTATTTCATTATCTTTCGCCTTGAAAGTTCTGATTGGTAGCTTCTAAAAAGCAAAGATTATCCGTTAGCGTCGACATATAAGTATGAGTACGCCTTAATACATGATACTGGAGTTGGAGTCTAAAGAAGCCCAACACGAATTGACTTCTTACTCGCCCCAGCGACGGAGATTGATGCGTTGGTTAACGGAATGATCTGTTTAATCGGAGCTTGTGTGCCTCTTTGTGCGGAAGTTACGCATGAAGTTTCCCGGCAAGCTGACATCATTGGGAGTTGAATGTAGGCGGTTACCCGTGTGTTATCATGATCATCTCCTTCCAGAGGTAATGTCCAACCTTGGAACTGTTGCCTGTACTTACCTGGTAATGTACCTGAGAACCTAATGGTGGAATGCTCTTGTCTATCCCGGCTGTATCTAACCTTCATTCCACCTACCCGCCTCCATAGATTACGTGGTCACCTGGCTGTAAAGGATCGCTCAATACGACTTGGTTTACGGGGTATATATACCCAGGTAGATAAACTCGGTTTCGCGGGTGCACACGAGAAATTTCTTTCTAGGATTTCTATCATACGTCCTTTCATGCTGTCATACATAATAATTCACTAGGTCGAATGATCCATTCATACAAGACTACTCACAGTATTAATTTGTTCATCGACTGATAACTCTTAAATAACGCCAATTGGACGCCTCGACTCCGACCTGGTGTATGTAACAAGGGGTTAGGTGACAGTACGGCTTTCTATATAAGTGCTGGTGATCAATTAACTTACTAGAGATGGCAGGTATCTACACGATGTCAGATAAGGCACCCTTAGTCCGTGGCGGTCATATGATGGACCCAGAGAGGGCGTCGGGGAACGATGATATATTTTCGTACACGACAGCATTTTTCCACCCTCGGGCATATATACTTGCCGCTGTGTCTACGACCACACATCAATCCGCTCCGAGTGCTGAGGGATGGTTTGTGTCGGATTTTTTCGCATTAAATGCGGTCTTACGAGGCGTGGGGTCTGACCAGACCTGGTTAACGGTGGCGGATATAGACGAGATAATCCAACGACATGGTGAGCTGTTGCATGGAAATCCATTCCGTGAGCCAAGGGTGGTGTTGAGTCGGGAATTGTTGGAATCGGGGAGAATCACGCTCCCGACTAGGGTACCACTTGGGCATTTAACGGCAGAATTTCTCCGCCGTGCGGGCGAGCTGTCCATAAAGGCCTGGAGAGAAGGTGTCCCTCTGATACTTTGTTTGTTCTGCCACGGCGACGGCGACGGGACGCCTACATACGAGCTTAAACTAGACGGCGTGAATGCTCAGGGACTTCGGCCGCTTCAACTAAAGGGTGTACTAGAGCCAGGCGCTAAGGTTGTCGTTGTGACAACCGCCTGTTACTCCGGCGGCTGGATGATCAATGATTTTAACCGTACGATGGCCACCGCAGCTGCTCACGATAGTGTGTCCACATCCTGGCCCCTCGCAGAACCTGTCGGAATGGCGAGTTCCGTCTTTATCAGCGCCCTCATCCAAACATTGACTAGTACCACAAGCCCTCTTCTGCGTGAAAGGTATGAAGGACAGCAGACGGAGATTTCATTGCAACCAGATGCGCCAACAAGAGACCAGATCTTGACGTATAATGTGTTTTGTCGGTCCGTGTGGGAGTTATATCAAGACATCACACGGATGTGGGACCAGCATGAGTTTGCGTTCAGTTGCGAAAATGATCGGTGGGACCTATCTTGGTCCGCGGCCGTAGGCATTCCATTCGATGCTTATGGAGAAAAGTGGCAAGACCTGCCAATTAAACGGTACGAAGGCCATCCTAGCTTACTGGACCAGGACCCAAGGAACGATGAAATATCAGAAGCCACAGCGGGCACGGTCGCTTCTGGAAGCGCAACTGCGGAAAAGATACGTTCTAAACTGAGAGAACATCTATCCGACCGTGACACAAAAGCGCTGGCGGACGTATTTGCGAATCATACCTGCCCAGGGGACTGGTATTGCGGACAGAATGGCGCGTATCTAGGCGTTTTGTTGTCGTGTGCGAAAGGCGAACGTGATGGGAAATTGGAGACGATTGAGGACCCCCTTAGCGATGAGTATAGCCCCATGGACGAGTTCGACGTCTACGCTTCGATTCTATACCGTTGGGAGGCCGCCAATTTTGTTGAGTTCTTGTTACGAAAGTTCAACCTTCCCAAGCCCAAAGGCCAGGACTGCCTGTTCTGGGACATGGGCAAATGGTTTAGCGAGCTCTTCCACAACAGAGAAGCCAAACTTGTCGACAGTGAAGTACAGGCTAGACTTTGGCTAGGAGGATTCCCCCGCGAGACGACTCTAGCGCAGGGCCCTGACTTCACGCGGCCCCTTCGCTACCTCACGGCGGCTATCATTGAAGCCAAGCTGGAGCCACATGAAAGATCAACGGTGGTGGATGAAATCCTCGCCCTTGTTCAAGGTGTGAGGAAGTCCGAACTTGCGAAGCTGGTGGCCAGGGTATCGCAGTCCCTAGGCCTTCGAGGACCGGCCAATAATT
The DNA here is from genome assembly GCA_028637635.1 of Xylariaceae sp. X802. NCBI lineage: Eukaryota > Fungi > Ascomycota > Sordariomycetes > Xylariales > Xylariaceae > Xylariaceae sp. X802. The sequence goes on along the minus strand of JAJFDH010000006.1, from coordinate 856,244 downwards.
GGCTTCGGACGCTGGGTAAAGAGGTCGCGTCGACAGATCCGAATGTAAGGTAGGTAGAGCCGATCGCGACGCCGACGGGCCATTGTCCGGCATGCGCCACCACAGCCACGGCGGGACAGCCACTCGTAGCCTAATGACACAATCCGGTCCACATGTAACTTACAGTACGCAATTCAATAAAAGCGTTATTTGCACTGTCCTATACTATGATTGAGATCTTGACTTCGCACGGTACTTCGTCGACTGCTTAACCACCACATCACACACACTTGATGGCAGGTAGATTCGAGTATATGTTCTTGATCAAACGCATCTATCTACTTAACCTCGTATACTGATTTCATGCCAGGCAATTCTTAAGACTCATCCGAGCTTTACGACAAAGCTACTCGCCCGGTCTACACTAATATCGACACAGACTTACTAATAGCGGGAGGGGACCTGGCCCGTCCCCTCCCGCTAAGTCTGTGTCGATATTACATAGTAGACCGGGCGAGTAGCTAATTTACTAGGTCCCTCCAACAAAAACCACGGGCATGCTCACTCCTCATCAGCTCCTACTTCAGTTTCGTCACCATAATCGGGGACAATCTCCATTTCTCAAATCCCCCAATGGACATACCGCCGCCGTCTGTTAAATCTCGACGAGCGGCTGCTCGCTCGGCAAAGGAGAAAGCCCAAGATGAGCTCGTCATGCAAACCAACAGTAGCAGCATCGTGTCCAAGAGAAGCGTGGAGCGCATATACTACCCTGACGAGCCTCACTATTTTCGCTACTTTGTGAAGAAGTTTCAGCGTCGAGCTCCGCTCATCAACAGAGGCTACTATCTCCGTTTGCATGTTATCGACACTGCCGTACGTCGGTTTCTCGAGCACCCAGGTGACAAGACCAAAGTTGTTGTCAATCTGGGCTGTGGGAGGTGGGCGCCTCTCATTCCCTTTCATCAATCAATCCATTTCTGACGTTATCTGGACGCCTAGCGATGTACTCCCTTGGCAGTGCATGACCAGATATCCTAATGCTTGTCAGCGTGCTAAGTTCATCGACATAGATTTCCCTGATCTTATGCTCAAGAAGCGCACTATTGTGCTGAATACGCCAGAGCTCTGCTCCGTCTTTGAGCCTTTAGATACGAACGCGGGTGAACATGTGCTCCTGAAGAGCGACGTGTACTCTCAAATCGGGTGCGACCTGCGTAATACCGCTGATATAAAAAACGCCTTGTCCATCTGTCTCAACCTCCCCGACTGTGTTTTCATGTTCGTTGCCGAAGTCTCGATCACTTACATGGAGGTATGATTTCTGAACTTTTGGATTGCCCGTTTCTCATCTATTCATACTCCTAACAACTTCAAAGGAGATCCTCCGTAATTGGTAGTAACTAATCCTAACTTTCAAGTAGACTCAGAGCGCCGATTCGGTTATTCAATGGGCCAGCTCTCTCAGCCAAGGTATTGAATTTGTCTTTTAGCATCTTCTTCGAGGTCGCGCAGGATACTGACAATATCCATTAGCTGAATTTTGCTTGCTCGAGCAAATAATTCCCGACGGTCCAGATCACCCGTTTGCAAGAACAATGCTCGCTCACTTCGAGAAGTTGAATACGCCCCTGAAATCAGTTTTTGAGTATCCTCACCTCGAAGCCCAGAATTCCCGCTTCTCTCGCTTGGGCTGGTCGCAGGTGGAGGCAATCAGTCTTTGGCAGATGTGGACCAACGACAAATGGATTTCAGCTTCAAAAAGACGAGAGTTGGACGATATTGAGCCATTCGACGAATGGGAAGAATTTGCCCTTTTTGCTGGTCACTACTGTGTAGTCATCGCCAGAAATTTTGCTATTGATGATAAGCCCGGCAGTGATAGCAATTCCGTCGTTACGAAATCTCCAGCTCCACAATTATCTCCTGAATTGCTTTTCGATCCTTATTCGGGCACCCATGGGAAGAGGCGATTTGGAGCTCCGATGAAATTACGGGATGAACTAGGCGAACAGGTATTTGCCAACGTCTTCGGACTCGGGACCAGCAACCGCCTCAAGTCATGCGATCTGTATGCGGTTGGTTCGCCATATTCAAGGCTGGAAATACATGCTGCCGGGCCTAGCAGCCGGGTCGGCCACACTATTGTAGATCTAGGCTATGCCGGGAGCCTTATGGTGGGAGGGAGGGCGTCCCCAGCGACGGCTCTGAGAGATTGCTGGCACTTTAGCCTAGAACAGAACAAGTGGGCGTCCACATATGGCCTCCCAGTGCCATTATACCGACACGCAATGACACGCCTTGGGAAATCTAACATGGCACTTGCGATCGGAGGAAAAGTTGACGCTTCGACGCTCTTCACCGGATGCCTCGTATACAGACATGGTTCTGGTTGGACGGAGTGCAAGATATCTGGAACAGCGTATCAGCCAGTGCAAGGGGCCATGCTTGTTGGTTTCAAGAAGCATCATCCCGTTAATGATAATTCCGAGCAGCCTACGGTTCAATTCGAAGGCGTTCTAGCAGGTGGGTTGCTGCAGGATGGCACAGTCGCACGCCAGCTCCTTCGGTGGCATCTAGAAATGCCGGCAGATGGTCAACCAGCAATTTCATTTGAGCCCGTGGCGTGTTCCATAGATACCGAGCTTTTGGTTTGTCGATTTGGTGCATCGGCTCTCCTCCTTGACGACGAGCGATTTGCTGTTGTGGGAGGCATTCAGCATGATGGAATTGTGTCGCGATTCGATGAGGTTCTCATTCTTGATGCTTCAGATTCGAAGTTACATATACTCGGACGCTGTTGTCTTGCCAGTCTCGACAAGTCGCCGAGCAACCCCCGCCCTCTACTTGTCGGCACATCAGTAGCTTTAGCTGATAGCAAGCAATTGCTATTGATGGGCGGCGGAGCCACGGTAAGTATTTTAAAAAGCCATACTTTTTCTTTTCCTCTACGTACTAGGAGCAACAAAACTCCCGCTCTGGCCAAGCCCATGTTTGAAGAATATTGTATTCAGCCCAAACTTTTGCGTATTTCTTCCGGGAACTTTGCTGACAATCAACATCGAAGTGCTTCTCTATGGGAACATATTGGAATGAAGGCTGCTATACTTTAAATCTGGAACATCTCCTTTGCGATAAGCCCCCGACTCCGTCTCGAGGGCCATTAAGATTTCAAAAATTGGTTGAGATTATCGACCATTCACGAAATACTAATAATATCTCCGAAGACGACAACAAACCACGGCCGGTCGTAGTCTCGGATATACCTAGGATTCGCGTCAGTACAGATGATGCCTTCGAAAAAATAATAAAGGCCGGAAAGCCTGTTGTTATCGAAGGTAGTGATTTAGGCGCATGTGTCAATAAGTGGACTGCGGCTTATTTGAGTGAAAGGGTTGGCAAGGAAAAGAAAGTAAGTAGATTGTTGCAGAGATAATCTATTCATCTGGCTAATCAAATACGTTAGGTGGTTGTTCATGAAGCTTCTAGTTCAGCGATGGATTTCAACGCCAAGAATTTTAGCTATACGACGAAAGATTTCGCGTCCTTTATGACGGATATCGAGAAAGGCGGGAGGCAATACTTGCGGGCGCTATCTGAAGAGCAACCGACCAACTTACCAGCCAACATCGAGGTAGACTTCCCGAGTTTGGCAAGCGATTTTCAACTTCCCGCCGAGTTGTCCTTTGTCAAAAGAAACGAGTTTAGTTCCGTGCTGCGCATTTCAGGACGGGTGAACATGTGGTTGCATTACGATGGTAAGAAACCCCCCTCAAAAACATCAGCGCCTAGGTATCCGGCTAATTCAACCACAACCAGTCATGGCAAACGTCTATTGCCAAGTAACAGGGGCTAAGCGACTACTCCTATTCCCCCCGGACGACGTCAAACATCTATCGTTCGCACCAGGCGCATCAAGTTCCAGCATCGACGTGTTCACAGGACTCGAGTCACCAGCTCTAGCATCGACGCATCCACACGAAGCAAAGTTAGGACCAGGGGATGTCCTTTTCCTGCCGCCTCTATGGCTACATGCCACAGCGCCCTTAACCGACATGGGCGTAGCCGTGAACGTGTTCTTCCGGAATCTGGAGACGGGCTACTCCAGCGGACGAGACGTCTACGGAAATCGGGATGTCGCGGCTTACGAGAAAGGCCGCCAGGATATCGCGCGTATTGTCAATTCCTTTGGGAAGTTGCCTAGGGATATGCAGTCGTTCTATATGACTCGGTTGGCGGATGAGATGGCGCAGAACGTTATTCGGTGAAGAACCGGTTGATCGGTTATGGGGATTGGGGGACTACCTATGCTAAGCGCCTCTGTTTATCTGGCGTGTCAGGCTCCATTGATGCACGTTGTTTCCGTAGGGATACGATGACCGAAGTGTTGTTCTAGGTAGACCGCATATGCATAGTATAATCAATCACCTGCTCGTCCCTCACGGGATATCACCCCGTGAAAACATCGTCAACGAGAAGCACTAATACCACAAGGTCGACCGTCATATTCTAAACCGTGATATTCAGTTCCACACCCAATATATACTGCATAGGTAGAGTCAGCAAGAAAAATCACCGGAACCCGACGGGATATTACCGGGAAACAAAACGGATAAACACCAAAGCATAGGCGTGGAAGCCAATCACGCAAAAGCAGCAATACTCCCCTCACAGCACAAGATAACAAACAAAAGAACACAGCTGAACGTATAAGTATATATTCCGATGAAAGGCATGTTGCTCCCACCCATCTCTATCTTGCCTAGAATATTCGTAAAAGCGGCCGGGATATGCGTTATACACAAAGAACAAGGAAAAAAAGAGAGTTACAATTCCCGCATTCCCCGCCTCATCAATGTCTCAACTCATTTCTTTTTTATTCTCCCTTCAGCTTGTCCTGTGTCACTGAGAAGGCCATTTCCAACAATTCTTCTTCTTCCTTCTTGTGGACGCTCTTGGTACCACTGGCCACCGAAGACGACGGGTTCCGCCCAGCGTACATGACGTGCTTGTGGTCGTGGTATTTCGTTTGGTTGAGGAGTGTCTCGATACGTGGTTGTGTGAAGCTCCAAGCGCCTGCATTCAGCGGCTCCTCTTGGCACCAGACAATTGTCTTGGCGTTCTTGTACTGATCTAGGTTTTCCCTGAGTTGCTCCCACGGGAAGGGGTGAAGTTGTTCAATGCGAGTAAAAGCAACGTTGTCAATCTTGTTGTCGGCCCGGTACTTGTGTAATGCGGCCCAGACCTGGCCAGAGCAGAGGATGACGCGATCAATTTGCTCAGGTGGCTTGATGGCTCCAGTCTCATGTTCAGGGTCAGGAATGATCCACTTGAAATGAGCCTCGGGACCAGAAAATTCTTCGATGTTGGAGCGAGCGAGAGGGTGACGGAGCAGGGACTTGGAGAAAAACATCACCAGAGCTATGATCTGTTAGAAACAACACAATACATCAAGCTTTCTGAAAACTTACGCTTGCGGAACTGCCGGTGCATCTGGCGACGGAGAGCGTGGAACAGATTAGCAGGCGTGGTCATGTAAACAATTTGCATATTGCAATCTTGGTGTTGGCGTTCGAGTTTCGCCGGCGACGGGAATATACGGGGATCCTCGTTACAAAGTTGGAGGTAACGCTCCATACGGGCCGAAGAGTGTTCTGGGCCTTGACCGTCATATCCATGGGGAAGGGACATGACAAGGCCAGTCCGCTGCATCCACTTTGATTCGCCGGAGGCGATGAATTGGTCGATAATACATTGCGCGTTATTGGCAAAGTCACCGAACTGAGCCTCCCACATGACCAGAGCATTGGGTGAAGAAAGTGAATACCCGTACTCAAATCCAAGAGCGCCGAATTCGCTGAGGGACGAGTTCGAAATGACGAATTTGCCTTGATCCTTGCTAATATGCTGGAGAGGGGTGTAGGTCTCCTCGTTCTCCTGGTCGTGGAAGACAGCGTGACGTTGCGAAAATGTACCACGCTCTACGTCCTGGCCAGAGATACGGATGTGATAACCTTCCGTGACTAGAGAGCCGATGGCAAGAGCCTCAGCAGTAGACCAGTCAATATTCTGACCTTCCAGAACGGACTTTGTCCTGGCTTGCAGGATGCGCTTCAGGTTACGGTGGAGATGGAAGTCTTCTGGAGCAGAGCCAATAACCTCTCCAATGTGCTCCAGAGTCTTCTTTTCGACATTGGTAGGCATGTGGGGTAGCACCTCCGTCTTCAACTCCTTGGGCGATTTGAATCCGTTCCAAGCAGACGTCGTCCATTCCTTAGAACCAGGCTGATAATCTTTTGACTTGGAAAAGCTCTCTTCTAACATGCCCCAAACCCACTGTTTGTGTTCTTCGATATCTTCCTTTGTGAAAGTACCGTCTTTCAATAGCTTGTCGACGTAGATTTTTATTTGGGGCTCCTGGGCAGCAATGCGCTTATACATCAACGGTTGTGTGAAAGAAGGCTGGTCAGTCTCGTTGTGGCCATGCTTGCGGTAGCAAATCAGATCAATGACAACATCCGATTGGAATTCGGCACGCCAATCTGCGGCAAGCTGGCAAACAAAATTAACCGCTTCAACATCATCTGCGTTGACATGGAACACAGGAGCATCGATAGCTTTAGCGATGTCCGTACAGTAGGCAGTGGAACGGGCGAATCGGGGATCAGTGGTGAAACCAATTTGGTTGTTCACGACCAGGTGAACGGTTCCGCCTGTCGAAAAGGCCGGTAGCGAGTGGAACCCCATACATTCGTAGACCACACCCTGTGCAGCGAATGCGGCGTCACCGTGGAGGAGGACGCTCATCGCAGTTCGGTGCGTTGTCTCGTCATTGTTGTAATGTTGAATTGCACGTGTTTTACCGAGCACGACGGGATCTTCGGCTTCTAAATGCGAAGGATTGGCGACGAGAGACAACTGGACTCGCTTTCCAGAGGGCGTCGGGCGTTCGAAGTTCATGCCGAGGTGGTATTTGACATCGCCAGACCCCTCATCCTCGGCACCGGCAGTACCGGCGAATTCGGAGAAGATGGACGCGTTTGGCTTACGGACGACGTTGCTCAACACGTTAAGTCGACCACGATGAGGCATACCGATGACTATATCCTTAACACCATAATCGACACTGCGGTCTATAAGGGCTTTCATTCCCGGAACCAGTGTTTCGCAACCTTCCAGACCAAATCGTTTATCATTGGGGTACTTGGTAGCCAAGAATGACTCGAAGCTTGAGCTCCAGATCAGGCGGTCAAGGATTCTGCGCTTCTCGTCAAAGGTATACTTGAATGGCTGAGGGACCTCGACTCGTTCTCTTAGCCAGTCGCACTTGGCTCGGTCGGGGATGTGGATGAATTCGACACCGTATGATCCGCAGTAGACTTGCTCACAGGCGGCAATGATTTCGCGCAGCGTCATCTTTTCTCGCCCTTCCCGCTTGAAGCGTGGAAGAATGCCGGGGCCCAGGCTAAACTCCTGGTCGAGATCCTTCTCGGTGAATTGGTAGTGCTCGAGAGTCAACTCCTTGGGCTTGACATTTGTGAAACCCTTTTGCTCGTTACGTATACCGAGGGGATCAATGTCGGCCTTGTGGTGACCTCGAGCCTGGTAGGCGCGCACGAGGAGCTGGACTTTGAGGTGGTTTGTGACGTCGGCGCCATGGCCCACGCCCATGCCAACCGTAGCGCCAACGCCACCGGAGACACTTGGCACGATCGTAGGTGGGGGGGTGAAGGCCTGTTCGATGGGCATGTCGCCAGACTCCATGTTCTTGAAGTAGACCTGCCAGGACACGTGAACGCTCTCCGGATTCTGCCTCCATTGCATGTACATCTCATCGATATAGTTGGCAGTGCTGCCGGACAGGAAGTTGTCGTTGGGCGAGGGCGGCGACGCCTGGGCTGAGGCATATCTTTTCTGGCAGGCGACGGCGACGGGATAACGTGCGGCAACACTGGGGTATGATCGAGGGCATTTTGAAGTGCGTCCGGCCGCCGACCGGGCGCCAGCCTTCAAGAGCTGAGCGCCCGAGGTTCGTAAGGAAGTGCGCAACATGACCCCTGGCTGGAGCGTGGATGGCTACCCGGTAAATACAGGGCGGGATCTGGGATGGTGGTCCTATGCGGGATAAACGAGCAAAAGAAATAGAAATAATATACACAGCTCTATTAAAGATTACACCGGCCACTCAGAGCTGGATCATGCTCATCCTCTGGTTAGAGATAAAGGAGCGGCGGAGTAAGTCTTCGAAGGCGAGTTGGTACAGGTATATTACCTCGGGAAGGGAAGAGGCAATAATGGGGGAGTGAAAATTGTAGGTAGCGCGGGTAGAGGCCTGTGACCTGGACCCGTGCCCTGTCGTCACTTTTAGGTACTGCGGCAGCACTGACGGGGCAGCGGTGGCAGATGGCAGATGGCAGATTGGCACGGCCAGCCGGTTTCCGAATCTACCCGCCCCGGGTTTTCGTGCACCAAGGGAAATCGGACAAATCGGTGGCACCAGCATAACCCAATTCGGCTAGCTACCAATTCGCGCAGTGGGTACCTGCCTAGGTACCTAGATACCTACCTACATACACTGTACCTAGCGCTAAAAACCCCGGAGGCACGGATCCGTATACGATCTCCCGGTATCATACGGTACTACCTAGCATAACGTCACAAAGGGCGTCACTGAACCGGATACCTTGAACATCAATACGGAATAAACAGGAGTAAATTAATGTTATTTTGTGAACATTCCAATCGGAGCGGTATACTAACAGCTGTCCAAAGAATGCTGTTGAGTGTTGCTTGCGGGCTTTGTACGAGTGTAGCGTCCATTGCACTCAGTACCATGACACTCAGCGAATAATGTCATCCACGCTGTGTCCGGGCAGTCAACCTTGCAATGAAAGCCAATAGCCTTGCTGGCTAGCAATGACTACCTAGTCCCTGCTAGCGATAGTGACAGGAAAATGCTCTTTTGCATTCAATGTCATGGAGGTGAAGAGTTGGGAGAATCGGTGGTTAGGGTGTGATGAAGGCCCCAGGTCTATTGATACTGACGGTGAGGATCGAGAGCTGATGCCGCATGATGGATGGGCCTCTGTCGCAGCTTTGGTTGATGGCATTCTTGCCAAAGGAAGGTCGATATGTAGGTATATTGGACAATAGGGAGGGTTGATCAAAACCTTCAAGATTGAGCCGTTCAACGTTCTGTGCGCCTACCTAGAGCATACCAGCATGGTCACCACTCGGCCTACCACGCCTTCCATGGGAGACTCTAACCCACTGCAGACGTCTCTAGAAATGCCGAATCTGTCCGTAGGACTTGCCTATCTTGCTATTCCGGCCTTTGCACTTCTTGTCTTGTACCTGCCAAAGATACTGGCAATTTAAGTTCAGTGATGCTGCTGAACCTTCCTCCGTAGGCGCAACTTGCATGTCGTCACAATTCCCAGAGAGGTGACCTGGTGGGTAAATACACGCATACCTACGGACTACCTGGAGTCTTCCTACTGAACCACCGCCTGCAGGCTCCAGTAAAGGCCTTCGCAGAACGGTTAAGTGGATGACAGAAAATCATTTGGCGACTCAAGGCACCGTACTTCTATCTAATTTCTCGAGTCCGACTTCCTGGTAACTACATCGCCAACGGCTTTCCACGACTTTCCACAACTTCCCACAACCACCATCAGTTACCCAAATCCCTGATCACCATGCCTCGTGCCGTTCCGACCATTGCTCCTCTGGAGCCAGAACTTAGCCTCACCCCGGTTAGGAAGAGGCGCACCCGGCCATCATTCTCACCAGTCAAGACCCCCAAGGTGTCCGTCCCTCAACGTAGCTCCTCCGCAATCTCCCATGGACCGAGTACTATACCCCAGGAGCCGATTTTACCGACGGCCGCCCTCGAGTTCGAGGAGTTCTCATTCGTGGGGCAGAATGGAGACATACACCACGGGAATATCACCCACGAACAATACGAGGCCTTACATGATTACCTTGCTGAGCACTATAATGTCGTGGTCATAGATTATTCCGAACCCTACCTCGTCCTCGGTTGTGATGGTGCGATACCTCCCGAGGACCAACGCCCATTCTCTGTCGCTGGATGTATCGCGATCTGGAAATCAGCTGATGAGATGGGGGATTTTTACCCATTCGTCGGCGAGCTAGGTCAGGCAGACGAAGTTCATATCGACCAGGACATGCTTCGTAAAATGACGTGGGGCGAGATGCCGCCGGATGATGTTATTCTCTATCTCGCCAACCACATCTTCACAGATTGCGAAGCCTTGTCCCTCTTATGGGATAACCTGGTTGTGGAGTTGGTCGAGACGAATGTTGAGGACTTCATTCAGCGTCTTCAAGAGCTACCCATGGACATCGCAGATGCCCCCTTCGGCTTGCGATTCAACAACGGCCCCTTACCTAATACACCCAGGCGGTCGCGCGTGGTCAAGCCGAACCCGAGCAACCTAGACAGTCTTGTTGCGGATGAAACTGATTACGTTCAGACGGATGGTAAGTTTCCCAACATTAGACTCTGGATTTTTTATCTAAGAATACCTGGCGGTGTAGGAAAATTCTACCCCGGAGCCATGATAAACTCTCTTGATGAATCTGGCAATATATTCAGTTCAGTTTCGGCTGGCGTCCTTATCCGAAAAGGTCAACAGCAACGACTCACCTGCTCGTGGCATAACTGGGAAGAACATGCCGAGAAAAATCCCGGAAGATTTGGTCAGACAGACAGTGAGGCGCAGAGCATCTTCCGGGCTACGCAGGGTGTGGTAGACGGCGAGAACACGGATGGAAAGGCCGGTACAATGGTCGGGTTTGTGCGCGAACGAATAGGCGAAACAGATATTGCTCTTGCACAGCTCGACCATGGTATTGTCTTCGAGAACAAGTTCATGGAGATAAATGCATCTGCGAAGACGTTTATCGCGGCAAAAGACCAATTCGTCGGCGATAAATACGTGATGGATTCCTTCGCCACGGGCGCACAGATGCTAGTAGGATACGGGTATCGTGTCCTTATTGAAAGACGCCAGAGCCGCCAGTCCAGTGATCATCCCGATCTCTTTACCGCGACAGGACAGCACGACAGATCACCTGCTCGTAAGGTCGGCTACATCAAGGCCCGGCAAGGTGTATTTTCCACGAACACGCCAATAATGACATCGAAGCCGCAGATCAGAGATAGTGCCTGTGGTGCTGTGTTTCTTCGGTGTGGGTATTCTGGAAAGCGCAATGTAAAAGACACTACATCAGAGATCTTAAATCGTGGGGAAGTCTGTGCGATGATGCATTACGCCGACTTGCAAGGGAAGTACATCGATTTCCACATCACCGGTTTCCTCATTTATGCCGATTCTTTCGATCCTCTTATCGAAGATGGATGGAAAATCGTACAACCGGACGACCCCAAGGATAACCAGGAGAAACGGGCAGCGGCTGAGGCTGATCTTGAAGAATCGCCGGCGAAGAAGCCGAAGGTTGTCGTTTAGTGATCTGATTTAGCTTGTCTTCGCCCGGCCTAATACACTACATGACGGCTCACAGTCTTAGCGGGAGGGGACAGGTCCAGGTCCCAAGTCTGTGTCGAAATTAGACCGGGCGAGTATCTCCGTAGCTTCATAGCTCTGACTTCGATTGATTCGTTTATAGCTGCGCTTCTAATCCAATTCATTTTCTCAAGAAGGAATCTAAGCGCCTCATCAATCCGGCCGTAATATGGTGGTGACCGTGTCCAACCATTTCATTAGGGAGACGAGCCTGAGCCGCGCCTGAGCAAAAGCAGCGGCCACGCTGCCTAGTCCCGATTCTTCGCGCACCAGGTTAAGTCCGGTAATACGGATACAAAAGTACCGACCGCTTTCGCCGGGCCCACGAGCCGGGAACCAGGTCAGTGGCCAACCTTCCCGATCGTAAATCCCTTTCGTAAGCTGTAACTATCTACAGTGCACGCACCGTGATTCACAGCCGTGAGGTAAAACCCTTAACTACCTGATGCAGTTAGTTAGCTAGGCGTGGCTTAGTTAGCTGCCGCCTGCAAGAAGTGTGGCGTAGTACAAGTACCGTGTCATACCGACATGTACTTCGTTACCAGCACCTTTTGCGACATTCTATCTACAGCCTGAGGACTTCAAGTCGACTGAGCATCGCCGTGAACTCTTTCATCATAGTTGTGAACCCCAAGTCTTATCTACCTATTTCAGCACCACGCCTACAATTTCACAAAATCCAAAACTCGTTGGCCGCTCTGACGACCGGCATATCAGGTCTGAGATGAACCAGTTGTCGCCGAACCACATGACCAGGATTTCGCTAGGTCACCGCGTTCTGTTTCGCGTCTTCCTGGCTATCTGATCCGCGCTGCTACTTGTAGACTTTGAACCATTCACATTCACATTCACGTCCCCGTCCCCGTCCCCGTCCCTGTCCCTCAACATGGCCATTCCTTCCGGCGCTGCAGCCTACAAGAAGAAAGATGGCGCCCTCACACTCACGCCTGACCAGAAGACGGTTATCTGGACACCAAGTTCTGCTCCCGCAGGACCGCCCACATTGTCTCTGTCTATTTCTAATATAACTAGTGAGCTCGTCATCCAAACGCAACCAAAGACTGCAGGACTAATAAGCACTCCAAGATCTTCAACAAACGCCAGACACAGCCGCTAAAGTAATGCTGAAGATCTTCGTGAAGAGTGCGGAAACCGCCGAGCCGGTACCCTATCTCTTCCACTTCAATTCACCTTCAGACCCAAGAGCCGAGGCGAACGCCATTAGAGACTTGCTATCGAGACTCCTTGCAGACGCCAAAAGTAATGATCCTAATGTCCCAAGGCCCTCATCGGGCGTGGCAACGCCGGCTGGCGCTGGTAGCAGTGGTTCTGCGCCCTTAGCCTCCGCCAACACTGCCAACTCGAAAGCTTCAGCGGCACGACTTTTCGACAGTGATGCTTTGAAGGCTGACATTGCGCTGCAGCAATCCCTCCTCAAAGCTGATCGAAATCTATCGCAGATGTACATGGAAGGGCGTAAAACGAAACCTGACTCCATGTCGGACACTAGTTTCAACACTCATTTCTGGTCTGCCAGAATTAGCTTGCTCCGGGCTCATGCCATCGAGTCAAGTCAGAAGAGAGGCCCGTATAACATATTAGCCCAAGTCAAGCCTGTCTTAGTGCCTGATGAAGAAGATCCGTCCAAGGAAGGAAAATGGCAAGTCAAGGTCACTCAAGAACAGGTATCAGCAATAATGAGCCAGCATCCCCTTCTCAAGCGCATATTCAATGAAAACGTTCCTCCTCTCAACCAGACCGAATTCTTCGCGAGGTTCTTTCTCAGCAAGTTGTGCAAGAAATTAAAAGGCGAGCGCCCCACCGGACAGGAGATGCCCGACAAAGTATTTGATAAATATGACGAATACGAAAACATTACGGCCTTCTCCAGCAGACTTTTAGAACAGCACGTACCCCATATCATCAATCTCGAGGGCAACGAGGAGAACCAAGGCGGGTTCAAAGGCGGCAACCGGAAGGATATTGAGATGCGGCCCAGAGGCAGGACCGACGTACCTATCATACAGACGCTGAATAGCCTAAGCGAGAAACTCTTGGTCAATGCATCGCCAGCTGATGACGATCCCGAAATCTCGACCCGAGTAGATGACGACACATTCCAGCAGCTCGCTCTGCGGGATCTGCGAGGTGACGCCGAAAACCAGCGCATTATCCTCAATATACGAGAGCAAAGTAGCTTTTTCTCCAACAAATCTGGTGTGCCCGAGACTGCCACCATATTTTCGCGGCAGGATCCTACTAAAGTTCTCAAAGGCGTGCAGGGAGATCTCGAGACTCTCGCAGAGTATAGCTCTGGAGGCGTTAATATTCATTCCGCACTAGGTATAGATGATGGCAGTGAAAGTGAGGATGAAGAAAAGTCGCAGCCACACGTTGGGTCACGAGGGGCCCGAAAAGACGCCCAGAAGCAGATCCTTGACAGCATGTTGCAAAGAAGAGTACAACTGTACGGCGACGGCCCGGACGATACGACGCCGATGGGCTTACCAGTGGAGGTTGCGTCGAGCTGTGCTCTTACACATGCCACAACAATGGAATTCCTGCACCAATTCTGGTCAGCATTTCTTTCTGGCGACCCTGAGCGGGCAGCCGAGCTTGGTTACCTGGCCGAAGCCCTGAAACGGTCGAAAGAGCGAATCGAGGTAGTGGCCCAAGAAGCCGAGAAAGTGCGAGATGAGCAGGTTCAGAAGCGCAAAGCGGAAATCGTGAAGATTTACGAAAAGACGAAGAAAAAGCTCAGGCTCAACCCCAAGTCAATCCGCGGCGGGAGAGAGGCTGTGACGAAGCTCATGGAACCGGTAGTTTATTGTCTGGACAAGGCCGTGGCTGATTATCAGAAAGCACTGGCGGCTGAAGGTCTCCAGGCGAGCACCGAACTATAAAAGGCTTGGGTTTTACTCATGTATGCCAACTCAAATAAATAAATAGATAGGTTCGAGGCGATGAGAATCTCGACTAGCCGGCCGCCCTTAACCTCATGGCGTCCTTCTAGGCGCTGACTCCAGCTGAAGCCTAATAATCGCGCAATAAGTTAAAAAAACTGCCAAGACGATGGCATGACATGAATCCAAGTGCAAGCACCGGGAGGAGATCATTGAAGCTATAACTCGACCGCTTTCCCGTGAAGACTTGGAAGTCACATCGTTTGTCAACTGCGTTATTGACGTATCCTCGTTGTGCGTGTGTGTGGGAAGGAGTAGGGAGGATTAGGGAAATAAATATAGTCTCCAGGGGAAACAGCTACTAAGCTGCCATAATTCCATCAAAGAGGTGCCAACTTTGCAAGGCAGACCTTGGGATCGGCAAGCAACCGGTCAACCAAGCCTGTCATCTCTAATGCCCTCTCATGTTCGATCACGTCTCCTATAGCTCAACTTGGACTATACATACGACTACAGTTTAGCCCACCATATTAATCCCAAATCAACGATATGGATCATACACAATCGAGCCAAAACAATACCAGGGACACCAGTCCCATCCGCTCTCCTCAAAGCGGGCAGCCGGTGCAGGCCAGGCTTCCGCTATCCAACCGAGCCAACATCCACGTTGACAAGGCCAACTGGGACCACAAGGACTCATCCGAGGAACAGCCAAGCACCCATGATTCCATATGCGATGCAGCCTGGATTTCTACAAGCGACCTCGCCAAGTCACCTTACCAGACTCCCGGAAGACCCATCACGCCGTCCCGACCCATCAACATTGACCTGAATTCAGAATCACCACTATCCCGTCTCGAGACGCCCTTCCTATACGGCTTCGGCACAGAGCTGGCACCAATTCTCGAGCAGCGAAGCATAGCAACTCTAAGGACAAAGGGAAGCCTATCCACATCCGATCTATCATCCCTACTACACGATGCGCCAGGCAGAGGCGAAAACAAAAGAAGAGCCCGCTGCAAAAGCGACGACACGACAGCCCAAGCCCGCGAGCTACGCAGGCGGCAATCCTTCAGTCTCGACGACGTCGTCCCTGAGGCCGATCTAGTAAAAGAAGAACCCACCGAGACCACCCCACAGCTAAAATGCCTAGCATACTCGCGCCCGACGGTCCACTTGGTCGACATCCACGCCTACCCGCGGAAGCCGCTCTACCCGCCTCCACGACAGCCCCCCACACCCCCAAGCCTGACGCGAATAAGCCACCCCTGGACCCGAGGCGACGCATACGTGGAAAACAGACCGAATGCGATTGCGTACGAAGCGCCCGACTTCCGCACGCCGAGGAGCGGACACGGGAATCTCAACGCGCACCCTTTCATGCGGCAAACCAGAACAGCAGTCAACGGGTCTCGAATATCGCCGGTAAGACCGCAGTCGGGTGGGGGACGGGGCACGTCCGCGAGACACGCTGGCCCGGGGAACCACCGCGATGGCAGAGTGAGTCCGGATAACTATCCCGCGCGCCGCGGCGCCTGCAAGAATTGTCTCCATGCCCGCGACGAGTGGTGGAGTTTGAGCTCTACGCTTGCCGGTCGTGGTCCGGGCATGAGGCGCGGAGACGACTGGTGTAGTCGATGTGCCTGCAGGAAGATTGTTCGCAAATGGTGCTGTGTGGAATAACTCAACCCTCATCGACGGGGATGTGTAAGGGTGTAGCGGGTTTTCTTCGATTCCTTTGTCATTAGCAGGTCTTCGTGAAGGAGTCTCGTTTTGCTTGCTTGGAAAACTTGGGGCTGTTCCTTAATGGAGTATGATAGTCCTTAAACGGTGAAAGCCCCCTTTTATTATCTGAACTGTTTACCTACGTGGACATTGATTCGTGATATTCTCGTGCCGTCTTTGGGAAGTTCTTGTGTTTTTTTTGATTTGATTCTTTCTGGGATTGGCTTGTCTAGACTCTGGACCTCGTGTTTCGTTTGTTGAGTAATATGATATGATATTCGGAATCCAATTCCGTATATCCCATGCTCCTCCTATGTCATTGATTGCCAGAATCCACCCCCTGGCTTCTAAGTTCTATTTACAGAATCTCATTCACGCGTAACGAGATTGGATCTGCGTATGATAATCCGCGGGATGCCCGCTTTATATAATCTGCCACGGGCGTACGAGCCCGTCGTCCCCCGTCGTGACGAGCATTTCCTCGACGCCCCGCTTCTCGGGCAGACAGCCGGTGTCGTATCGCTTGCACCAGGTGATGTGGTTGATTTCGTATGGGCCGTGGGCATTTGGTGTTGTGGATATTAGCTTCCACTTCTTCGATGCTTCGGCCTTGCTTTTCTCTGGGTGCCCGTTGCTCATGGGCATGTCGCCGTCTAGTTCGGCGGCGGCTTCGTCTTCTGGTGCTGTGCTGTTGGCCTCTGCGGGTTCTTCTTTGTATATGGCAATGATGCCGTCGCTGCCGGTGCTTGCTACTAGCCCACTGTCGGCGCTCCATGTTGCTGAGTAGATGTCTCTGGAATGCGCTGCAGGCAGTATAGCGGTACATATCCACTCCTCTTTCGGCGATACGCTCATGGTGTTTGGTATTGCCCCTAGTCCGCTCCATGCATGGCGCGGTGCACTTTCGGCTGCCGCATCTTCGTCCTCTTTCAACGCCCAGACACGGATAGTCCGGTCGGCGCTCCAGGTTAATAACCTGGGGAAGCGCCCGTCCTTAGGATTCGGTTCCCACTGTACGCCCCAGACAGTCCCTTTGTGGCCCTCAAGTACAGCGACGCACCCCCATTCCCCTTCTTCCCTCTCTCGCCATAACCTTACGGTCTCGTCATAACTTGCGCTCGCGAGTATGTCGCTGCTATACCGGCCCCGGCCGCTGCGATTCGTATCGGGGCACCAGGCAACGGCTTTCACGTCACCTTCGTGTTCATCCAGCACAGCGGCTGTCTCCCAATCATCGTCGTCGTCACCACCCACGTCTTCCCATATCCATACAGACTTATCGCGGCTACAGGTCGCGAGGTACTGACCCGAGGGCGAGAAGGCGACGGATTTGATTTCCGAACTGTGGCCCTCGAGCACGACAATGAACTCCCAATCCTTGTCTTCATCGTCGCTCTTCTCACCCCTGACTTCGAACTCGAGGTCGTCGCCCCCACCCTTCCCTTTGTCTTCCCATCGCCATAAGCCGGCTGTGCTGTCGAAGCTGCCGGTGACCAGGCAGAGCTTATGCGGGGCTAGATTGGGCTTCCAGGTACTTGCGCGCACAGAGCGCTCGTGGCCGTTGGTGAGTGTGCTGTGGGAGGATAAGGTGGAGAGCGAGAAGACGGTGACGGATTTGTGGTGGGCGGTTGCGAGGAGGGGGAGCGTCGGATGTGGTACGGACTGCCAGGCGCGCTCGTAAAGATCGGGCTTGAATACGGGTAGAGGCGCGAGCTTTATGGCCGTCGCGGGCTCGTGGGATGCCATCTTGTCGGGTGTATGGAGCGGACGATGACTAGAGCATATGGGGTAAGAAAGATAAGATCCTGACCATGATTAAGCGATTTTGTTTTTGAGGAATAAACGCACGAGTTGGAGATAGTTGGAAAGAGGTGTGAGATCGCCTAATTCTCATTCTACGCTGTCATGTCATGTACGTGATAGAGACGCTCTCATGCGCGGGGATTCGCATCTTATCGAGTCGGGGAAAAGCGAAACCGCGGGGTACTGACGGGTTAGTTGCATTAATACGGATATATGGGTGACTATATATGATACTAACGGGATCATTAATTTAGGTGGCACATTAGCTAATGCCTTAATACCGACTTTTATAAGTTACTGCTCCTAAAAGCCGGCCACCGCAACCACTTTCCTTATGATACCCGAATCATAGCAATGTCGGAAGAATTGATCGTGAAGATACTTCGCGTTATACGGCTGGAGAAGGGTCACAAGCTTTTAGTTTTCATTCCGGTTCATACAGTAGTTACCGGTAAACTCTACAACTCCAATCCTTTATCCGGCTGTGATTAATACTGGGAGTGAGTGTTTATGGTGCATAAATCATTGTACGTACATAGTATGCGCTCATAGGTAATGTAACCGTCCACAGATTCTACCCGGTCAATCACATGAAAGTTTATCCCACGTGGAGATGTTGATTGATGGATAGCCAGCCTCGAAGTCTCTTTACCCTATAGCCCGGTCCACCATGTTGCTCGGCCCAGGTACTCGAACAAATCAACGCGGGGTTAAATATAGGCGCGCAAATCCCCGGACGGCCGAGCAACACGGTAGGCCGACCAATCGGCTAAAGGGCTGGAGCTGTGCTGGAATGCGCGACTTCCAAGATTCTACCCAGCGCCCCACCGCGATCCGATTGACGGAGGATTCAATCTCCACCAACCAGCCAATGGCAGTTGCGATGCTGGCTGAACTGGAGAGCGGCGCTAATGCACGCTAGTGCTGATGATACCTTCCATCCATGACATCGATCCTTCCCGCGCCTGCTTCCACGGAACACCCAGGGCCATGCTTTTCTCCCTCCGGGGCTACTCTATAAACGCTGCGTCCGGGATCTACAGGACATGACTTCAACATCCAACACCTGAGTGTGTCTCGTCGCCGTCGTCGCCATTGGCGGCCCACCTCTTACGACTTTGCCAAAAATCCTTTTATAGCCTGAACATCCGTCAGTCGTCAGCCAGTCAGTCAATTTTTATCTGCTTTTTTGTCGTCAAAGCTTTCTCTCCCGGCCTCATGACATGGAAAGTTGAAACAACCCAAAAGTGAAGGACGTCTCCAAGCGCTGGGGAATGAATGTTTGATCCACCTGTTGCCTTCACTACCGGCCACCTAGATCAACCCGTGGATAAGCTACTGCTACCTCCCTGCTAACAACACCAGGTCGGCTGAGTAAAAATACCCGAGGCCAGTTCCAGCAGCCAAAGTCGGCCCCGTTTTGTCCGAAACCGCCCTGTGGGCTCGCGACTGGGCCTCATGTTCACAGGCTTTTAGACCCGAAAGACGAAAATTTGAGATCCGCTTTAGGTAGATTCATCCGCCTCGAACTTTTCTACCTGACCCGCGTTACAACGATAACTGTCAACCGCTCCCGCCGAGCTTTAGCCTACTCATGGCGAGATTTCCCAGAGGAACACGCCTGCTGAGGCGTCTCGCACTCCCCACATCCGTCGCCGCCGTCGGTGGTGGCGTCCTCCTCTACTCGTACCGTCCGCTTAATATTCCGGGGTTCGAAGGTCCCGCCGTACCACCACCCATCTACGGCGCTGATGGCACCTTCAGACTCCCTCGCTTTCCTAAAGTAAAGTCGCGCGACGAGCAACTTGTCGAGTTACAAAAGAGTCAGTCGCGCGAGAATGAATATGACATACTAGTGATTGGTGGTGGCGCAACTGGTGCGGGCGTTGCGCTGGATGCCGTCACGAGAGGTCTCAAGGTCGCTATGATTGAGCGCGATGACTTCAGTAGCGGCACCAGCAGCAAGAGCACGAAGCTCGTCCATGGCGGTGTGCGATACCTGGAAAAGGCAGTGTGGAATCTTGACTATGCGCAGTACCAGTTGGTCAAAGAGGCCTTGAAAGAGCGCAAGTATTTTCTGCAAACTGCGCCGCATCTGAGCATGTGGCTGCCTATCATGCTTCCTTTAGATAAATGGTGGAAGGCTCCGTACTATTGGGCCGGTACCAAGTTCTATGACTTCCTGGCCGGAAGCGAAGGTATTGAGAGCTCGTACTTCCTGACAAGGAGCAAGGCGCTCGACGCTTTCCCTATGCTGAAGCCCACAGATCTCGTTGGCGCTCTTGTCTACTACGACGGAGCGCACAATGACTCGCGGATGAATGTATCACTCGCTATGACCGCTGCTCTGTACGGTGCGACCGTTGTCAACCACGCCGAGGTAACTGGTCTCATGAAGGATGAGCAGGGGAAACTCTGCGGCGCTACGGTTAAAGATCGCATTCCCGAACGCAATGGCCGCAGCGCCCAAGACATGACCGTTCGAGCCAAGTGTATTATCAATTGCACGGGGCCCTTCACGGACTCTATCCGGCGACTTGATGATCAGACCTGTAAAGAGATCGTTGCACCGGCATCTGGAGTTCACGTCATTTTGCCTGGTTATTACAGTCCCGCCAAGATGGGGCTTATCGATCCCTCGACTTCGGACGGCCGTGTCATCTTTTTCCTGCCATGGCAAGGTAATACCATTGCTGGCACAACTGACGAGGCTGCCACCATCACTCAAAATCCTTTGCCTGACGAGAAGTCCATCCAGTGGATTCTGAACGAGATCCGCCACTACCTAGCCCCTGGGATCCAGGTGCGCCGCGGTGATGTCCTGGCAGCTTGGTCTGGCCTGCGTCCTTTGGTCAAGGATCCCAAGGCTACTAACACGGAATCCCTTGTACGCAACCATCTCGTCGATATATCCGACTCTGGGCTCATCACCTGCGCCGGTGGAAAATGGACCACCTACCGCCAAATGGCGGAAGAATGTGTTGATGCGGCCGTCAAGGAGTTCAAGCTCCCCACGAAGCATGTGGCCGATGCGCCGCGTGTCAGCGGAACAGAGGTGGTTGACGACGGCGCCATTCTCGATGGCAGCTGCCAGACCCATAACGTCCGACTTATCGGCGCACATGGTTACAGCAAGACGCTCTTCATCAACCTGATCCAGCACTTCGGCATCGAGACCGAAGTGGCCAAGCACTTGACCGAGAGCTACGGCGACCGTGCTTGGACCGTAGCAGCTATGTGCAAGACAACCGATCTCCGCTTCCCTGCGCGAGGCGAAAGAATATCCCGTCTGTATCCCTTCGTGGACGGCGAGATACGGTACGCCATCAGCCATGAGTACGCACAGACAGCCGTGGATGTTCTGGCGCGGCGTACTCGGTTAGCCTTCCTCAATGTCCAGGCGGCCCTCGAATGCCTACCTCGGATCATCGATGTCATGGGCCAAGAGCTTAAATGGGACCGAAAGAGACAAGAGCGCGAATGGAAAGAAAGTAAGTAATATGAACACCCATCTAGGGGCTCACAATCCCCCCTTTGTATTTCCTAGCTTCAAGTGTAGGCACTAACTATCACGCGTCTACTAGCCGTCGCATTCCTTGAGTCCATGGGTCTGCCACAACCGATGCTGTCCGCAACAAGGGCAGACGTAGAAAACGGCAAGCTTAATTTCAGCACGTTGGAGTACAATCTGTACTCCCGGCAAAACAAGCCTCTCGTTGAGGAATAAAAGTAAGCCGTTCACCCAGTATTAGCACCATTTTCATCCAACCCTCGAGACGCGGCGGAGAAACAAATAGAGGTCAAATGGGCCTCCCGGCCGTTTTCGCCCGAGTTACATTAGATGAAGCGCCGTGAGCGGCGGGAAGCTTCCCCGTATATATCAAATGTTGAAATAGCCATAGCATGCATTGGACTGGACTGCGTATAATAGAGTGTATTATTTGTGTAGTAATTGTGTTCGCTCTTCTTTCTTCTGGGCTTAGACATTTGTATGGCAGACGTCAGCACAGAGTGGCTTTAGAACTTGATTATATTATGTCTACAGTACTACCGAGGCTTACCAGGTAAGATGTCTTATACACCTTAATGCTGACGCTCGTGCTACGGTGTACCGACTAAGTCCCGAGCTGAACCGGACGCCGCCTTGACATGCGCCTGACGGCGATATCCGAGGGCGGGACGGCAACGGGATGGGTCAATCATTGGATTGGTTGTTCTCTTCGAGCCTCGGGTAAGCAGCTTTCGGGCGGCGATCATGCTGGAGTCCTGACTACCTGTCCTAGGGAGGAGGAAGGAGGATGCGCGGGTGAGATTGATATCGGTATTCAGTATTTCTGTTTTCTAGCTGCTTGTCATTGATTGTTTGCCTGTCTTCTGCGAGGTAGATTTCGGCAATTTGAACGCCAATACCAACCTAGGTCCTCCTAGCTGTTCGTCTATCTGTTCCAACATCGGCAACGCGACGAATCACAAAGGCATGGGCGTAGATAGGTTTATCACGCAAAACAAACCAAAACGCCACGAGTCGTGATAGATTAGTGATGAAGTGAGATGTATATTCGTCGGGCATAAGATCATAACCATAGAAACGCCACGCTAAAAGTCCCAGCCAAACAAACCCCCCTAAAACAAAAGAAAAAAGCCCAAAAGCCAAACCCGAACCCGAACAGGAGTATCTGATGCCGGTGGCTCCCCTAGTCTATGGTGTAAATGCTTTTTGTAATGCCTTGTCCGTTTCCTTGATATCCCCCCAGATTAAAAAAAGAGAAATGAACCTTGCGGATGAACACCCCCGCTACCCGTTCCCCTAAAAGGCCGGAATATACAACGAACGCCGGTGTATGAATGTATGTATGTTCGTTACCGTATGAATGCTCCCTCCCCAACGTAAAAACCGCTTTGTCATTTCCGGAATGAAGGACGAAAACAGAGAATGACTCTTTTTAAAATAAACAACGCCTTGGTTCATTATTCGTGAAATGGGCTCCGTATAATCGAGTTTGTAGAGAATGGATTTCCCTTGAGAAAAGGGTGTTATAGTGGTGTTTCGTGTTATAATGCCGTGGAGAGCGCGTGCTATGAGAATCCGTAGAGTGTATTCGTGTTTCTGCTCATTTGGCGGTCGAATTTGGTTTCCCAACCGTACGGGTCCGCGTTGAAGGAGCTTGCCCCGGTGACGAGGTCCGTGTCGAATCGATTGATCATTGCCTCGCGGTCCTCCTGCGTTGGCAGGTCAGTTAAGCAACATGAGGCTCTCGATGATCTTCTGGGAACAGCCGGCCGTTTGTCGTCGGCTTCAGCGCCTGTTTGTTCCGTGCTAGCCACAGTCTGAATGTTGGGGGCGGTTTTCAGGCGCCTGAATGTCTCGGGCCGGGGCTGGAATCTGACAGGCGCCATAGTCAGAGAGGGCGCCAATCGGTCGGTGTGTGGAGAGAACGTAGTATCCCTCTTGGGGCCAAGCCCTAGAGGAACTTGAGCAGGTATCTTCAGAGATGGAGGGGCGGCATATTGCCCCGAACGTAAGTTATTCGCGTGATATGGGTTGATCTGGGGGAACCCTCGTGCTTTTGCGGCCACACTACGCATAGGATTATCTCCAGCTACTCCAAGCAGGGGGTAGGTGTGCAAGGCATCGAGCGGAGTCGAAACAAATACTTGTTCGCCTTGATGGTCACCACGGCAGGCGTCAAGACCATCGACAGCCTGGCGTGCCATGTATTCCGAATCGACAACACTTGTCAAGCAGCTAGATAATCCATGCAATGGTGTGACCTGTAATCCCTATAACATGTTCTGGTCGTACCGGCTAGACGATCCTGGATGGGAGGACGGAACGTTTGACCCAGACGAGTTGGTACGAGAAGTTTTGTGCCTTCTGCCCAGTCCCAGTTTTGCACCGACCTTCTTCCAGCTGGTGCCGGAAAGCGCGCGTTGCAGCGCTTTAGGTGAAGCGTTGAAGGAGAATTCGGTAGTAGGTGGCGTGGTGGGCGGCGTCACCGGTTCAGCTGTGGAGGACGAACTTGGACTCGAACTGTCGTCGGTGATTCCAGCATCGGGCGAGTCGCTCGAGCCCGGATTGGAACGATTGGTCGAACGGCCCATGCCGAAGAGTGGCAATAGCGTCGCGATGGGGGATGGACTGGATTCCTCGGATGATCCCATATCTCTTCCTACTCGTAAACGTGTACGTTCCTGTCGAGCCTTTAATTCCTCCTCGGCCTGAGCTTCCACAGTCACAGGCACAACCGACTCGAGAAAGGGAACCAACACCGAATCATTCATCAATTCCCGAACTATGTATGCGGCTTCATCCAATTTGGTAGGATCCGGTGGTGCCGACGGCGTGTAGACTAGGCGCAATAAGCTATCACGAACGGGGGCAGGAATGTTGACTTCACGCGGCGCTCCGGGTAGAATATACGCGCCGATGATCTTTTCCCACAGTCGACAGACATGGTCCACTCCAAAATGGGCATGGCCCAGCTGCATCTGTCGGTAAGTAGTCCTGTACCGCTCCGCATCCATGATAAACTCAAGCGTCTCCAAGCAATGGTTTTGTGATAAGTAGGCCATGAACGCGCTCAGAGTCCACGGCTGCGGTGCCGTGTTTGCGAGTATGTCGTTTAGTGTCGGGGGCTTCAGGAAGGGGGATCCCGATCGCGGGATAGCCCAACTGACTGGTCGCGACGCTGGGTCCATGACGGTTTCCGTGTCCCAATCTTCTAGGTCTGAGGATGGCGTTAATTCCCTAGGGAATGGGATATAGTGGACTGGGGGGCTTCGTCTAGACCGAACCTTGCCCATTCTTCTGAAAATCAAAGAGGTGCGCAAGAGCAATGTGCCTGAACTCACGGTGAAGAATCAGACGGGGTTACGGTGTCCACCCGTCCGAAGGAGTATGTTTTCAGTGTAGGAGAGAGGAGGACAGAATCGGTTGGAGTCTCTGCTTTAAGCGGCTTCGTATACTGCACCCAGCCAGTCCAGAGCAGCACTCAGGACGGGGGCCACGGGAGGCGGACCAATCACGAAGCTCCCGCCGCGGATAGCAGCAGGTTTTGATGGGACCCGGGCTTCGCAAGGTTGATCGGGGGTGGAGAGAGTGCCGGGAACCAACGGGACTGCTGCCTCATGCGCTGGAAGCGGCCCCTGGAAAAGTTATTTTGGAGGCGGGCTAGCAAGTGACGTCCGGCCCGATAGAAAGGAGTCTCGAGCTAGATCCACGCTATAACCAAATAGTTGACAGGCTGCGGCGCAGATGACCAGAAGCTGACGTAGGGCGAGGCGGATAGAGTTTGGGCAACCTAAAATAGTAGGCAAATTAAGTTTATTTCCCTTGAAGCCACCAATTAGTCCGAGCCTCGTCCGAGCCTTATCCGAGCCGGCGCGCGTGATGCCGCGGATTGCAGGCTCAGCTTGTGTGCTTCTCCGTGCTTGCGAACAAAGGTGTTCCGGAGGTCGAATTGCCACAATTCAGCACCCGGGCGTCAGGACGAAAGGCGCTGCGATCGCGACGTAGAACCGACAGTAGAACCGACAGTACAGGGGGTCGTTGGACACCCGAGAAAAAAGGCAATCAAATGTAGAAAACAAGCAATCTCAAGGGATGGCCGGCATGCCATTCCCCGTCTGCTCAGTTGTCGCACCCAAGAGTGCGGCCGCGCCAGATGGTAGGAAGAGTAGCAGCGACTCTTCTGTGCTTATCAATGTGCTGCTGCTTGCTTTGCCTCTTGTATGTTATGGTTCTTCCTTGCGTTGCGTTTGTGATGTTTTGACGTTGATTTATAATGTTGTGCGAACAGCTAGTCGTTGGTCTGCGAGGGGCTTCCTGCGCTGAAGCCGTGTGAATGAAGCCGGGATGATGGATACAGGTAGTTATGGGGATTTAGTTCGAACTAAGAAAACCCGCTCCGCTGGACAGCAAGTAAATAGCCAAACAATTAGAGAACAAGGTCGAGTGTTTTCTGTATGCTGGATTATACGATCCGAAAAAGAGAAAGCGAGGACATCCGCGAGGAAAGCTACATATACAGAAGGCAATGCGGGTTAGTAATAAGTCTGGTGGAGAGCACAAACAAGGACGAGTGTGGTATGACCGCAAGCGCAAGTACACAGTACAAATTCTCGACAGGCATGCCGTCCATGCGCCCGCAGGGGGGACCCATGTTCCCCTCACCACCCAAATGTTGCGCTAAACTAGCGCAAACTAGCGTGGGTACGCTAGTGCAGTGCGCCTTCGAGATTGGAAGGGGCGATCCACAGTCGGGACGCAGCCAAGACAGGGGGCGAGAAGGGGAATCCATTCGTGTACCAAGTGTAGCGCACACCACCTACACGTATGGGCATGGCTAGCCCACTGTATTTCCGTCCAGCCAGTGGTGGCCGTAGTGTAGAGACTGGCAGGTACCTAACACTCCCTGTGTGCTATGATGGGTACACTATACGGACCTAGATAGGTACCTAACGGCTGCAGTGCACAGTAAATGGTTCTGGACCAGTTGGTCCGTCGGTCTTTACCAACGTAGTAGCTACTTATCTTTCACCACTAGTGTGCTGCCACCCAGCATACGAACGAGAAATATTCCGATAGATTGGGCATGGGTTGGATGACGGAACCAGATATCTATCGACGTTGAGTTGAACCGCTTACCGCTGGTTTTATCAGAGAGCGGTCTTGTTTCCCGTCACATTCCACTCGCGGCTTGTGCCTGCCTGCCATTGGTTCATTGGGCTATGCACAGTACGGACGTAGGTGTTCCACCCACCAGGCACCGTGCTTGATTTTGGGTGCGCTAACTGCCTACTTGGTATGTACCTACATACTGCCAACACTCCCTACATAGGTCACTACAGGGAGCTGTAGGTACAGTCCAATAGCTATGGCGCCCCTTGCCTTAACATTCGTGTGTAGGTATTACGTACGTAAAGTCGGTTAAGTACAGAAAACCACCTTTGCATAGCGTGGCGGAAGAAAGGTTTACGAAGTACACCATAAAGACCGTTACTCGTAGTGTACTTTCGCACAAAGTAAGTTCGGTACCTGAAGCTTTTCGTTTCGCACTAGCGCAGAAAGTTGGCAGGCCTCTAGAAGGACGCTAGAACCCAACCAGAAGCCAATCAGACCAGACAGGAGACAAAGATCCTTTGGCCCGTAGTTAGTGAATAAGGAGCGGGCATCTGATTGGGTAGGCGCAAAAAGGTGGAGTTCTGTCGCCACAGCTGTGCACTGTACACTATACAGCCAGCCTACCTGTGTTATTACCGTTACCCCAATATATGTCTACCAATGCCTTTGATCATGGCGACAACAACATACTTCGTACGGTCCGAGGTAAGTACGCAAGATGGTAGATTGAGTTTAGAATGTGAGGCTGATCGGTGCCGTAGGTATTTTTACTACATCACACAACATTGCAAACCGTATACCGAAACCAACCACTGATCTTGTAACCTCTCTCTGGATTTCTGTCGCCGGCTTTTGTTTACAACCCAGGTAACTTATATGTAACTTCCTCAGCGGCTTGTCGGTCATACTGTGTTGCAACTTGTTAACTGGGACAGGCATAGCAACAGTGTGGCGCTTGAAGTACCTACCCACTATAGAGGTACTTGTGCATTGAGAACCTACACTACATTTTATGAAAGAATAGGTACGGGCTTGGAATTCTAGTTATCATGATAGTGTACATTACGTACCTAGTTGGACACTACATTACGTACTTATGACAGCACCACATTGAGCTCGTTCGTTGTAAAGAGACGCTACCGGTAGGTAGTGTAAGTCCAACGAGTTCCAAGTGGCAAGAAAAACGTTAGGTATAGGTAACTCGGCACGGATCCGTTGTACCTACACTGTGGTAGAGGTTACGACAGCGAGAAGGTTTTCTTTCTGGCTTGCTCTGCGGATAATTAACCGCACAATTGCATGGGAAATCACTATACCGCTCACACACCTACAGACGTGCCGACTTTCTTGTTGTAATGACCATCTTCTATCACCGTATTAATCGATGAACCCCAGAGAAACTACCTAAGTTAACTAATGCGGGTAGCTTGAAGCTGAAAAACCAGCAAGCAACATGAGCCATGCATGCCGAGTGGTATGGGGTACGGAATACCTGGTAATACCTCAGCCCAAGTTAACAAGCGTACGGTCTGCAGATTCATCTTTGCCTCCCTACGAATCTTTCATACAAAGTCGTTACTTTTGATAAATCCAAGCTTCATCACCATTACGGCAGACTAACTGGTGGTTTAACCCTTATTTCTACTTTTTTCCCTATATTTTTTTTTGAAGGACTATAGCATCGAAGGATGTCATGATACTGCAAGATGTGCACCAGTCATGCTGATCGTTTACCTAGGATAGTCTAGGTAGATACGAGTAAGGAGGTGCGTATGGAAGTACCAGAATATGAAGAGCGTAGGTATCACATCTCCAGGTTGCAGATAGCATGGCAACTTCTGGGGAAGCGAGATGCGGTTTGCAGATCTTCCTACGCTCGAGCAAATATGATTGTAGGAATATTCACTACATAACGTGGTGTAAGTAGGTAGGTAACATGCGTCTCCGATTGCCACAGAATCAAGAGCCATGATATGGTCGGGTCTTCCGGTCACATACATATGATGCTACGCTATGCTACGCTATGTATCTCGGCTAGCAACGCCATTCGATCATCATTTGCATGATGAAGCATGATAGACGAAATAGCTACCACACTGCATCACTCGCATTGTCTTTTACCCCAACTTCTCTGCGGTAAGGAGGTAGGTACTACAGTTAAGATCGGCGGAGCGGAACCTTCACGAATATTTACAGCATAGTATGTATTAGATATGAGCGTGAGCCGGTGGCTGCCGCTGCCCGCATCTCAGTCCAGAAACTTGTCTCAGCCCAAAGTACAAAAGCCATACCACTACATAACGTAGCGTACACGTCGTACGCCTGATAACGAGTGGCAAGTCTTTTTTCTGACGCCATCGAAAGCGAGGGCAGGAAGTTGTCTAGGTATAGTAATCCCTCATAGCCATGACTGGTGGTAGCCTACCACACGACACAGGTTGGGTACCTACGACGTACAGTTATGAGTCGGAAAGCACCACATAACTAATGGATTAACCAATAGCAACCTGCGGCATCATGCCATGTCCGAAGCCCCGTGTCCGGATCCATGCCAAAGCCGACGAGTCTCACGATGGCTATCCATGGCGATGTGAGAGGTTGCTAGTTTGTCAGCGGTCTTTCAGCCGATGGATGATTCTTACGGGATAGGTATGATGTACACCACGCTACGTAGGTAGTGTATGTAAGAATACGGCGTGGCAAGCGCAGATATGTCAATCTTCGACAACGCCGGTTAGAGCCGAAAAGTTATCGTCAGCCCGAAAGGACCGGTGCTGACGCAAATGGCACCAACAACTCCGAGCACTATGTAGAGAGGGGGTTTCATATCCCCCGCTGCGAGTGGTGTAGAAAGTCGAAGCATCAAGCACCGCCAATGCGACACAGGAATCTGGAATGGACTCTCGGTTTACTTCCTCTTCCTTCATCAGCGAGCCGTCCAATCACGCGATGTTTGCCATTCATGATTCGACCATAGATTTGCGCGCAAGGCGAGCGGGAGAGATGTTGTACTACCTGCCTGGTATGCTGCTGCTTGCCCAGATTTAGATGATAAGCAGGTATAACTGCCTAGGAGCCGACGTGCCGTCTTTTCTTTGCGTTGGTGTTGTTGGACCTGGCGACCCTGACTGGCGTACCCAGTACATTCAAGTTTCGCCTGCGAAGGCGCCACTAAGAGAACCCACGTGGTGGGTCCGGCAGAGTTTTTCCACATGTAGGTACGAGGTACTTTGTACATGGCAGAATCCTTCTAGAAGTCTTCTAGAACCTTTCCGTCTGCGGTCTAGATACGTGAGTTCTATGGGTGATCCCGCCACGAGGCCGCAGCACAGTACAGAAAGCATACCTAATCCGTAACTTACCGGTAGTTATGGATTGTGTTGGGCACTACCAACATAGTGTACAACTCCCGAGTTACTGTCCCGAGGCAATGGTCACGATTCAAATCGACCATGTCAAAGCCACCTAGATACTATGTACGAAACACATAATGTAGATAGTGCATAGATCAAAATCCGAAGAGATCAATAGCATGACCAATACCATTGAGACGGCTTGGCCGAAAACGAACCCATCTTTACCCAATGACCTAGTCCCAACTCCCGACAACCCAGGCCGATTTTCGCCTCGAGACTCGTGAGGCTAGGTACCTACTTCGCACTTAACGCCGTAAGACTGCGATCTGTAGTCCGTGCACTACCGTAGATAGGAATCAGCGCGTTGCTCGTACTTCGTATGCGGCTCAAGTTTTACAAAATGGCCCGTTCCGGGTACCTCTAGCGTACGGCTATGTCCTAGTGAGAAAATATGATCACGAGAGTTAGACCAGGTCCGGTTGGCTTCCGATGATGCCCCCATTCCCATGCATGGACAACGTTCAGTCCGATCGTGGCCCCTCCCGAGCCATGGTCATTCAGGCCAGATCCGCTTTGAAAGGAATCAAACTAGGTAAGGGCGCCAGGCCCAATACATGGCACGACAAATACCGAGACCAGGTTTCTGACAGGGTTACCTTTGTTACTGTTCCTATTCCTGTCCCTGCCCAATGCAACAAGCATAATACACTATGAACCAACATCCACGAGCCCGGAATCCATGCGAATGGCCATACCTTTCCTGCCTGTTCGGGAGCTGTCGTGAGGTTGGATAGGCATAGCTAGCCTACCAGTAGCCCTAGACGACGACTAGAAGAGATGCCTTGAATTCACGTGATAACCAGCCGTGACTCTGTAGCCAAGTCTGCCATGTCATGTGTGAGTGTACAACGCCGCAAACGCGACTTTTAGTGCGGGTAGATCATGACACTAGCATTATGTATTTCAAATTCCCGCAGCGGGACGGACGGCCGGGCCAAGGCTCGTCAACGTCGAGCAATAAGAAATCCATTTACTAATCTAGCCTGCTGTCCAAGCAAACTACTTCGTACATGATGCGAATCGGTCCACCGGATACCAGTAAAGCCTCACAAACACTGCGACGACATCCTCGATTACTGTAGTTCTGATTGATGCAGCTGCCGCTACAGGCCACCTCGACGCCGACCGTCCTCGACCACTAATGCTCATGGTGCGACCGTGAAAGCAACGTGCCCGAAAATTTTTCTCGATCAAACGAGCGGTCGCTCGATCATCGCCGAACATTCCACGGCCGCAGACCACACTACGGATCGAGCCGCGGTGCTTCTGGCTTGACACTCGCGTGCTAAGCGGGCAATTCTGCGCGAGGGACGTCTTAAACAGCTCCTACGGACTCTAGTGACATGCCCACGTAGATGGCGTATGGAAAGAATACTTTGTCAGCTGCAGGTTGATGGGGAGGCAAACGAGACAAACCGGACGGAAGCAGCCAATGCGACGAGCCGTGTTGGCGTTTTCTGATCGAACCCGATCAACCTCCGGAAAGCCGATGGCCCTCGCTATCCAAGTGAACAATGTGATTCATCATCCCATCGGCTTGGATCATGGCTGTTGTTTGTTGACAGCCTGCCGGTCCAGCGAAGTGAATTGATACGAAGTGTGTTAGCCGTCGTCAGCGGGTAGCATGTCACTTTTCGTTTCTTTTGTTCTGCTTTTCTTTCTTTTCTTTCTTTTTTTCTTCCTCACCTTCGTACTCTTCTTTTTTCCCTTTTTCTTTTTATTCTCTTGTGCTACGAAGTATTCTGTCGAAAGCGTCGACCGCGCGTCACAGTGTCGGCCACAGTGAGTTTATTATTCACACGTCCGGTCAGGGTCGACTTCGAAGTTACATAATATTGGGTGCTCTTTAGGATCATCCTCCAGTACCTACTCCCATCCAGCCCAGGAAACATGAACACAACAGAGGCAGGTCAAAAGGGCCAATAGTGAAGGCCATCTACGCTGTGTCGCCATCTCCAGATCGCATGCAAACTTGGTACACGCATTTCCATTCCTAGAACTTCAGTAGTTAGAGCGGATCAACGACAGGTGTTGGAGACCGACCTGATGGTGGCCGTGGAACTACCCGAGCATAGCCTCGATCGCCCATCAATGTGCTACGCATGCTGCATGGCCATTTGCTAGGTCAAGTGCGGGCTTCATACGAAAGGGTGGTGGACTCTACTGGACGAAACTCCGTCACTTGTTTCGTCGTGGAATCTTCTGCCGGCCTGCCTGAAACGGAAACGCAAGCATCAAGAGGGTCACTCTGCTCCCTGCTACCGCGCTTATGTATGTGTATGGGCAATGTTACCCTACCTCGAGTGCCAAGCATCTCTCGTGTGCGGAGTGCCGTTCCCATTGGTTATTGCCTGCGAGAGTGTCTCTGATACCACCTCCCTGCTGCTACATATGTGAGTACCCAACATATGCTCCCGACACGCTGTCCATGTACTGGGTACGACGGCGGTCTTCGCAGCATCGTGGTTGATAGGTCCTCAACAGAAGCGCGCGTCCAAGGCAGCCTCACCCGAGCCCTTCAGTGACTCGCCCGAGATGAGACACTCGCTCTCCTATACTTATAGATCCGATTCCGAGAGAGGCAACTCGTAACATGGCTTCATTATCTTGTCCCGTTGCTAATTCAATTCAAAAAGGGGGTTTCGTATAACAAATAGGCAATTAAGTGCCCCAAAGCGGCATTGACCAAAATGAACCGCTGGAGAAAGCAGAATGGCCAGCAGCGTGCGCAGATACCTCCTTTTCACAACTCCAACGCTCAACCCGTCAATCCCCGCGTGCGGATCGAGATACTTCCGAACTTCGAAAACGGTTGGACTTACCACACCGGCTGCACTATAATATCATGCTTCCCCCAGGCCGCTCCCACAGCATTCGCCTAATTGCATGCAGGTCTCGTCGTTCCCCGGATGCGACCCTTTGAAGCAATGTTTCACATATTTCGACCTGATGACGCTTCTCTGCATCAGTAACCCATGATGACCGGGGAGAACACACCAATATCCGGGTTCCCAACGGCGTACATGGCCGCTGCTGTCCAAGCATGGCAACTCCCATCCAAGGGCCGCCGCGACACTGTCCATGTCCATATGCAACCCACCATTCCCTTGCTGCATAACCACGATGCTATGTCCGTACCATCTTGCCGATTGCTTCGCCACCAATGCCCGCCGCGTGAAGTTTCATACGACGCAGCACGGCATCGAATTGCCGCCCTTCCCACGATATCCCGTTGCCAATCCCGCCTTGGTATGCACAAGCATTGGCCGGGACCCGGAAAGCTACCGGAGCCTGCAGTATTTCATGGCAAGTTTGTCAAGCTGGCATGATCATCCGCCTTAAACGCTTCACCGCCATCAATCCAATGTTGGGGCCATACGCAGAGACGCATCGATGCATTAAAGTGTGATTTGGCAACCTCGACGTTCTCAATGCGGCACGACCAACAGGAAGCCGTGGAGCTAGGAGATGCCGTACGAGTCGTGCCTCTACATACACATAGGATCGTCGCGTCTTTCCTGGATATATGCCATGGCTCCAAGACCCATCACAGAAGCTCAAAGTGTCTTAAGCATCGTTTGGGATCAATTATCCATGTGGAGATGATCCAGTCTCATGGAACGAGAGATGATGCAACGGCAGTGATGTGGCGATCATGGCCTTATCCGGAACCAATAGCGTGCAATCCCCCTACCCTTTCGAATGGCCCCGGTGCAGATCAGCATCCTACAAACACGAGGTGTTTACGGCCTTCTTTAGATCCTCAGAGTTGGTCGAGGTCCCCCGCCTATGGGGTCCCAACGAAGATCCGGGGGACGATCGCGATAACTACCTAGCAGCTGACCCGGCGATAATTGCCGTTGAATCTAAGAAAACTTCCGATTGCTTCCGCGCAGGTGGATCGTTGAATTAGTCATCGAGCTTTCAGTACCCAACTGGGACAGCAATGCTGCGGAGCTGTGAATGATGTATCGGCTCACCGGTGACATTCAAATCCAGTGTATTTTGTACCCTGTGCCGAAAGCCTGGGAGTAGAGCCGGGACTCTTCGAGCTACAATCTACATGAATTCTGGCGAAGGAAGTAGGTTTCCTTACCCACCCAGAATTGTGTAGGTAGGACAATCTACCGACGAGAAAAGAACTTCTCGGTCAGATGAACTCTAGGCGAGCCGAGATCCTGCGGTGTACACGCCGATATGACATTGTCTAAACATTCCTCTTTATTAGAAGAAGGCGTGGGCTAGGTACAATGATTCAGCCCAATACCGTCAATGAGTTGGCTTCGACGACGAAAACGGAAACTGCTCTCATTCCAGTCCGGAGAACAGCGTTTTAGCATTTTCAAGGGAGGGGGGCGTGGAATGAGCAAGACCTCATAACCGCCACCCGTCTCGCAGGGACGTTCACTGGCTTCCGGCTTATTGTCATGTTAAAGTCAACCTATCTCAGCAATTCCGAAGGTACAGGACAATTAGTCATAAGTCTGGGTATATTCTACAACTCTCAATACATACCCGGGACCCGAACGAGGCAGAAAGGAGACACCTATTTCATCAGATTCCAGATAATCAGCAAATAAGCAACCATCGTCTACAGCATGTTGAATTCCAGCGCCCAAACCGCTTAAACACCAAAGTGGACATAAGGAACCCAATACGCATTTGGGAGACCTGTGTTCGGGGTCGTAACGGCGACCACCTCGGCTTTTCTCAGTGCGGATTCTCCCCTGACCCACAGATCACGCAGTTCTCTCACGGCCCGATGGAGTCCGCGACAAACCGCCACATCCGTCATGCCCTCATCGCGCAATGTCTTATACAAGACACCGGCCACATTAGCGCAGTGTCTGTCTGACACAACCCAGAGTGTTCCAATAACATGTCGGAAACCCGCCAGCTGGCACGCGCTAATTAGATGTATGCCCTCGTCGACGAGGTCATTCGCCTCGTTAGCTCCTGTTGAGCAAGCGGAAAGATAACCAAGAAAAGGCGGATCATCCTGAAGCCGATGGTCGCGAAGATCGGCGACGGTCAACGGATTACTCTTCCAATCTTCGAGTAGGAGACAGCTCCTCGACGGCTCCATAGAATCCGACCGCCCGTGGCCAGCGAAATGGAAGATCCTGCAAGCGCGTAAGTGCTCAAGAACTTCCTTCTTCCTCGACCCCGGCATAATAGGCTTCAAGTTAAGCGAGGGACATAGATCGTTCAGCATCTTCACTTCGTCTAAAGCTGACGGAAGCGCCCCGTTTCCGACCAACCCTGGCGTCCGGCTCATAGCAATTAAAAGAGCATGGTTTGATGATGAAGGCTTTGTTCGGCCGTGAATATGGTGTCGGCGCCCGTATATCAATGCCTTGGCTGATGACGCGTACGACGACATGACCTTATCCAGGACGGTTTCTTTTGAGCCCTGCATATGGCGTCCCGCTGCGTGAAGCGGGAGTTGAGTAAGAAGTCCGGTAGGAACCCACCACACACGGGGCCAGCTTGAGTCACTACCAGACATAGTGATATTCAAACCCAAGGCTTCCAAGATGGGGGAACAGACGACATCCCAAAGCCAAGCCAGCATTATACCTGTGCGGGGACTCGCCGCAGGGTTAACGGAGCGTAAACCCCTGACTTGTTCCTTAACTTCTTTCTGAGTTAGACGGGGTAGTTCCAGCACCCGGATCCCATCACGCTCGATTAAGAATGCGTCACAACGGTAGTTGCTTACGTTGATCACGACGATGGGGTCCGGGTCTGCCGCAGCCATCAACTCACCCGCCGTCGGCGGGAGGAGGAAGTTACCGAATTCAGGCTGCGTGCGGATCCGCTCCATCAGTTCATTGAATCGCTGGTCTGCCTCACGGTGTCTCTTCGCATGCAATTCCCAAGACGAGAAAGTCGGCGCGGTTATGTCTACTGCTTTATCCAGCTCGTCACGAAGGGAGATGAATTCATCCGCTAGATTCGGGTGCTGTTCTTTGAGCTGAAATACATCTCCGCGCATCTCCAATAGAAGTCCGGCGATGACATCCCGACCGAGTTCGAGGAGCTGTAACGCGCCGTACGCATCGCTCCCTGCGTTCAGTGAGACCGCGGCGGCGTTCGAGGTCAAGCCCACGAGCTCTGCGAGCATATGCTGCTTATCTGTGTGCTTCAGCCATCGCGGGCTTATATTCGGAAGAGTTTTCACCGCCTCTTGGAGCAGATGACTCGAGGCTTTCCAGTCCGACTTCGAGGCGTGAAGCCGAGCGGCGCGTATTGCTAGTTGTATACGAACGGACGGGGGCCCTGTGCTATTACGCCAGCCGTCTTCGTATAAAGAGAGAGCGCGATTCAGGTCCTCTGTTGAACCTGTCCGGTCGTACCGTCTGCTGAGCCATCGCCCTATATTGTTTATCGATGCGGCTCGATACAGGTGATCTTCAGGGGTAGCATCGACTGCGCAGCTTGTAGTTTCGACTGCTCGATTAAGGTCGTCCATCAATCCTTTCTGTTCATACCTCGTGCCAAGCCAGTTGCCAAGGGTGCCTAACCAAACAGCGCGCTTGGGGTGGTCGGGTGCGGCGTCGACTGCTCGGCTAGCAGTGTCGATGGCGCGATCCAGGTCATCGATTGAGTGCGTCCTCTCAGACCTCTTGCCCAGCCAGACGGCAAGGTTGTTTAACAAACCGGGTCGGTCGGGATGGGTTTTGGGCATGGCATCGATTGCCTTGGTAACAGCGTCAATAGCACGATATAAGTCGTCTTTAGAGCCTGTTCGCTCAAATCTCTTGCCCAGCCTATTTCCCAAGCTGTTCAATGGGCCAATTCGGGCAGGATGGTCTTCGGGTACTGTTTCGACTGCTTGGCTTGAGATTTCGATCGCGCGATCTAGGTCGTCCATCGACCCTGTCTGTTCGAATCGCATGGCTAGCCTGTTGCCAAGGTTGTTCAACCAAGTAGCCCGATCTGGATGGTCTTTGGGCGTGGCATCGATTGCCTGGCTGGTAACGTCAACAGCACGATCCAGATCCTTCATCGAACCGGTCCTCTCGAATCGCCTGCCCAGTCTATTGCCAAGATTATTCAACGAAACAGCTCTATACGGGTGGTTTTCAGGGGTAGCATCAACTGATTGACTAGAGTAATCGACAGCGGAATTTATGTCGCCTATCGAATCCGTCTGCTCAAATCGCCAGCCCTGCCAGGTCCCTAGGTTTCCTAACAACCCGGACCGGTTAGGATGGCCTTTAGGGATGGCATTAACTACCTGGCTGGCAATTTCAATAGCACGATTCAGGTCATCGAGCGAACCTGTCTGCTCAAATCGCATACTAAGGCAAATCGCCAGGCCATTTAACCGGCCAGCTCGAGCAGGGTGGTCGTTAGGCGTGGAAGCGACTGCTTGGCCGGTAACGTCGATAGCCCGATTCAAGTCCTCGATGTGCCCTGTCCGTTTGAATCGCGCACCAAGTCGGCTCCCAAGGTTTTTTAACCGGCCAGCTCGAGCAGGGTGGCCTTGAGGTGTAGCATCGACGGCCTGGCTAACAATATCGACAGAACGATTCAAGTCGTCCACCGAACCCGTCCGCTCATATCGACTCCCGAGCCAGATCCCAAAGTTGTTCAATAGCCCAGCTCGATCGGGGTGGTCCTCAGGCACGACATCAACTTCGCGGCCGGCTACGTCA
This sequence comes from Xylariaceae sp. X802, assembly GCA_028637635.1. NCBI lineage: Eukaryota > Fungi > Ascomycota > Sordariomycetes > Xylariales > Xylariaceae > Xylariaceae sp. X802. Next base: position 818,579 of record JAJFDH010000006.1, on the reverse strand, counting down.
ATAGCACGATTTAGGTCATCCATTGAACCCGTCCTCTCGAATCGCCTGTAGAGCCAGTTTCCAAGGTTACTCAACGAGACCACTCGGTCTGAGTTGTACTTGGCACTAACTGCCTCGTCGCATATGCTGATAGCTCGGTTTAGATCGTCCATTGAACCCGTCCGCTCGAATCTCCTGCCGAGACAGATCCCTAGGGTATTTAATCGGCCAGCTCGGGCAGGATCGTCATGAGTGGCATCGACCGCTCGGCCGGCGATATCAATAGCGCGATCTATGTCGTTCATTGACCCGGTCCGCTCAAATCGCATACAGAGAGACACCCCGAGTCTGTTTAGCCACATGGCTCGATTCGGGTGGTCTGCGGGTGTGGTCTTGATTGCTAACTTGGCAGTATTGACGGCTTCATCTAGATCGCTCACCAGACCTGTTCGCTCGTATCGGGTGTCGAAATAAGCGAAAAGGCTGCTGAGCCGACCGGAGTAGTCTTCGGGTGTGGCACTGACTGTTAGTCTTGATGTTTGCTTGTTCGGGGAACCTGCTTGCATCTTGGCTTTCTCGGAGTCTGATCCGGACTCTTCGCTAATACTTTCGCCGACGTGTTAATTCTTGCCGTTATCTAAGCCTATTGCCATTTGTAGTTGACGCGATCTTACCGAGTTTCTCGTAAAGAGGATATGGCATCTTCCAAGACATCCTTGTCTTGATGCTTCCTAGCTAACATCATATCCAGGATTTTAGATCGCCGGATACGATCGCGGTGGTCCGGAGGCGTGGCGGCAACCCATTGTTCCGTTCGCTGAATGCCTCGATCGAGGTACTCTGTCGACCTCGTTTGCGTAAAGATGAGGAAGCAGATGTAAATGTACAGCTCGATCTGCTCGTCATCCGCTGCGTGTTCGTGTCGCTCGGCAAACGCGGGTAACTCCTTACCGTCAATGCCGTCAAGCAAAGCTGTCGTTTCGGGGTCAATCTCGAATAACTCCATCGTAGGTACGTAATTACGAATTAATGGCCATCAATTCGCCATTCGTGTGGTCGCAAGACCTTTGGGAGTGACCAGGTAAGCACTCGAACCCGAACTTGTCGATGGTGAACTAGGTGGCAGAAGGATTCGTAGCAATGGTGAGCATTCAGACGCATCCATGCTCCGGATCAAGCCTTGCGAGGGATCATGGTGGGTGGGATGTGCGCCACTTCAATGCCGCATATGCAGACATGACCGGAAGGTCGACATCCTCCTTTCGGCTCGTCAAGGTCACGGCTGGGTCGGATAATACTACCTACGTATATCACCGTAGAAGATCCCCGCCATTTCAGCTTAACTGAAAAAGTTGTGATTGACGCGAGGATGGTTACGATTCGCCTACGAGAACATGACCATGTTGTCTAGACACTTCTTACCATGGCGGTCTTGAGCACCATGCACATGATGTAGACAATCAGCTTTCAGTCCGAGTTAAAAGAAACAAAACGAGTATTTGTAAGCTCATATATCCAGAACCGTACCAATCCAAAAGCTGGGCAATGATGTGCATGCTCGACTAAGCGAAACAAAGCCCCGAATTCCGAAATCAAGTCCAATAACAACCTTGCTCCTCCGTAGTAAGTAAGCCGTTCTTGGGGGCCAAACCAAGTATACACATTCCAGTCTTCGATGTATATCCGTATAGGCAATTCCGCGTCCAATGACCGAAGACCGCGGGTTATATCAGCCGGCTCTTGGAATCCTGCCTACTGTATGGTACAATGCACTTTGCCGCCAACAAACCAACCTTCTACTCTATGTCAGAGTCTGTAATCGGTGCTCTTCTGGGTGCTCCCCGTGCAGATTCTAGACTGCCACCCACAGAACAGAGCTCATGGCTTCCCCAGGATTGGCCACAGCTTCGTGCGGAGAAGCTCGTCAGTCATGTCAAGCCTGCTTTACCTATTGGCGAGCGAGTACTTCGATGTACGTAGTATCTAGTGGTAGGTGCTGTAGGTCACCCACAGCGCTCAATCCATCTGGGGAGTACATGGGTTCAGGAGCTGACAGCGGACTTCGTTCCTAAACAAGAGCGTTGCTATGTAGGTAGACTGTAACTAGTAGGTAAGCAATTGAACACCATGAAGCGATGCGACATATTGTAACTTCATCACGATGGAGCACAAAAGTCCTATCTAGAAAGTTCCCACAGGACCTTGCGTAGTCTTTCTTCGTTGACTCGTTTCCGATTCGATCAGATTGATGGGCGTCATCCTCTGTCGTCGGCCAGCTCACAAGGGGGTACGTAGCACGGTTAAGGACCTTCCGGATGAAGCTTAGGGGACGTCTTGGCATGGCTAAGAAGAGTTGCTGAGTAGATGTTACCTCTGCCAGGCAACGACGTAATTATACAAGAAGATATCGGAGCTTCAATCATACTCGCCTCTTCACTGAGTTCTGACATTTTTGACCATCGACTCTGCCAAGCCTTTGCGTTTCATAGGTTTGGATCCGTGAAGGAACTGGGAAGCTTTGCATTCGTCCTGGGAATTGGGTTGATCGGGCTGACTGAGTCGCCGTTCCATTTGCGTTGAATGTTGACAGAACACCTGAGGCGCTCCTGATTGCCGCGGATCTCTTTGGCGATAGCTTCAGTCATACTGCCGGAGCGTTTCAATCAGAGAAATCATACCCTATTCGAATAACATGGGTTCAATGAACAACGGCTCGGATGATGAAGACTACCCATCGCCTTCCGATGGTCAATTTCCCGCTTCATCCTCGAACGTCACGCCGCATATCCCCAACATTCTCATCCGCAACCCAACACAAGAACAGGAGCAAGAAACAAATGCTGAATCCAAGGCTCGAGAAGCGGACGAGGCGAAGCATCTAATAAGCTCTGAAATGACTCCCGTCTATCGAGCTTCCGAGTCATGTTCCCCGCAAGAACCTCGACCGCAGCATTCTAGCCAACTGGGGCTGGCCACAATATCCCCCACCGCATCGTCAGGCTCCCATCATCAAAAGATTACGTACTCTCAGTCTTCAACATCGCAAAGCTCATTCTCTCACCGGGCTTGGCCTACTCCCATATACGCAGAGGCACCGCCAGCATACAGCCCCTCGCCTACACCTTTAGGATCAGCCGAGCGTACTGATTACAACACATTCGGTACCAGTCGCATCATGGGCTCACCAAGAGAAGAGCGTGCCAGGCTGCTCGGGTTTCAGCCCGAGAGCATGGGGCCGCCAGTGGACAAAGAAACCAACGCTGAACACACCCGGGTCAGACGCAGTCACAGACGGCTGTCTCTTTGCTTCAACTGGAAATCTGCTTTCCTCGTCTTAGTTGGGCTAGTAGTATTATTGGTATGCCCGAGTCTTCATTCTCCCTCCTTTTTCGGTACTGGCAGGCAGAACGGTATGAGTTTGCCTCAGCTCAACCATGTCTCCCATTCCATCAAGACTTATATAAAGCCGAAACTAATGGAACTCAATAGTCGACAATGCGGACAACTTTACGTGCCGGAAAGAAATCTCAACCGCAAGAAAATGATGGTTCTGAGCATGAACAACCATTTCATCCAAGCTATTGCAGCGGAGAACAGCACCACTTGAATACCGAGATCCTAGCACTGGATTTCGAGAGTTCGCGAAGTGTCAAGTTCCAGGAATTCCCACAAAAGCACCGCGGGCGCATGCCCGTAGATGTCGGCGGTCAGATCAATGTTCGAAAGCTGAACTTGAACGATGTAGAACCACGAAGTGAGTAAACGTTGAACTAAATCCCCTCAACCATCTCCAGAAGTAACATAAATACCTCTAAAACAACCAATTCTCATCCGCAAACCCTACCATTCAATCATTACGCCGGAAGAGCCAAACTGACCGTCAATCTACCAGTGGTGCTACAGCTAGCAACAAACGAGCCACAACTACAAGTCCACACCTCTCTAGACGCCAAAGCACAATCAATAAAAGTAAACGTCCCCAAGAAATTCAAAAGCACCATCCCCGGACAAAGGCCCTGCGTAGAAATGAAAGGCACAATCTGGGTCCCCGAAAACGCAGAGCTAGGCGATCTAACCATCGACGTAACCTACCTAGACGTCCTCCTCTTCGAGGACCTCTCTCTCCACGTAGGACATTCAACAAAGATATCCTCAGTAGTAGGGAATATAAACACAGGAGCCAGCAAGCCCATCATCTACGAGAACAAAGCAGGCCATCCCGAGAACACACTCACGCCAGCAAAACTATTCAGCTCCATCCTCACCGACGCATACACAACAACAGGCGAGATAAGCGGCACCTGGCCCCTCCACGACTCTCTAAACCTCCACACAACATCCGGCAACATAAACATAACCATAACCCCCAAGGAGCAGACAGATCCCCCGAAGCCAGCAATGCTATCCCTAAGCACCGTCTCCGGCACAATAACAGCCAAAGAACCAATCCACGAGCCAAAACAAATCCCGCGAAGGGACTACCTCGTAGACATAAACTCCATCTCCGGAAAGATAGAAGCAGCCCTAGTCTTCGGCGGCGCCATAACCGTGCACACGACATCAAGCAACATGATACTGGATCTATTACCCGTGTTGAACATAGACCAGCAAACCCCGCGAGATCCCGCCCGGCTCGAAACAGCCACGACAAGCGGCGCGACAGAAGTAGAGGTTCAGTCACCGCTGTTCTTCGACGACAACGACGTGGGAAGCTACGTAGCGCCTCGGGTTCTGGACTGCCTCGTGGCCACGCACACGTCTACTAGCAGCGATATCGCGCTGCGGTACCCTCAGTCGTGGGAGGGGGCGTTGTACGCCGAGACGACGAGCGGGCGGCTTGTTGGCAGGGGCAAGGATCTGCAGATCACGAAGTACACCGGCGGGTGGCCAGGGAGCAAGATGGAGGCGCGGAAGGGGGAGGCTGGGACAAAGTCGACCATCACGGTGCGGACGCTTCTGGGCTCGATGGATGCGCTTATTGGTGATGAGTGAATGGATATGAGAAAGAGGAATGAATGGGTAATGATGTGATGATTGGGGTGAATAATTGGAGAAGATCTATGAAGTATCTAATTACGTATTACTGAAAAGGGGGCGGGCACCTGGGACTTACGACGAAATTACAATACTTGAACCCTGTTGGGACGAGGTTATATACGATTGGGATTCGGATGAGCATTAGGAGCCGTGACTCGACAGGAATATCTAGGACAAGGCTTTGAATTCACGACGCAACTTTACCAAATCATAGCGCGTAGTAGTGAACGTGATTGTATTTCAATATCTCGTTATGGATGGCTGACGGATAGCTGGCCAAGTGAAAGACCAGGGTATTGAAGCAGGCTAGAGCCGCAAGGCCTGTATGTATAGAATCTTCAGACGATGGATGTTGCGTAGCGTAGCTGAGCCAACGTAAAAGATAGTCTTCAGACGATGGTATGTCGCGTAGCGTAGTTGAGCCAACACAAAAGCCGAATCCAGCATTGCCAACGTGAATCTCCAACAGGCCGGCCAAGCCGCTGTAACTAAGGGTATTGTTCCATCCGTCGTGGTGCGTCGAGCCAATACTGCGCTATTCTGGCGATATTGCTCATGCCTAGTGAATGTAGTCGAACCCGCTTAATATGGAGTGTAGTAAGGGAACCAGCTGATGTCCACATAGGTAGGACCATATATGTCCTCTCGTTTGCGGCGGTGTCCAGTGCAGGACCATCCGATGTGAGTAAGGTAGCTGCGCCGAAGATACAGCAAGATGAGGCGTCTTCCGTTCTCAAGGTTCAAAGCGGGTGGGTCACCGCCCAGGAGGCAGTAATTGCAGAAGATATGCGCCTCACTGCGTGTGCGAAGCACCAGCTCAATAAAATGACGGGCGTAGATGCAGCCGGGGCCGAAACGGCCACCTCTTCTGCCGCCATCGCATTGCTCACTGGTTCTGCGGTCGTCTGTTAGGTAGCCGCAGCCCATGCAGACTGGGAGATGGGTTAGAGAGACGATAGCAGAAAGTCGTACAGTTGGGATTGAAGTATACGTTAGAGGAGAAGGGGATTTCGTGTTTGTTAAGAGCAAAGCGAGAGGGAGACGGGGTAAGTGAGGGAATAGGGGCTTTGGTTCAAAAAGGCGTTCGTGAATGTAGACATCGAAGACACGAACAAGCTTTAAGCTCATAGATGGGGGAACAACTCTATTCAGGGAAGAAAATGGGTAGAGGAGACGAAGTGGGCGCATACCAAGGATCCGGTGGGTGAATTTACACATGGCTAATATAACTTAATGGGTGCCATGGGATGTATGTATGTAATGATGCGGAACTTGGAGAAGAGATGCGTGGATACGCCTTGACTGAATATCGAACGAGAGATGCTGGCGATGTAGGGGCATACGCAAGTATTAGATAGAGTGGCACAGAGAGGAAGAGAGAAGGAGAGAAAGAGGGAGACGGAGATGGAGAGAGCCAGAGAGAGACGGCAGAAAAAGAATAGGAAAAGGAAAGAAGGGTGGGGGGGAAGGGCGGTGGGAAGGGGTTGATTTACTTTGGTAGGACCTCGGTCTCTGAGTTACCGAGTTAACGACTTCCCTGCTGTACCTTAATCTTAACCAAGGAAAGCAGGGCTAGACAACCCCGAGGCTTCGCCGTAACTACCTTCTTGCCATAGCGGAGGTAGCAGCAATAGGGGTTGAATGTGGTGCTGGCGGGTTACCAACCGGTACCGAAGAGGGAACCGCCAACACACAAGCCTCGACGCGCTATCCAGCTTGTATATCTCAACGGCGGAAGCCACGTGCACAGTACCTCTCGTGAAGCATCTGATTTTAAGCACGGCGTATAATTATTCTCAGGCCGTATTGGTTCGCCATTTGTGATCCAAGATCCGGACGACTTCCCTCAGATACGCACGCACAACAAGGCGTGATCCATCAAAGCCGACTCTTTGCATAATCTGCTTGTTTGCACGCCAAACCGGGCAACCGTCCTTTTAAATGAAGCAATGGCACAATGTATTTAATGTATCCATCAATCCATTGTCCGTTCATTGCCTCGCGAGGTCCCGTGGCCGTTGATTCCGCAGTTTTGCCCTTATGTTGTTGCACAACATACAGACAACGAACCAACTATTCTCATGATTAGCATGTTACTGTGATGCAAGCAGGACGTTACGAACCAATTTCTGATTCCCGTTAAGTACTTCCCTCTTTTCTTCTTCGCTTCACTTCGCTTTGACATTCCATGCCCGACAACCATTTGCTCACGGGCCCTGCACTGGTTGCCGACCCTTTTTCTCAACTGCATCTATTCTTTCCGACCCCGCTGTCTCTAATTCTACTTACGCGATATTAACCACTTGTTCTTATTGCTGTTTTCCCCTCTCGTTAGCTTGACGGCGGATACCTTACGAAGCAACCCAATCACGCACAACTGCCCATCATGTGCATAGAGACATACGCACTTTTTACGGACGTCGATTGCCAACATTTGGAGTACCAAAACACCTGGCTCTGCGATGTCGCGAGGCGGCGTCGCCCAGGGGACGAGAGCCTGCTTAAGCACACCGTCTTCCTCCCCGCCGACCCACCAAACATGCCACCAGGTTTTCTCGGCTGTAGGACGCTTAGGGCAACGAGGCCGGTGACGGGAAAATGTCCATTATGCGTAGCAGCCCAGGTAGCTGCTGCGAGGGCTCGCGCCACTAATAATGATCACGACGGCAAGGACAAGGGCAAGGGCAAGGAAAAGGCCGACAATTACAAGGCAACGCAATGGACCAATTTTGGCTCGTCACCATAATGCGCCGGCACGACTGGTGAGAAACCCAAGCCCTTGGCTTCGAGTAGGGAGTGAACCATATGGCTAAAACGATTGCAGCACAACGGAGTCTCGTTCCACCTTTAGACACAAGGCATCGGCGTGAGAGCAGGAGTCAGGCTCGCAAGTGTGAAGGCGGCAATGGACCACGGCCCCGAGCGCAGAGAGAAAAACAAGATCCGAGAGGAGTTATATGGAGGCGAGGAGGCCAAGCCGTCCTAACTATATCCGTGGGATTCGATGGAGGATAACGAGGCGGAAGCGAAAACGGGAGCATCACGAGGTAGCTGGCCACAGCAACGATAAGCCTGTGGGACGTTTGTTCTATTATCTACCGATGTACGGAGTCAAGTCGCGGGCGTCGCCATGCGGGAGTGGTGTGAACGCCATTGGCAAAATCAATGATAATCTGCACTTTGTGGCACATATGCTGAACACCGTATTACATTGCATAGTTCGTTGACACGGCTGACAAGAAGTAAGGAGACGTGAGAAGGCATGAGAAGACGTTGAGCTGCGCGGCTCAGGAGTGAAGCTTAGCCGATGCAAAGCGCGGGTCAGCCCAGACAATCGGGAATGGAAATAGGAGCTGAATGCCCGGCAAAGATGCTCACGTGATATAAGTAGAAATGATGCAGTTGGATACAGGCGCTTCGGCAGGTACATTCCAGGCCTGCCCTGGGCCTGGAGTTGCCTGACAGCAGCACGAGACGGCAAGCACGTGGGCCCCAAAGTGCTCTTGTGGGCTGGCGCACGTTATGTGCGCTACCAGCGCTGGAAGAGAAATGATTGGCGGACCCCGCAGACGTACCTAGGTACACTAGTTGAGTTTCCACTAGGTAATCTAGCGGCCCACGCTATTCCGGATGGAGGCATACTTGGTACTTACGCCAGAATCTGCGTCGGGCGCTGCAACGCTGTTCCCCTCCACTAGGTAGGTACCTTCTAACGGTCTGGGTGCGCAGTAGGTAGATAGGTAGGTACATACCTAGGAGTGTCCACCAACCACGCTGCACTAGTGTAGGTACGGTCAGCTGCAAAACATAACACGCGAGACAGATGCGGGTGATCCGACTCCAAGATCTCAGCAATTGCTTTCGTTTCGTCTATGTAGTGTACGTACGTATCTACAATCGGTACTGTATGGAATACCGGTAGCTCCATGTACTATGTATTAGGTATCTAGTAGTGGTGTACAGTATACGACGTACGCAACGTGCACTGGGCAGCTGCCAAAGTGTGCGACAAGTTACCAGGCTTAGCGCAGTCGCTGCTTTTGCTCAGGTCAGTGCTCATGTGCCAGAGAAACTGGATTTATGCAAGGTTATGCAAATGCAGACGGTCCCCTACGTACGATGTACCTACCGTCGCAAACCGCTGCCCGCGTTTTTAATTCCGTTAAAAGAGAGGGGATGCATCAAGGGTTGGATTCCCTTTTTCTTCGACTTGGTCGAACTTCATCTTCACCTTACGATTAATATACAATATAGACCCTAACTAGGAGCCTTCGCCTCGGACAAGGAACCAAACATAACAAAAGCCTGCCAACACTAAAAGCCTCAATGCCCAGCCATAGTAATTTGTATACCGGTTGCGGTAGTCGCCCGGCTTCTCCTCGACTTGCTCATCCGGGACTTGCCTATCCGAATCTGTAGACTGCTGCCACTTTCGCATCACCGCTCCGGGCGGCCATCGCCATATATTTCGCCTTGCAGTTTTTGACGAGCATGATGTCAAGGCCTTCCACTTCCAGTCCGTTGGCGATCGACAGCGCCCAAGTTGATGATATGTCATGACGGTCATCTGCCAACCGGCTGCATACGGCGTCTCGTGAGGTTCGGCCTCGTACCAGTGACGAGCCTTGCCACGATTCCAATCAACTCCTCTTTCCCGGGCGGCTGCCGACACAGTTTTGGGGTTCTTTTTGCACACTTCAACCCACTCGATTGTAACAGCATAGTCTGTCAAACACTTCGGGCAGTACCCTGAGGAATCTCGATGTGCGACGAAAGCAGAGTCCGATTCCGGTGACTGTGTGTCGATACCTGAGGTCGGATGGCGATACCGCTTGAACCTGCGTCTTGCTAGCGCTGATACCGCATCGTATTTAGAATATACCGATGTAAAGCGTTTTATTTTCACATGTGGGCAAATCCCATAAACATACTCATCCATGAAGTCCTCGCAGCGCCTAGGGTTTCTTTTGTAAGAAACGAGGCTTTGGACGGCCGAAAGGAAAAGTTCTTCGTTGATGATCCGGGCAGACACGCGAAGCGTCCAAGGTGGTGTGCCGCTGTCTTGTGAATTTCCTATATCATATTCCTTAAGGCTATCAAGAGGCAGGCCGCTTGGTGCTCCAAACATGTGCCGGTTCATTACCAGGCGAGCATGGTGGTACCCTCTAGTTCACCATGTTTAAGGTAAGTACTTGTTTAGGCTTGTTCCAAAGCGCAGAGTAGACAAGGGGCAGAAAAGAAAAACAGAAAATATTACCAGATTTGACATGTGAACAGAAATACGTACAGGTTGTAGTCGCTACAGAATGGAAAGGTGAAAGCTTGCCCTCGGTTTTGAGCACGAACATATGGACAGCCTCGTCTGGGATCTCCAAATTTATATTCCACAGTGAAAGGGTTCCAACTAGGTGAAAATCGGTGTAATCGAGAACAGAAGGGGCAGTAATAGACTTCATGCCCAAAGTCCTTCTCAAGCAGAAGCAAGAGCCTCTCGCGTTCAACTCCACGAAGGTTTGTTCTCTCCTTGCTGAACAGGGCATAAAGCGGTTTGCACGTCAGTGAAAGTGCAACGATGGCTTCCGGGCGGTCTGCGAGCTGGTCTGAAATCAACAAAAGCACGTCAACAGGCGCACCTGCCAGTGGCCCCAACCTCAGACCTCTTGGGAGCCTTGAGAATGTTTGACCCATGGTTATGGGAATGATTGAGGAGACGGCGTGAATCCCCTGTATAATGCAGTGGTTAATACAAAGGTAGGTTCGGGGGTAGCAGCGCGGGTGGTATCTGCCTCATATAGGGCATCGTGTCGGAGGCAAGACGCAGTGCTGAACTCTATCCCTTATGCGAAGCCCACTTGAAGGGAGACATGCAACCTAGAGAGGAACCCGATATAGCAGCTCTTCGGAGGAGCCTGCTCAGTACCGTGCGTTTTACTAAGAAAGGAGCCATACTACCAGGACGACTTTCAAAAGACGAACTGAACACATCCATTAGCAAAGGAGATTGCACGTTAGAGCGCTAGAAACTTGGGAATTCAAAGTCAGAGAGTGTATTCCGTATTGGATGTCAAACATGTTGCAGAGAAACTGAGAGCTTTCATGAGACCCGACACTATCATTGTAGGCTTGACACATTATCTAGTCCTCAGGACGTCGGAAGTTTGAGACGGTTTCTTGAAGCCAACGACCGCAAGATTACCTACATAAACCGTTTATCACGGTTGGGCACTATCTACGGCACCTTCCATGATCCGGGGTATTGCTCAGGTACCTATGCTCGGGCTGGGATCAGGCGGTAAAGGCGGCGTGGCTCAGGTTGCACTAAAACATCATGGGGACTGGGAGGTACCTGGGGCTAGCGCTAGGTACTTGTACCTAGGTAGGTACTCATACATAGGTACACTAGGAGGTAGCGCAGGTAGTGGTAACAAAAAAGGCGCCGAGGTTGCGCACCTGGGGTACCTGTTAATGCGCTGCGGGTACACCAAGCGCTGTAATAGTGCCCAGTTAGGCAATAACAGCGCTTCTTGGCGCACGTCCAGCGTATCAAGGGTACCACCGTAACGCCTGCCACAGCGTCTGCAGCGTACGCACCACATGCTATTAATAGAGAGTCGGTGACTTGCTCTAATATCCTAGCCTTCCTCTCCGCCCGAGCTCCTTCCTTGCTTCAAGCCGACTATAGTGAACATCGGCGTCCATGTTCGTCGCATGATTGTCTTTGCACTGTTACCATCGCCATGGCCAAGAAGGCTCGTCAGAGGATAAGCTATGGTTCGTGGAGTTCCCCCCGATCCCTTTCGTCTGCCTCACTGCTCTCTTTGTATCCTACCTAGTCCCCCACGAGACGGGCGCGCCATCTATAAAGCTACTGTAGCCAATTCTAATTGTACTGGGTCGCTGTAGTTCTCGAGCCCGATCACACCTCTGCTGGTGGTCATAGACTTGGTGTAAATGGCCTCGCCGTGGACCGAGACAACGCCATCCTGTGGGTTCTCCGCCTGCCTGGCTTCCCTCCCCATTCCCGTGGATTTTGGTCTTGTGATCGCCGGTGGTGCCTCTACTGATATCGCGGCGTAGCTACTCTGGCGGTAGAGACGGTGTTGTCTGTGCCTGGGACCTCGACCTCGACTGGAATGGGCGATCTGGCGTCCCGAAACGATACCCGCATACCACCTTTCGCGCCTCGATTCAAGCTCACACCCACTGGATCAATGATATCGCGCTCGTCTCCAACAACACAGCCCTGGTTTCCGCTTCCTCCGACTTGACCGTAAAGCTATGGCGACCCTCGGCGGGAGGTAGTGAAGCCCATACCATTGGCCAACATGCCGATTATGTAAAATGTCTCGCGACTCCGAATGCTGGCGACTGGGTTGCATCTGGTGGCCTTGATCGCAAGATATATCTATGGGATCTCAACGGGAAGGGCAAGTCCTTGGAGATCGATGTGAAGGCCGAGGAGGTTACCCAGAAGGGGTCTGTCTATGCGCTTGGCGTGGGCCGGAACATACTGGCAAGTGGTGGCCCTGAGTCTATCGTGCGGCTGTGGGATCCCAAGACCGGCAAGCGCATCACGAAATTTGTCGGCCACACCGACAACATCCGGTCAATCATAATCAACGAAGCCGGCGACACTGTCATGACCGCCAGTTCCGACCAGACCATCAAAGTATGGAACGTCACCGCCGGCCGGTGCATGTACACGTTGACTATGCATAACGACAGCGTCTGGTCGCTGTTCTCTAATGACCCCGAACTCGCTGTATTCTACAGCAGCGATCGATCAGGCCTTATTGCCAAGACGGATACGAGAGGCAAATCAGAGATGGATGAGGGTCTGTCTGTGGCTATTGCTCAGGAACACGATGGAGTCAGTAAGGTCGTGGCCTGCGAAAACTATATCTGGACAGCAACCGCTAGCTCATCCATCAACAGATGGACGAACGTGGACATAGGGCCAGATGCTCAGCTTCCAGAGCCCTTCAGGCGCATGCGAAGTAGTAGCACGACGTCAAGATCGAGGCGAGCCTCCATGACCTCTACAAATGAACCCCCAAAGACCGAGATCCCTGCCAACTCAATCCTGAGGATGTCCAACACGGTCTCCTTCCCGCCCGAACTCAGTTTACGCGAAACGTCAGAGCCAAACTCGACTGCGCCTGGCCTAAGCAGGAAAGGAACGGAACTTCCGCTCGAACCTGAGACTCCAGTAATCGAACCAATTCATCGGCTACCAGAAGAGACAATCGAGGGCCAGAATGGACTTGTGAAGCACAAACTGCTCAATGATAGAAGAAGAGTATTGACGCTTGACACGGCCGGCGACGTTTTACTTTGGGATCTTCTCCGGGTAAGCCCCCTATATGACTTTTGTGCTTAGTCTCGATTCCTTATGAACGTCTTCAAAGTACTAATTTTCGATAGTGTGAAGTAATTCAGAGATTTGGGAAGCGGCACTTGGAGGATGTTGAGCCAGAGGTCAATACTCTCGAGGCTGTAATGTCGTGGTGCTCCATCGATACAAGTTCGGGCAACTTGACCGTCGTCTTGGAACCCTTGACCTGCTTCGATGCTGAAATGTACGCTGACGAGTTGAAGTTGGAAGAACCCGTGGACTTCCGGGAAGATCAGAGAAGTACGACCATTGATTCCCGTGTTTAGGCGATGTAACTGACATAAATGCAGTCAACCTGGGGAGATGGATCCTTCGATACCTCTTTGCGGGACTGATTGACGAAGAAATCAAACGCGATAAAGCATACAGGCAGAAGCTCAACGAGAGTGTAGAGAGGCGCCGGGCTGCTACTCGGGTCAATCCACCAGAATCATTACCAGCGTCTGCAGTCAATAGCCACGGCCGGAAATTTTCGGGGTCTGTGGCGGCGCCTAGAGCAAACGGGTCTAGTACTATAGCAACGCCCGGGCTTGGTATAGGGACAGCAACACCAGCTGCTTCTTTGCCAGGCGTGCCAGAGAACATAGGTACACTCGGCTCAGTGGAGAAAAGATCCTTCCAGGCTGGCCGCCAATCTACCGAAGATTACTTTTCTACTAGTATTAGCTCTGCCGATGCGGCTCATAAACCGGCGGCGGGCTCGGCTACAACGGAGCCACAAGTACCAACAATCGAGATCCCCAAAGTGCCCGTGGAACCTAAAGATAAGGAGAAAGACGGTCCGAAGTCCCCGAGCACGCCGTCATTTAGCAAGAAATTCAGGATGGGCATGTCATTTAGCAGCAAGAAAGGAAGCCGGTCAGTGTCTAGCAACATTGAGAAACCTGTCACAGTACAGGAAAAGCCGGAAGAGAACAAGTCGGAATCATCCTCGAATCACGAGAAAGAAATTGACGATAATTTCCGTGGGGCTGTCCAGAAAATCCGCAACGACTACGAGAAGCAGCTTCTTGAGAATCCTAATCAATTTGTCGAAACCAAGGTCATACCTAGTTTGCCGAACGAGACACCGCTGCTCAAGTTGCCGCCTGGAACCAAAGTTATAATCCAGGAAGAGACGTCCGGTGGTAGTGCGGATGTATACCGCGGTACCGTAATGACGGTTGGGGCTGACACCGATATAATCGAAGAGAAAGCGCCGATGTGGCTGGGAGAACTCCTTTTAATGGTAAGTCTTCGTTCATGACATTATAGGTTAACACATGGAAAGACTGACATTTTGCCTCTCGCAGAACACGATCCCTCCCAAAGATCCTATTAAAGTATCATTTATACTGCATCCCTGGCAAGACTCACTACCGAGTATCGTAGCTGCTGACGGCAACAACCGTCTCAATGCCAACAAAATGCTCAGGGTGAAGAAAATTATTGCCTATATTGCGGATAAAATCGAACCCCCTCCGGAGGAGCCAGACTCCGACGCCTTAAAACCAGAGGAATATTTAGAACTATATTGCAACGACCAGGTATGTTACGTTACCCAATGAAGGGGGTATTACTTCTAACTGAGGCTCTAGTTGCTACCGAACACTATGAGTCTTGCTACGCTAAGGGCACACGTCTGGAAGGGCGGCAATGACGTTGTTCTTTATTACAAAGCAAACGGACGAAAAGATTTAAGCAAATTGCTTCTGAAGCCAGAAGAAGCAGCGGAAAAAGGGGGCGCATCGACCTCAGTGCAGGCCATTACAGCCAGTGCGGCGGCTTGAGGACATGATTAAACGTGAAGGCGTTAGTGAGGAGGGTGCCACTATATCTATATCCAGTGTATCTCAATCGAAGGGGGCCAAGAGACTTCGAAGTATTGTACATATTGCTCTGTCTTACGTTTGGCATTTTGGACGCCTGAAAATGCATCAGGTATTGGTACATTTTGGTACTGTTGATACACGCCGAGGCACGCTCTACCCGTTGCCTTGGGAATATTAGAACACCACCGCCTCCTTTGGCTCGCGCCGCACGTGTATAACACAATATTATCATGATAGATTGCCTTGCAGAGCATTGACGGTCCATTGGTAACTCCCAAGGAAGATAGCCCCCCCGGCACTGATCCACATGACTCTGGGCCCAACACCGGCGAAAAAGGGCCGCACCCCCTGACTAGCGAACAGATTCCGCAGCACAACAAAGACGCTCTCTCTCTCCTTAGACAGCATGACGCGCGTCTTCAGCACATCCAATGGCGTCGTGATGCCCGCGGCAACAGCGCCCGCTATGCTCCCGTACAGCGCGCTCTCCCCAGCGCTGACCTCCGCAACCCCAGGCGACGCAACCCCAGCCTCCCGCCTACGCCGCCGCCCCCAGTCCTTCAGCGCCTCCCACAGCGGGAACTGGATCACCGTGAAGGGCACCTCGCGCATGACGGTGATGCCCCAGCCGCGGTACAGCTCGCGCCACACGCCAGCAACCCCGACAACGCCGTACCGCCCCAGAATGGCGCGCAGCGCGCCCGCGCTCGACCCGCCGTGCTGCCCGGCCTGCGCGCGCTGCTTGACAACCTCGGTAGGCACGCGAACCGCGCACGCAGCCACCTCGCCCAAGCTCGCGGCCACCATGTGGTCGGCCCAGGAGTGCTTCCGGCGCGCGCGCGACAGCAGGTCCTTGACGCCCTCGTACGTGCAGAAGAAGAAGGCGGCGCCCGGCGCGGAGCCTACTATGGCGGAGCCCACGCCGCGGTAGACGCCGCGGAAGCCGCCGGCCGGGAAGAAGCCTGCGTGGGATTGCAGGCGGGTCTTTATTGTGTCTAGCGGGAACAGGGAGAGGTCTACTGTTGTGCCTGCTATGCCGCCGGCTAGGAGCGCGGTTGCGAAGGGGGGGGTGGGTGGTTGCGCCATGCGGCCGGTTGGAATGTTTTTTTCCCTTGGTCCTTTTTTGCCGGGGCTGGGGTCGGAGCTTCGGTGGGACAGCTCTGGGTGTTTTCCTCGATTCCTCCGAAGGGAATGGCTCGAGGGACTTGTGGCGGGTATTATCGCCAAGTCCTCGGAGCTGTTGTTGCGTCTTCCATGGGGTGCTTGCCGAGGTCGGGCGCTTGACGACTTGCTTGGTTATCGGCAGGTCCTGGTGTCGATAAGCTTGTACTGGAATTTACAATGATTTCGTCACATGATTTCTTATCTGCTGTCGTCTTGGGCTGTTATCACTGGTATCTGTGATTGTGCTGCACCATGACGTACAGATAAGCAAGAAACGGGACCCTAAAGAGCATGCTCGTTTAAGTGCTTATTCGAGTGGGGACCTCGTGCGCGATGCTCCATCTGAGGCTTCCCTGCTTCTTCGCGACCTGCACTGTGCAGCAGAGACATGATGAGGATGGACTGGATCACAACTTGGATCTCCTCCGCACTGAAGCACCGGGCACTCATCCGCCGTCGCCGCCGCCACCACGCCTTGACAACCAGCGAGCGCCAGATGCATATAATGGGATGAGCACGCTTTCGTATGTCAACGCCGGAACTCGCCCAATCGGCATTCATGAGTTCTCTGAGGCGTTGCGGGCCATCTGCCCGCCGCGCTTCCCTTCAGTAAGGAGGAATATTCCCAGAACGGTCGGTACGTGGAGCTCACTACTCTTGGCTAGTTGATTGATCGGGGCGCGACAGGAGTTGAGCGGTGCTAATTGAAGCTGGATCAACACTCCGTAGGGTTGGCTGTGAGTGGTGGCGTTGATTCCATGGCGTTGGCCCATCTCTGTGTCCAACTCAGAAAATGGGATCCCAAATTCAGCGTCGCGGACAATCCTGTCTCGACCTTTCGCGGCTTCATCGTTGATCACCGATTGAGGGATGAGTCAGCAGAAGAAGCACAAGCCGTGAGATGCGCCTTGAGGGAGATTGGCATGATGGGCGGAGTCTACCCCATATCATGGTCGAAACAACTCGCTGAGTACGGGAATCAGTATACGCATCCAAAGGAACTGCCCAATGTCGAGACTCTCGCTCGCAGGCTTCGTTACCGGATGATAGGACGGACGGCTGCTAACCACAACATCGCCAGTGTGCTGCTGGCTCACCATGAAGACGACCAGTACGAAACAGTTTTCATGCGACTCCTGCAAGGCCATGGCGTGTGGGGTCTACGCGGCATGAGGGCCGCCTCGGACATCCCCGAGTGTGAGGGCATCTACGGCGCCTACCAGAGTGGCTATGCCGAGGACCAGAGACAGTCCAGACCGTTTTATGACAACAGCGTGTCCAAGAAACAGTACAAAGCCCTAAGGTCCGAGCTGAGATCCAGTATTAACTTGCAAATGGAAGAGGAAGAGTTCAGGGAGACAATAATGGATAGGTTAGAGCCTTGTTATGAGAGCCACTATCAGACTAAGCACGTGGTCCTCGATGTGGACAGCATCGATGCGGAAGATGGCGGTATCATGATATACAGGCCCTTGCTGGGGTTTTCAAAGGACCGAATGATTGCCACATGCGAAGCCAACAGAATTCCCTGGTTTGAAGATGCCACGAACCAGGACTCAACTCTCACCATGAGGAACGCTGTGAGGAACTTGTACAAAAACTACACCCTCCCTGTGGCCCTTCAGAAGCCCGCCATCTTAGCCCTGTCTCGTCGATGTGAGAGGAAGGCTCAGGCGTTAGAAGCCGAGGCAGACAGGTTGCTAGCACAGACGGTTATACACGACATTGAGCATCGTGTCGGAAGCGCGTCCGTCCAATTCCCGGAATACACCATATCTCGATTCCCGAGGGACATGTCCTCCCCTGCCAGACGCCGGGCTCGCATCCTGCGACAACGGGAGGTAGCCGGCCTTCTCATCAGAAGGATCATTGCCCTGGTCAGTCCTGGAGAGCAGACTGTGCCATTAGCCAACTTGCAAGATGTCATATCCCGTCTATTCCCTGCGCTGTCCGATGCTGCCGATAACCAACCTACAGGTTCCCCCAAAGCCTTCGTCATCGCGGGCGTCTATTTCGTCCCGATTGAACCGTCCTCCCATAAGGGCTCTCATTCCCAGCCTTCGGTCGGAGCTCTGACATGGTATCTCAGCCGCGCACCATATTCCGCAACCCTGCCAATCCCGCGGCACCGTTACCCCTGGTACTTGGCGAGCAACCGACAAGAATACAACATGAAATATGAATATCCCCGCTGGTCCAGCTGGGACCTCTGGGACGGCCGGTTCTGGCTGCGCACACGCCACCGCCTTCCCTACCGCGTCATCCTCCAGCCTTTCCTCTCCCAGCACGCCAAGCCCTTCCGCGAGCTTTTCCCCCCCGAGGACCGCGACCGCCTCGCAGTCCTCCTCAAGCGCTACGCCCCGGGCAAGACGCGCTTCACCCTCCCAGCCCTCTACCTCGAGGAGGACCTCGACCTGGCCGACGTGCGGCCGCGCCCGTTCTACCCCCTCTCGCCCGCGCGGATCCTCGCCAAAGATGAGGCGCCAGAGGACGGACGCGAGAACCTAGACCCGACCTGCGACCATCCGTACGTCCCGGACGTGTCGAAGATGAAGCTAATTGCCCTGCCCAGCCTCGACATCCAGATCCCGCATCTAGGCGACTGGCTCGAATACGAGATCCGCTTTCGGCGCATCGACCGCGCCACCCTCAGCACCGCCGGCTCGTTCTCTCGCGGGTCCTTCTCGTCGCCGGCTCGGCCGCGACGCCGCCCGCTTCGGGGTAAGCAGAGCCGTGGTGCCGTGAGGGAAGAGACGATGAATGTATGATATAAGTAGAGATAGATAGACCTACTACCCCGTCTTGGTGGGGTATTAATTACTTAGTTTGATATCATTTGGATTACTTCGTTTATTGAATCTCAGTTTTTCTAGCCGCTTGTTTGATTATCAGCAACCACTGCCACACTAGATAGTGTGCTGTGAGCCGGATCATATAATCTCTTCGGCTGCCTGAAGCCACCAACTCGGTACCTGACGGAGTGGTAATGTAAAGCAAAGTGACCGAGTTGGTGTCTTCGGGCAGCCAAAGAGATGGGTGATACACTCCTCAGCCCCCGTGCGAAGGATCGTAGGTTTGTTCACCGTAATAAGAACTCATCCTACCCTCAACTATCCCCACAAATCACCCAAGTCGTAGTAAACAAACCAGCAACCCAAAACAAGAGGTGGCAGCAAAACCCCCCCAAATCATGAAAAGAAATGCATGTTGTATTGGTATCATCCGAAAGAAGTATGAATTTTCTTAGTACAAAGTCCCAGGCCTTTCCATCGCCGGAGTCGAGTCTCCCGTCCCGCGGGCTTCATACATACGTACATCGCCGTCCTGCATGAACAGCGTACACATTACATTTTCGGTATTCCTCCTTTTTTGCTGAAAAGAATTCCCCCCTAGTCCAGCCACTGGTCATCCAGCTGGCTGATTTGCCTGAGGGCATTACGTCCATAGTCCGAACATCATATCTCAACTCTCGCGTAGGTCGAATAGTTCGCGGGGACGTGCGATCGGGCAGTAATCCCCCTAGGACGTAGCATGATGAGAGAACGCCCCAATGGCGTATTGCGACTGTTGAGCCACCGTTTTCACTTCTCCTTTTCACTCAATGGTCATACTCGTACAGAACATTAGGGATCCACCTAAACAGTCAGTTCAATCAGTTGGAAACAGCTATCTCGAAAAGCCTGAGACGGTGACCGAGCAAGCTGGCGCCCAGCATCTTTGCCGCCACCACTACTAAAAGGCGGCGCCACCAAGACCCTCTCCAGCAAACTTCTTGAGGCTCTGCTCCGCTAGCTCGGTACGTAAGGCCATAACCTTGGTCTCGCGCTCGCCTTTCTCGTACGCGGCAAGACTCTTGCGTAACTTCTCTTCTTTGATATATTTCTCCTCCCGGAGCTTCTCTTCCTCCTCTTTGAGACGGTCCATGTGAGTCTGAAGCTCTGGAAGCACGCCTGTCGTCAGGGGAATATGAGATGGATCCATCTTGCCACCAGGAATAATGGGTGGCATGGATGCTACGAGCTGCTGTGCCAGGCTGGGTCGATTGCTATCCGCAGCTGGACCTTTCGGTGGATTGAAAGGTTTCGTTTGAGAGACGGAAGACGTAGACGGTTGCGAAATAGCACCAGAACGAGGACCTGTAGGTATGTTATTAGAACTGGTGGGAGTAGAGCTTGAGGCAGGACCGGAAGCTGCAGGACGACTCTGTGGCCCACCGCCCCATGATGAGCCGCCTCGTCCACCCCGTCCATAGCTGCCTCCACGAATAGCCATGAATGCTCGGGGACCAGACGGCGGGCCCCCACCATTGCTGTCTTGTCGACCCACTGTCGAGGAGGAGGAGGAGCCGGTAGCTGGTCTGGCAGGCGGACCTATCAACCCTCCAGACTGGCTACCATAGCCGCGGTTTTCTCTCGGACCAGTGGGCGGTGCTCGTAAAGCCGCAGGGCCACGGGGAGGAGATCGGGACGGTCGGGACGGGCCGGGCTGAGATTCCATGGGCGTTTTCTGTGGGCTTTTCTCTCTAACGCCGGGGCCGCCGTGTGGAGATCTAGATATCGGGCGGGGAGGAAGCGGAGTCTCGGGATGCGAGCGGTCGTCTCGTCTAGAAGGGTCAGGACGCGGCGACGATCTCTGGGATACGGTACGGGAGGGGATAGCGGAGCTGATAGCGGAGTCGCGGGGGGGCGAGGGCCGTCTAGCGTAGGAAGGACCAAAGCGGTCGTCACCACGTCGATCAGGAGGAGTACGGGAGCGACCACGGTAGGTGCTTGCTCTCAAGGCAGGAGGCGGGGAGCGACGAAGCGGCGAGCGATCGCGTACACGGTCTCGATCGATCGGGGATCTGGATCGTCGCCTAAGCCGGTTATTTGTCAGGGGGATGAAATTGGGGTTGTCACTTTGGGGCGGTGGGTGAAACCTTGAGTCAAAGCCTCTTCTTGGAGATCGCTGCCATTCCCGGTCATCGCGCCTCGGCGAGAATCTGCGCGGTGGGCTCCTCCGGGGCGGGCTGCGGCGTGGGGGGGATCGTCGTGGAAGGGGTGATCTGCGAAGGGTACGGTTTCTATCATCTCTTCGCCAGCTATCGCCACCCGTATCACGGACGTCTCGCATATCTCGTGGGTCTCTTCGGTCTCGCGAAGGCTCTCCACGATAGCGATCTACGCTACGGGAACGACGTCGAGGCGCGCGGTCGGGCACATAGCGGTCACTGTCCAGCGGGGTTCTGGGTCGTTCTCGGGGTGGAGGGCTTCTAGGCCGACGTGGGGACCGGTTGGAGTTATACGGTCGGTAGGATTCTCCGGCGCCGTATCTGGTAACCTCGCCATCATCATATCTGGAGGACGCCATGTCCTAGTCAGTCACAAGAGCAGGTGTATCGAGCAATATATAGCCCACAATACACATGCAGAAGATCAGATCAAGGGTAGAAAAGGGGCAAGGGAGTCGTAGGTGGCTCTGATGTCTCAGCAGATACAAACAGAAGACGGGTAGCCGGAAAGAGAGCGATACACACCCGCGAGGGTGCGATATGGAATAGTAAAAGGCCAGTGACGAAAAGCAGCAGAAAAGGGATCTTCTCACCTCCGACTTCTGGGGTCGCGATCCATCCTCGGATCACAGAGCGCACACTACGTTGCGCTAGTGATGAGCTCAGCAAGCGGACTTTTTTACATCAGCAGAAAGACCAAGACGCCTGAATCAGACCAGCGGCATACCGATGGCAGAAGGGATCTCTGGCGGACGAGCGGGCACTGCGATGAAAGGAAGACAGAGCGAAGAAAAGATGCCCGGAGAGGTGGTGGAAAGAAAAGATTGGAGATGGTGGTTGTTGCGGCTGGGATGGGCGAGAGCACGGTATCGCAAATAAGTACTCGATTGGATAGTTAGGATGTCAGGCGACCTGGACCTGCCCGGTATAATTTCTGAACACAGACTCCGGTGCAGGCAAGTACGGAGCGATAGCCACCAGGCAGTCACAATCGCAGGCATGGGTACATCCAGCTACTTCGAGACCATGTATCCATTGCGACTTTACAGACGCAATAAGTACATTACTTATACGCGGAATAGGTGCACAGCTGTGTACCCATTGTTACCCGCAGCATTCACCAGCATCGATAAGCGGCCGATAAGATATCTCCGAGGTCCCAACTCTATCTCGCGCCGCCGTGAAAAACGCGTCCCGTGGCGTGACTGGCGTCCGTCACTATCGGGCTGGGCAGGTGACTTATCTGATAACTACCACACCCATATTACTAATAAATACGTACGTAAGCAAGATCTTTTGATTCCAAGGCCGGCCCGTTGACGCCGGACACAATAACGGGAGGTCCCGGCGTAGCACCGAAGCATCTAGATACCATTGTCCTCTCCCACCAACAATTGGCCCGTTCAACCGGCCTGCTAAACCGAAGAGATCTGGATGTTGGTGTGAGTACGAACAGGTAGCAAGTATCCAAGCAGGCAGACAGAAATGCCACAATTGCAATGCCATGTGATACGGTAGGCATCCTTATACCACGTCAGCAAGTATCCAGACAAGGAATGCCAGAATTTCCGTGACCATGAGCCAAATACGTACTTCGTATCAGAAGAAGAATCACTTTATAGGTAGTCACCCGGTCCATACCCAGCACCAACCCAAAAGATGCAAAGGGCAAGCCTCATTATTCCACAAATAAATCACAACAAGCGGAGGATACCACACCAAATATAAGCGAAGAAAGCAAGAAGCAAATGTAATAATTCACAGGGGTCAAACAGACCCAGGAACCTATCTAGCCTAGACACCACATACTAGAACCAGTAAAGAACAGAAGAACAACAGATTAAAATTTCGGCAAACAAATAAGACAACTCCATGCTCTCGAACAAAGCAGGTGCAATGCCAGAGTGTAAAGAATTCGATGATTCAGCCTCGTCTACGGTAGCTCTCCCCTCCGGCCACGCCGCACCAACATCATCTTCTATCCTCGTCAGTAGACTGTACGTCCACTTCCCGGTTATACCGTTCGAGAATCCAACCCTGGGCGTCGGGAGCATGCGTTTCCATCATGCGGTTAAGCCCAGTCTCCGAGCTCTTCTTGACGTTACCGAAGCGCCTCTTGTGTACCTTCTTGGTCAACTCTTCGTCGCCCCAGCAGGCGTGGTTTGCCGCTACGAAGACTAATGAATTGTGTCTGTACCATGTTGATAGATCGGGGTCTGTCTCGGACTTGACTGGGCGGAGGTTGCCTGTCACGAAGTTCACTACACCGGATATCCGATCCTTGCAGTCTGCCGGTACTCAAGTCAGCTTTCGATATGTAACTTAGGACGCACAATTTGTTGGTGGAATGCGTAAGGTAGGTACTTACCACGGTTGGTGAGAAGAACTTTGACGCCTAGATAAGCGTCGCCAACACCAAGGAGAAATATGTCTTCCGCATCATAAAGTTGCAAATAGTTATCCCATAGATAACAGACGAGTTCCTGTATCTGCTGCTGCAGGGTCTTTTCCGCAGTTCGGGGCATGAATGCATCTAAGTCTTCAGGATGCGTGATGTACTGAGGAACATTGGCATCCACGACACCAAAATCGTTCTTAACCGCCCAATCTACATAGGATGCAATGCTATCCATCTGCGAAGACGAAGTCAGTAAACTAGAATATCTCCATCCCGTCATCCCAAATAGAATTGAACGAAAATTCAACTTTGCGAGGACACTTACAATAAACCCATTGTGAGGATCGACTGTGTTAGTGGAGACATCTGGCATTGCTACCAGCTCAGGACTAGCCATTCATTAGCAATAGAGAAATACGATTCTCAGACGGACGGACTTACGGGTCGTGGATGATGAACAAGACTCGTCGTTTTGATTGGACATCCGGCGTGACTAGGACCTGGTTTTCGAAGGACTTAAAGAGAGCCTCGCGCTGGATGAAGAGAGGAATCATGCCGTGCTTTTCAGACAACACCTGTCGTTGATAGCCACGAATGACATCATGGAGGCGCGAGGCATTGTCGCCCAACTGCTCCATGTCGATGATCCCCGGTCTCATGCACTCCCAATAAGGAGCCTGGACAGCTTGGACCTTAGCCAAGAGTCTCGCAGCTTCTTTACTGATAGGCGGCATCTGCATCTGCGGCGGGGGTTCTCCCATGAGCGTTTGCGCCACGGCCAGGGCGGAGTTTGATATCGCCTGGAGGTTGTATCCTCCTTCTAAACATACCGCCACCTTGCCGCCAGCAAGGGACATCAACATATGTGTCATGTGGGCATAGCAAGCAGGGGTGACAAAGCAGCCCCCCAGCTCGTCGCCATCGGCTGCATCGAAGCCGGCTGAGATAATCACCAGATCCGGGTTGAACTCTTGAGCGATCGGCATAACAATCTTCTGAAATGCTGCCAGGTACTCGCCATCTCCCATGCCTTGTGATGGCCATGCGATATTGACGTTTTTGCCTTTACCTGCGCCATGGCCGACTTTGTCCAGGTCACCATCGGGTATCATTGGGTTTTCTGGTCTTCCAGGATAGAACTCGCCGTTAGCATAGACGTGAAGAGAAATGTAGAGAACATTTGGATCGTCGTAGAACATATTCTGGACCCCGTTTCCGTGATGGACATCCCAGTCCAGGATCAAAACCTTGCGACAGGTATCAGGATATTCATTTTGGCAGACTTTGGCGCCAATAGGCACGTTGTTAAAAATGCAGAAGCCCATCGCTGAATCGTACTCGGCGTGGTGTCCAGGCGGCCGGATAACGGCAAAGGCATTTTTCACGCGGCCGGCGGCTACATTCTTGCACGTCTCGATGCAACCACCGGCCGAGAGCAGTGCAGCCTCATATGACATGCCACCTACATATAAGGATGCTCTCCCCTGGTCCAATGTCATGCTCAGGGCTCGCAGATCTCTAGTCGACATATGAGAGAGGTTTTCAACCCAGTCGTAGTGCCCGGGCGTATGGACAGTGCAAATCTCCTGTTTCGTGGCTTCTCTGGCTGGTATCCTCCACATATACTTAGTCGGAGCATCCTTTAGTATATCAAGTAGGTCCGAGTCAGGGCCGGTGTAGATAAGCCCGGCTTTTTTAAATGTCTTCATAATTTCCTCTATCCTCCGTGGGTCCTCTGGGTGGTGAGGTGTCGGACCAAAGTCCGCGTTTGCATGAAGCTTCATCCTGTCATCATAGCAACATCCTGTTGGAAGAAGGCCTTTCCTTTGTATTGACTTGATGAGATCCTGTTCATCGGCGCTTGCCTGGCCGTTCTCCATGGCCTCATCCGGACCGTCCACAGCTGAGGCTGCTGCCCCGTCGCCATTCTCTGAAGCAGACGGATGATGGGGGCTAGTAACGCCGTTGGGAGGTGCGTCCGTCATGGAATGGTCCTCATTTTCCGTGACATCAACGGTACTCGTCGACGTAGCCATGACGACGCCTTCAAGATCGTAATGAGAGATAGTAGTGTCTGAGTGAGCTGCTCAACAGAATGATCGTACTGGAAATTGATGATAGCTGGTGCTTTGCTGTAAGAGCGAGCTGCACTCGGGCGAGTGTGGTAGTAGCCGTGGCAATCACGGAGCGCAAGCTCGATTACAAATAGTAGATCGTATAGCAAGAACACATGCCAATGCCCAAAGAACGCAGGGAGGCTGATGAGCGTTAGCGTAGGTACACTTTCTTCATGAGTTCATATCCCTTGGAGGTATGCAGGTTTCGAGTAGGATGAGTGTATGAATGATGTATAAGAGCAAGAGACATAGCCCTAGGAAGATTATCCCATTGGTCGAGTCATGGTCGTCTTAAGATAGGATACACGTATTGCATCCGAACAACCTGACCGTTCTCCACGCCACGGAGGACTAACAGAATGCATTCCACGGGCGATGAACGATCTCCTCGCAAGACCAACCAGAGCAAAAGGAAGGAAAGAAGGAAGGATGAAAAAGAGAAGGGAAAGGCCGGACATGTGTCGAGAGATAGAAGGGTGTCCTATCCGCGGCGTTGTAGGCGTGTCTTGGTTGCAATGTAGGAATGGCGCGTACTTACACCAGATCTCTGCAGCCGTGAGACTGAATTGCCAAGGTGAACTGCCTGCGAGCCTCAGGCGCAGCGTAGCGACGCCAGTTCAGATCGGCTGGCTGGAAGCTGGTCCGAGGTCTCTGCTCCACGTGCAAAGACCAAAACCAGCAAACATGAAGATGGAATGCAGATAGGGCGTCGTGGTGGCGGCGACAGCAGGCGCAGCAACAGAGGCAGCGGCAGCGGCAGCGGTTGGTATCGAGTCGGAGTGGTGGGAAGTAGGAGGTAGGTAAGGGTAAGGGTAAGTAAGTGGTGAGTGGCAGAGTGAGTGATGGACGGTGCGGTGTGTCCCTAAAGGCGGCTGAAATTTGGGCGCGGCAGAGGGTCTGGCTGCTGCTGCCGGCTGCAAGAAACGGCTGTGGCTGGCCAGACACAGGCGGCCTTGGGGGCATCGGGGCCTAACAATGCCGCTAAGATCGACCCTCTTCCAGCCACCGGCCAGCATCTCGACTTACACAGTGGAAACCACACGACAACGGGTTAAAAGTCACAAAACCCTGCCCTTCATTGCATTTACACGGCAGACATGCAAATGGCAATAATACCTGCGTAGTGTTCAATAGAAGCTGGCGGCAAAGTGCATTGATGCAATCATCACGCGTAAAGGGCATCCCAGCTTACGGCTATGGCAGTTGTCTGCTATAGTGCTTATTACCTAGCAGGCGTGCATCACGATAGGATAGGTAGTTGTCGATAAAAACGTCTGGGGAGATATCACAAGTCCACTCGTACAAGAGCACATTTCACGTAGAGCCCTGATCTCAGCAACTAGCTTAATGAATTTGGGTTGCAAACTGAAGCGTACCTAGCTATCTCTGGAGCGCGAGACGATCTGTTCAGAAGCACTCGTAT
Source organism: Xylariaceae sp. X802 (assembly GCA_028637635.1). NCBI lineage: Eukaryota > Fungi > Ascomycota > Sordariomycetes > Xylariales > Xylariaceae > Xylariaceae sp. X802. Next base: position 791,265 of record JAJFDH010000006.1, on the reverse strand, counting down.
CTTACACGATTATTTCGCGACAAAGACTCGTCCTCCTCTTCCATACGTAGGGTTTCGACTGATTAGAAAAATGACTGCAATGCAAAGTAACAGTTTGACAAGATATGAATCATCTCAGCTGCGGTAAGATTCATCCTCCTCTCCCATACGTAAGGGTTTAGACTGATTAGAAGAATGACTGCACTGCGAAGCAATAATTTGACAACGAATGGACCATCTCAACTGCAACAAGACTTACCCTCCTCTTTCATAGGTATAGTTCAGACTGGTAAGAAAAGTAACCGCACTGGAAGTAATAATTTGGCAACATATTGATAGTCTCAATAGTACTTGCGACGTGTCGTAGAGGCTCTTGGTTGATACCAGGAAGCTAACCTGTGATCCTTGGGCACTTCGTTCTTAATGGCAAGTCTGGTAAATTATGGCAAGCGGCCGAGTAGTTCGACATCGAAGCAAATCAAACAAGTGATAGAATAAGGCGAGAAAGAAAACTTGTTAATCTTCATTGAGGTAGCTCCTCAGGACCTACGGCAAGAACTCGAGGGAGCTGATTCATTACCGGTTCTTATTCGAACCACGATTGACGTATCTGCCACTCGCTGTGCCCCTTGGCGACAGGATCAGCTCCAACATCGCCGCGAGGAACGAGACGAGTGTGATGAATAGGTAGTTCTCTCAGCTGCTCGATAGTGATAGGTGGATAGCCTGTTGGCCAGGCGTCGTGGTTCCAAACGTCACATTCCTCAAAGCTGCCTCTGTCCTCGGCGACGATTCCCATCGGCGGGAGAGTCTCATTTGGGCGGGGATCCATGATCCTTCTTTCCATAAGAACAGTTTCAATCGCCATGGAAATCGTCTCTTGATCGGTGCCTAACTCCGCGATGCTGTTGCAGACAGCAGCAATGAGGTAATCCTTACGGAAGCGATAGCAGTGTTCCAAAAAGTACTTCAGCACGTCCGGTCCTATCTTCATATAAGTGCGCACTATTGCCGAGTGGCGCTTTTCAGTTCCGCCCCATGGAATGAGGTCAACGAAAGAACCAGTCTATATAAATCATCAGTGATTACATCTTGAATATATGGCAAGTTGCACTACGAACCGAGTTGTGAACTTCACCTGGAGACGAGCAGAGGTCCACGCTGACCGTATCATAAATTGTGCTCAAGAAGTCATTCAACTCATGGATTTCTTGAGTCGTGAGGATTCGTATATGATTTAGCCTCGCATCTCTCTCAAATATTCTCGGCCCTTGAGAACTGCGCTTAAACATGGTCTGGAAGTAGTGGCAGTACAGCCACCAGGTAGCGACAGCTTTGCGAAGGCGGTCGACTTCATTCGGCTTCAAGCATCGTCGGGCTACAGGTTCATCTCTCCACCGCAGACGAGGGTAGATTTCAATCCACCAATCAATTATTTTGATCAGATCAATGATCGCATAGAGATCGGAAATATTTAATCTGATCTTCTCAGGACAGATAAGCTTCCCATCCTTCCACGTCACCGGACTTTGCATGAGATGCATCTTGTCATCCGCTTTGTCGTCGAAACTGGTGCTGAATGTAATCGTCACTGGGTGAAGCATCCTATCGGGGTGCAAATTGTAGGGATGTGCCACATATAGTTGCAAGAGAGTCTCCATCTCTGGGCGATTGCGAACGATAGCCACCAGAATATGAATGCGCTTGTTTGACAGTATTTGCTGAAAGCGCTTATTGACTAGACCCAAGTTGTTCAACGCACCAGGTTCCATATTCTCCATGATCTGGAGGATGATTTCCACCGGTGCCTTCTCAAAGGGCGAAACCGAAGTTTGAGTGGGCTGAGCATCGCCCTGTTCGATTTTAGACGGGCTAGAAGCCATCTTCGGGATACGTTCGAGAATCGAAAACCTTTTGACTGGGCGCGACCTTCGAAATCGTCCACGCGTCAACCCTCTCTGCTGGGAAAGGCGCCAATGCTGTGTTTCGAATCAGGAAGCAGTAGTTCAGTCTGAGAGCACGCGTGGGTCAAGAATATGATCCGCAGCGACTTCTCGAGGGAAGAATGATAGTATAAGGTGTAGTTGATGATGAGAAACAGGGGTATTGGATGGGAAGAAGGTGTTCTGGGAAGCTCTGAGAGCCAGAGTTTGAACTTTGCCCAGAGCCTATCTGTGTGTTGAGAGGAAATTGGGAATCGAAGGGAAGTTTTGCGGAGACTCGTGGGTGTCAACAACAAGATCAGTACCCGCAATCAAGTAAATGAGTGCTTGCCCCAGTTGCGAGATCGCGATGTTTCTGGCAGTTGCAGGCGCAACTAGTAAACAAGCTAAAATAGAGCAGGACTGCAACGACTTGCAGACAAAAACTCCCCTGGATATGGGCAGGCCTCTTTGAATATGCAAATGGTGAACACAGGAACGATAGAGACATGCACACTGAGGTTCCCAAGGTGTTTTTCCAGGACGACATGTGCTATCTCGCGAACAATCCCCGAGATATCAAAGACTATGATGTGCCTGTATACTAATATATAGCGACTTGTGAACCATCGAGCGGTTAGTGTTGCTGACGAGTGGGTTTCGAGAGACTTACTGAGAGAGTATATGAATATATGTGGCGTATGCGTTTGTTAGACGCAGATTCTTCTTTCAAATCCGAATGCTCTACGATGGCATTCTCACTCCTAGTATCAAAACCAGGAACCAAGAATCCCAACACGTTTCCAAACCTCTTTCCCCTTTGATACCTGGCGTGTGAGCCTCAACTCTGGCAAGTCCTTCGTCCTTCGCCTCCTTAACTCCAATAGCCTAGGAACTTTGATGTCCCCGGTTGATCAGATAGGCACCTGGCTACACAACCCACACGCGGTTGTCCTTTGCCCACCCCTTGATCAGTCCAAGGGCGGAGATGATCGCGATGGCTAATGCGCGACGACCCCGTCTTTGGGGCTATACTCTGAAGGTAAGACGCGCGACAGCATTGTGTGCCGTTGCAAAGACTGGCCTGTAGAGGCAAATTCGCTGTCAAAATGTGCCATGACCGCTCGATATGAAAGGGCCGAAGCACCAAGTTGACAGCCTGAGTCAAGCCGGGTTTTAATGAAGTGAGGTTGACAAGGGTTCGGCTGGCCTGATTGCGGTCCGTGCGAACCCCTTTTGGGGCCCACTATTCTCGGAGAAAGATCAGAATCCTGGGTCAGGTGCCGTAAAAACGTTGTTCCGAGAGCTAGCGCTTTGTCAGTTCGTAGCTGTACTGTAATAATAGCACTGTGCTTGGCTCGATTTCCAGCGGTTACTGTGCCAACATGTACCTAGGGTAACTACCTAAATAGAGTACGAGAATCCATCAGTAATAATTCCTACCTAGTCAAAGCGAGAAAGTCGCACAATGGATAGAACGTTAGGGGGTAACACAGCTGGAAGAGTTAGCGATATCTCAAATTCAATAGAAATCACAGAATAGCTCAGATGAGCATCGAGCTGGCACTACGAAGTTGCCTCGTAGTCTTACAGGATTTGCATCTTGTATCACAAACAAGCGACCAAAAAGCGGAGAATTAGAATTAGATTCCTGACACCTTCTCTGAATCGGATATAACTTATACATGATTTTCAATGTCTGTGACAGTAACCTGGGCAGGCACCATGGGTTACCAGACGAAACGCCAGAACGCCAGCCTATCGCTCGACCAGAAAGCAATAACTCAAGCGAAGAGTGCCCTTGACTCCAGCTGATCCACCGGTTTTTTATTGTCACCATCGCTGCGTAAGCCCAGAGTGCCCATCTTCGATTGCCTATTCATACCCTGCTCCGCCCGGGAATTGTGTTTCGACGCCCCTTTGCGTCTCAGATCCGCGCGAACCTGGTTCGGGGAGACGAAATGTTTGTTCTCGTAGAGTATAGCGCCACCAAAGGAGCCCTCTTGGATTATGATTGGCTGAAGGACACACCTAGGCCCTATTTCGAGGAGGGACACGTCGAGCTCCTTGCTCCCATGGTGAGGCTTTCGCTTCTTTGACTCCTCGACGTTTTCTTCCTCGGTGCCGCTCTTCTTTTCAGAGGGCTCAGTCTCCTGTATTTGATACGCTCTCATGAAAATACGTCCATCGGCAACCGAGAAGGACAAAACGTGGTCAATAAATGGTTTGGATCGTCTTTGAAGAGGGGGGACGCCCATGATTTGTAGGAAGAGTTGTTTAATGACCTGGAGATGCGGCTCCGAATCGAAAGCTTTGTCAAAAGATAGAATTGGCCGGCTCCCTTTCAGGCAATTTCCTGAAAATGCCAGTTCCTCCATGGTATGTATATTGCTAACAAGGAACTAAACGTTGTTAGACACACATACTACACAACAGATTTAATGGACCAAATGGCTGAATACCTTGCAAGTAGGGCCATTAGGCGCCTTTGAAAGCTATAGAAGTACATGTTAGTGACCTACTATTCCCTCGATCCTCCCACAAGATAGATAATTTTGATGCGGGCGTGACATACCCAAAGATAGAGATCTAAGAGGGGGTAGGCGTTAGTAATTGCCATATAATAGAATCCGTGGCGGAAGAAAAGAACTGAACTAACCTTGGCCTTTACGGGCTTCGAAAAAGCAAATACTAGCCGAAGAGTCAACAACCGTCATGAAGAGTTGAGGGCCCTCAGGAGCTGGCGACAAAAGTCACGAAGCAAACGCGACGGAGACTTTGCCTAGAGCAGGTAGAGAATTGAAAAATAATTTCAAGTCAAACACTCACTTGTTGCAATTGTACAACTCCTATCAACTATTAGCACCAAGTTCCAGCTCCATAGTAAAGGGTCTTCACTAACCGCCAGTTCATTAAGCTCTCCTAGCTTCTTCTTTTGATCATACTTGGCATCGACGCGGCCATGGGGCATCTACTTCGCGTCAGCGCATGAAGATACTGAAGATCCCAGAGATCAAAACTTACCATACTGGCGAGATCCTTGAGAAGGTGGCGATGTCTATGCGTCGCGTAAGTGCGCAGTTAGCTAAAAAAGAGTCCCGGTCGAGTAGCTGAAAATTGCGACGGTGAACCGTACCGATACGTCACGCCTCGCGAGGTCAAGATCAACACCCTTTGCTTGTTTCGCGGTTTGGCACTGCCATTGGCAGGCGCATCGGCGTTGTCGCTTGCCGACTTCGAGAGGGCTTTGTATACCGCCGCCATATTCTATCGGTGCTTATCAAGGCGAAAGAAGGATGAGAATGAACGTTTCTCATATATACCTAGATATGAGAGGATCCTCTCATTGCATGTAGGTACGGTAGCTTGACTCCCGGAACTTTTTTTTGGCTTGCAGGCCGATAAGATTGGGCTGTTTCTTATCTAGTTACGGTGATGCATTTCTGGGGGTTCTGTGCCGTGCCACTGTGGCTGGTGGTTAACTAGTTGGATCAGCCACACTTTTGAATTACACTACAAGGGCACCTGTCCCGGTGCCGTGTGATAAACGAAGCACAAAGGTACCAGTGCACTGAGTCGGAAGTACGAACCTGGAATATACCGGTAAGTGGAACTGCGAATACATAGGTACCTACCTACCCATCTTCGCTACTCAAATGCTGTCCAAGGAACAAAAACAAACAAACATCAGAGAACACGAGTTACCAGTAAAAGCTAATCGCAAGCACAAGCGTACGTAAGCAACGAACCGCAGTTACACAAAAAGTACCAGCGGTTTTAAGTCGGACCAACTTTATCAACAAGTTGGGTGCCCCGATCGAAAGGCTCCAGCGATTCAGCTCTCCCGGCGCAACACACAGTGTCGACGTGGGTAGCAAACCGCATACTGATCCCGGAACCGTACTGTACATGGCAACCGCAAAACATGCTTCAACAATGCTTCAACTCTCCACCTGCCGAGATCTTGTAATCCCGTGATTACGTGGCGTCTACACCTAGCTTAGGTGGTTACCGACAGTTACTAAGATGGGATTCCGCGGCAGTTGATAGTTATCAGAGCCGATCAAGCGCTCGTCTGCAGACAAACACGTATTCCCTTTGTTTCCACGAATTCGTGCGTATGTAATATATCTAAGCTACACAATGTGGCCTTAGACACCTTCACTACGCCCAGGAGCAGCGGTACACATTCATAGATTAAAAATTCGTCGGCGTCTTTCTCGACTGCCACATCGAAGACTGCCAACAGGACAGTTGCCATAAGAGAAAACGAGAGGACCGCAGCCTGTAGAGAGAAGCGAGATAAAGTCCAATATTGCTAGCCATTCCTTTCTTTCTTAATGCATCGTCACCCACCCGCGGAGGTAATCTTAACATAAATTATCAAGGTGACGCCGTGTACGTAACATTCATAACAACCGTATAAGCCGTCGTATGCCACCCCACAGGGCCACATCTAAGAGGTCTAACAACACTTGCCTCCCTGCTTCGCCGCATCGTCGGGCGACTTGCTAAGCGAAATATTGGTGCCTGCCATGGGGGCCTGCGCGCTCTCGCCGCTATCTAGCGCCTTACTGGAGACGATTCGGTAGATCTCTGCGCAAGCACTTTGTTAGGAAACACTACGCTAGGAATATGGCTGCCTCGTGGGCAGGGAGGGCGGGGCAAGGTGAACAGGAGCGCCGGAACGTACCAGTCAGGATGTTCTGGAATGCGAGCTCAACATTGCTGGCATCCAAAGCTGAGGTTTCTATGAAAGATAGGTGGTTCTCGCCTGATGTTTTAGCTGTTAGCACATGGGCGTCATCTACGTCGTGCAGAGGGGCCTGGACGCACTGGCAAAGGACTTGGCCTCCTCAGTGGGAACGGCGCGCAGGTGCCGCAAATCACTCTTGTTTCCAACCAGCATAATGACAATGTTAGCATCAGCGTGGTCTCGGAGCTCCTTAAGCCATCTTGTAACGTTCTCGTAGGTCTGGTGCTTGCTGATGTCGTATACAAGGAGAGCGCCGACGGCACCGCGGTAATATGCAGAAGTGATGGCGCGGTAACGCTCCTGGCCGGCAGTATCCCAGATTTGTGCCTTGATCGTCTTGGAATCAACCTGGATGGACCGGGTGGCAAACTCAACACCGATGGTCGACTTGGAGTCCAGGTTGAACTCGTTTCGGGTGAATCGACTCAACAGATTGGATTTACCGACACCCGAGTCTCCAATCAGCACCACTGCAGCAAGAGAGGGTCAGCGTCCGTAAGAGAAGTCGCGTACGGGTCGAAGAACGGGCGCACCTTTGAAGAGGAACTACAGGGCGGATAGAGGTTAGCGATCACATTGCATCGTGTGTGGGGGATGCCGCCTGCAAGGTGCCAAGGAGATAGTGTGCAGTAGACTTACATCGTACTCGTCGTTGGCCATACTGGGCAATCAGATGGTTCGGTAGACACCCGAGATCAAGCAGCGTCGATGCTAGCGAGGGGCAGAGGGAGCAGAGAGGGAAATAGATGCGTAGAGCGCTGGGGATTCAGGAGTTGGCGGGCAGCGTCGACGGGGATGAAAGACAATTGACTGATTGCTCAAGGCAGCGAGCCAGGCTCACAAAGATCAAGGCGCAGCGGAGTCGGTTGGTCCAGCACAAGACGCAAAGGCGCGGAGACGGACCCAGGACACGACAAGCAAGGAGATTGAGTTGAAAAGGCGAGATGAGGTCGCCGTCAAGAGGATGCTACCGTATCTACTTTAATTAGTAGTTTGACAGAGTGTGTACGAAGTAGGTGGTGCAGCGCAGGTCGTGGTGGAGTCTGGAATGGGAGTATGTACGTCCGTACCTACGGGCTGCGGGCTACGGGCTACAGGCTACAGGCAGGGCCGGGCGGTCTGGTGGTGTGGTTTCAGGCTGGAGCTGGCTTTGGCAGGAATTATGCCCGTTAACCTAAGTATGTCCCTGGGCAGGCCTGAGGCGCCCGGTACACTGTACCCCACATAAGACCCACCATGACCAACACCGCGAAGTTGGTGCATGTCATTCGTACCTACCGGTACCGGTACCGTAGGCCATTCATAGTGCATTACCTATTACCCCTAGCGAGGCAACGTTTTCCACCGTCTCGGCTTGCCAACCCCTATAATTAGCCTTTTTAGCGCATAACTTTGTACCTACCTAGTGTACCTACCTACGCTAACCAAGCCAGTCAACTTGGTGCCCAGGAGAAACGCTAAACAGTTCAAATTGATTATAACTAGGGGTTGAGACCTAACTGAATTGGGTAATTATGAAAGCACGGATCACGTGATCCCTGATATGAGAACAATGCCAAACCCGTCGTCCTATTATCTACGAAGTACCTAGAGGCATACTTCCAGACTTATAACACTCCCTCTACTATGTGCCCAATAGACGTCCTAGTTCAGGATACAGCTTTCATTCATTACTAAGCTAATATTATCAGGTTGGGTGAGCTATTCGTGATTTGCTCTTGTTCTCGGTTTACACATCCATCTCTAATGACCAGTTTTCACATCCACCTCGATGATTATTAGTTTACACATTCATCTCGGTGATGGCATCCGACACGTCGCCCCAGCATGACACTAAATAGACGTTCTGCGTCCGAGATTCCCAGAAATGCCTTCTCATGTGAAATCGTTACGTTCCACATACAGGATTCATCAGTTAGCCTTGAAGTCTTTCTATGATTCTGCAACCGGAGTCCACGCAAATGTAGCCGTAATCTCTGCCCTCGGCTTCTTGGTCTGCCCACCATTCCTGGGTCGGGCGATATTGATATTTTATGTGTCCGATGTTTGGATCCCGAAGTCGGGCTTTCAGGCAAGCCTCGTGAAGGTCGTTCAGACATTTCGTTTTGCCGCTACCGATGGTCCTGGGAACTGGATGACAGATCACCCTTTCGCGTTTGAGTTGATCTTCTTCGGTTTGGGGGATTCGCTCGAGTGCGAGTGCAGAGGGTCTTTCCGCGGTCCCCTTCAGGCGCATAGGCGACATGCCATTGGTCCATATCTGTGGATCGATACTTTTCCACTTCTCAGAGACGTACACGGCCGGCAACTCCTTTTTCATATCAATGAACATCTCTTGGATTTGCCGACATGTGATATCTAGAGGATTATCATCCGGAAAAACTTGGAAGGCGGGCTGGCTGCTATACCACACATCTGATAAAGAACACCCATCGTATTGCTGAGGGACGGTATTGTAGACGTAGTCTACCAACTTGCATTGCATGTCGAGCAAGGCTTCTCCAGATTTTTCTCTGTCAGCTGCCGCCAGATCCCAGATGAAGAGCTCGATCTGGTTGACCCATCCACCTTTGGCAAAGAGGTGAACATTCTTCGGCCGACAGATAGCAATCCATGGATGTCTTTCGTATTTCCGCCGTGGCATGTATTCATCCCAGGTATCCGTTATAGTGTAGAAAAGTGCGTACCGTGTGTTTTGTCTCGTTGTGAACGACGGCGCTGTCGTAAACCAGCCACTAAAGGTGTCGAACTGGCTTCTCTTCGAGTCGCCGTCACCAAACTGTGCAGCCATGTTCCGATCATACCAAGATACGACTTTCGAGTGGAGCGTACCCCAGTTGATTCCAAATCTCCTCTTGATACTCTCTGCCCACTGCGCTAGTTCCCAGCCGTCACCTGTCTGGAAAAGCAAAGTTGGAAATTTATAGGGTGTCTCGCAAATAGACTGCTTGACCGCAGACTGCCGTTGCTGACGAAGGACGGCGGCAACATCAGGGTCGCTGCCTTCTGTATCAAAGTATCTCGGAATGTCGATGTAGCGATATGCGCGCTGGATTGTGTCTTTATCAGAGCCGAGAACATAGAATCTACGATACCGATCCAGTTTCATTTGAGCCCACCAGCAAAACGAGTTTACCAAGCTCTGTTCGTCGCTGGGGTCAATCAAGTCAGTGAGGTAATGAACTTTACGAATGCCTACAGGATTTGTTAGCAATTGCTTTTATCGCTCGGAGCAAGTAGATCGTAAGTAAAAAGTGGGATGTGGGGAAGGAAATATTTCTCCTACCTTCGCTCGTTTCTTCGTCCCCAAACTTCTCCATGATATCCTGCAGTACCTCCCAAGCGCGAAAATGATCTTCGATATCCTGCTTACTCCGGCCGGTCCGCTCGAAAAAGATATCGAGATTTTTATTATCCGGGTTCAACGCTGTCATATTATGGCGTTCCCTTTCCTTTTCTTTAGTGATGTTTCTTAGAAACTTATGAAAATCGTGACAAGCAACGATTGTGTGACCAGGATTGGGTGCAAATCGTCTGAACCACTTCAGAAAACTACAAAGCTTGGCAGGTTCGGAAATCGCGAAGCTTGGAGTGATAAAGAATGCCCGACCATAAGGAAACAGCCTTGTCAACTGAAGCCTTCCGGGTACGCTTTTGGCCATCAAATCAGAAGGAAACTGTGGATGCTTATGACGTCCGGTATCCAAGTGCCAGAAGGTATATTTCTGATCCTCAAGCATTCTCCAAAGCCAAGGGATTTTCTCCAGGTTCCATTTGGTAAATTCGGCATCAGAAATGACTGTACCGCCAGCACCAGCTTGTACAGCTTCACAAAACGAGTACCAGCCATTTCTCTGCTCAAGTGTGAAGATCGGGCGATGAGGTTGGTGTAACCCTGTGCCGCCGCATGTTTAGTATTTATTCAATTGACAAAAACGCATTGCACTTTCATGATGCACTTACTTAGCCAGGTCATGATTACCCCCAGTAGTTGCTTCGATTTCAAGGGAATCAGTAACATGTACGCTTGTCGGTTCTGAGAATTCGGATCTTGTGGGAGCATCTGGGCGAAATCGAGCCCAGTCAGGACTTCAATAAGCTCTGACTTATCTGGTCCGTTCGGTTGGATGAATTTCTTCACTGCCTCAGAGCCTCTCCAAACCTCGCAAGGATAGGCCTGCGGACCAACGGAAGAGGAGTAGATGAGGTGTCGCAATGAAGCATCCGGATTGGGCTTATCCCCAACACCAAGCTGATCCCAGCCTTCGCATCTTGCCGGATAGACCAAGATTGAATAACTGGGCGTGACTAGATGTAGCCCTATGGACCTCCGAAGTAGCGATGTTGCTATATTCTCCAAAGCTACGGCGTGCTCCGGCAAGGCAGGCTCAACAGAACCAGTTGATAGCTTTTCACTAATCATGTGGTGTTTTTGGGAGATGAAATGAAAAGCTGTAGAGGTAGCCGAAAGATAGAGGATATTCTCTGCCTTGAGAGCGGACAACCAAGGAACAGTATGTCGAGTAATGCCCGTGAAACTTGCCAAAACCGGCTCTGAGGCCCCAAACTTGACGAGTTTCTCTATTGTCTGGGCCTGCCCTCGTCCCTGATAGTTCTCAAAGGACAATTTCCTGGAGGGTTGCGGTGCATGCGTGTCCGCTTCCATGCCTCCGGGACTAGTGGCCATGTCCAAAGAGTCAACGGGTGGATCGATTGCGCTAGTCGGCTCGTCGTTATCCCCTCCGGTAAAGCGAACAGACTTTTTAGGCTTCGACGCAGATGCCTCATTCGAGCTTCCCTGGAGTGCAGACTTTATCGATGAGTGGGCGGTTACTGGAGATATCGCGGGCGCAGGGCGTGTTCCTTGTGTTCCGTAACCGGGCTGCGTGAATGGCCCTACAGTGCCTAACGGAGGGAGATTAAGCTTATTTGCAGGCTGGTCATTGTTGATGATGAACTTTGATGGGATAGACGTCAGGGCACCAGCAACCTCCCCCTTTTCAATTGCCCTCTTCTTTGCGATGTTCAAGATACGGAGGTTGTGGAAGGCTTTAGGGGCCTTGGACGGATCGGCCATTACATCAGCCAAAGTCTGTCTTCTCTTGGGCGTTTTGCCACCTGCAAATACATTTGTTGCAGTCCGTGGCGGCGCGGCTGCCGGCTGCCGCGTTCTGGTCGCTTTGTGTAGCTTATCTCTAGGGTTTGTCGTTGGCATGGATGACGAAGCAGACAAGCCGCTGGCAGCTGGAGCTCGGTTGGTGCCAGCAGGGCCACTCGGCGGTCCTCTCGCAGCAGGCCTAAAGGCACTGCTCCTTCCGGCTGTACCTTGATAACCTGTAATCGACCCTCGCCGGGGATGCCCGCTGGTTCTTGGCCAGGAACTACCTGGCGTCGATGGCCTCGTCGAAGGCCTCGTGGGTGGCGTGTAAGATGATCGGCCTCGGACACTAGATGCGTACGTAGGGACTCCTTTGAACATGGTCTGTTTAGAGGCTTTCCGAACCGTCGGCAGAGGCTCAGTCATCGATTTCACAGCCACCGGTCTAGCAGACTGCCGTGTTGAGATGCTTGTCCTAGGTTTAGGCTTCGACGATGATAGGCTAGCTGAATCGGCGTCGCCCATTTCATCGTCAGAATCAGAGTATTCAGACTCGTCGCTTGAGTATCCGGGTGGGAAGGGCTCTGTCAGCGGCATACCGAGCCTCTGGCGTTTGGCATTACGTCTCTCGTGTCTCTCAGCTCGTTCGGCGAGAGCAGCCTCGTAGCGGGTTAGATCAAAGGCCTCACGAGTGCCGGCTTCAACCTCCGCTTTATTCTCCTCCCAAGTGGTGATCAATTCGTCACCGAGATTTTCTATGGGTTCCCAGGTGCAATCCTCGAGCTCAAAGCCCTCCCATTTTATGAGATACTGCATGATGTCGGGATCATCAGGATGCTGGCGTTCTGCTAAGATGCCGTCGACGAACCAATCCTTGGTGGAGTCATTGATTCCAACATTGGTAGAAGTGATGGAGACATCATCCTCATCCTCAGACTGCTGTTCAGGAGCATCCTCTCCTCGAGGGGGGGATACTCCGGAGTTGTTTGCCGACATATCGTGGCAAGTGATATATGGCACCCTCCAGTTAAACAATCAGATAAGCAGGTGCCGGGTATTAATGGAAGGCGGACAATATGCTGTCCGCAGATGAAGAGAAGAGGATCGATTGGGGGATTGGATGGCAGCTTGAAGCCCGATCTAGTGATGAATGAGAGTGGGCATTGAGGAAGAAGTAGGTCCCGCCGTTATTAACCACAGGGAACACCTATCATGCACTTGCCAAGTTCATGTGAACTCAGCACAAAAGATTGACAATGACAACATGAACTGGTGGTGGTTGGTGAGGAAGTGGTTGCTAAGTTGGAAGTGCTAATAAATGGCGAGGTGACATTAATTGCATTCTGGTAGAAGTCGTAGCAGGTACCTATCTCAGGCTATTCCTGGCCCACCCTATTGCTTGGCCGCCATGGGCCTGTCCTGTATTTAGTGGAGTTTAGCGAACGCCAGCGACGCTTCTTCACTGTACTAGTGCCTACAATGTACCGAGGGCACGAGGTAGGCAGGTGGGGTGGCCGACCTGCGTTGGCGGCGTAACAGAATTGGTAACATGATATCCGGCACTAGGTAACTTACGGTACCCTACTGGGCAGCTAGTTGTAACCATGAAGTACCTAACGTCTCATGAATGGTTAATGCATTGCATTGCAAAGACACCCAGTACCCATTAGGTACGAAGTGCGCACGTGCCAGGTACAGTGAATGCTCGCAAACACCGTCTGTGCTTGACCTCTTTCCAACGGACCGGACCATAATGTTCGGTTCATTGTGTTGCTCGGTATCCGGGGGCACGGCTCGCTTATAATTCCATTCCAGTGCTGTTTCCCAATGCTGCTCGGTAACCATACCTCTCAAGGTGAAGTAGGTAGGTACTAACCTAATCCAGGTGCCTGCCTACCCGATCGGTACGGACGAGATACCCGGTGTACCCTGGGGTGGGTGCAGTGGCCCTCATTGTACAGTACCTACCTGAGATGTTGCCACTCCACGTTCCGATCAACTTGATCATGACAACCACCATGGCTCTCTCGCAAAAGTCCAAAATGGGCCGTGGCCAGCAGGATCTATCGCACCGCCTGTCCCGCCGACCTAATTTTAAAGGACTTTTTAACCCGAGATCTCGCTGCTCTTTTACAGATATCGGCTCTTGCGACGGGATTGAAGGCCCGCCGCGACGGCAAGCGAGACGGAAAGTCTACTCAACGCATGAGACCTTGAACATGAACTGCATGAAAGAATAGAGTATGCAACCTCGCATAGGTATATGGCTAGGTACGGCAAGGACCTCAATCGGTACCGAGGTATATTTGTTTATGTATGGACGGTTACCTATACGAATAGAGGAATGGCGATCTTTGTTTTCTACGCTGAATGTGTCTCAGTCAAGGAGATAGGCAAGTAGGGTCAAGGCCGGCTATACTCTCTATTTCATATGTCCGAACCTAGCGGATGTGTGATGTAGGGCTCGAAACCTACGGTATTCATGGATTGAACGGGAACCCGAGAAAGAGAAATATAGGAGAGTCTTTCTCTTCTACCGCATGCCAAGTGGCTGCGGAAGCATCGTCAGTATCTCCGGTGCATCAGATAGTGCAGTACGGCGGTTACAACGCTCCAGGAAGCTCAGTGATCTACAAGAAGTGTGCACACTTCATTATCTTCTGGGTCGTTGATCGCTGTCAGGTATGGGATGCCTTCGTTCTGATTCATCGCGCAGACCGAGCCATGCTTTCTTTGTAACAGTACTTAACGGTTGCCTGCCCCTATCTCCCGCCCCTTTTCATCCCGCGAGCCGCACGCGCACTTGATACCACTATACGTGCAATTCCGAGAACACAGGACACGCCCGATGTCATCTCCGGGGATGATCACCCGCCACGGAGAAGGGACGTAGGCCAATGTGGGTTTCCGGCTTGTTTTCCGCAACAACTCGCTTTCCGTCGCCGGGCAAGATGCCCCTGGCCCCGGTCTTCTCTGAATGGGTACATTTCTGCGCGTCGCGATTGCAGACGCATGGCAGAGGCAAACTTCAACATTGTGGAGTTGGATATTACGTTCGGTTATAGAGTGTTGAAATCGCGCCCTTTACCACGTACATAGCATGAGGGACCATGTTTACTTTGTAACCCCCTTCCTCCCGTAGCCGTCAGTGACTATAGTCTCCCTTTACAAAAGACCCCCGGAAAAGTGGCTTCTTCTACCATTGATGCTGTTATGACCGATGACTTCGCTGCTCGCCCAACCGTGGTCTGTCGCTGCGGTCGCGGTCGCAGTCGTGATCGTGTTCACTACCATTGGCACCATCTAATACCCAATCCTCGACTGTCTTCCAACTGCGGCTACCCCGATCGACCTCGCGTTCAGTTCCATGTCCGTTACCACCACTACCACCTTGGTCAAGATCTTCACACACGTCCCATTCCTCCCGGTGATGACTATGATGACTACGGCGTTTGCTGCGCGAGCGCACCACATCACCATCTGCACTCTCTCTCCATCTACGCTCCCGCCTCTCCTGCTCAGCGCGAGAAACCTCAATACGCTTCTCCACCGCGTTGGCACCTAGCGCGCCAACGGTTGCTCCAACCATCGTGCCGATGAGCTGATTGCGCTTATGCTCAGAGTCGTCGCCCTGGTTCTCCCCATGATGCTGCCGTTTACTCGTAAGATTGACCGCTTCCCTGCCCGCTAACCCACCGACCAGTGCGCCCAGCACGCCAACGCCCAGTCCGGTCATGGAGTCCGTAAATATGCCATCGAGGAATCTCTTTGCTTTCTCGACGGGCGACCGCGCCGTGTCATCTTCCGAGGCGTCCCTGTCGCTGTCCCGGTAGTAGCCCCTTTCCCTATTCCTGTCGCGTGGGGACTTAATAGGGGATGGTAGTGATCCCATCTGGGAGTGCGACCTAGGGACCTGGCATATTTCTGGCTGCGAGTACGGTGAGTAGGAAGTTCCCTCTGGCTTGTAGGTCAGCCGGAGCTGCCGAGGGTTCGAGGAAGGCGCTTCAGCTGCTGCTCTAACGCCACTCGAATAGACGTAATAGTCGCTATTGCTACCGCGGGGCGGATACCCGTCTTCGTACCGCGACATGCTTTCTGCGGAATAGAAAAACGCAAAACTGAATATCGCGAACTGGCGATGATGATGGATATGAGTGTGGGTAAGTTGCTTTTGGGAATTCAAGGGGAAACCGGAAACCTTAGGCATGATATAGGTATTAATTCGTGGTGGGGAAGCTGATTGGCCCCCATGACTTTCGGTATTATCGTGACAGGAGATGCGATGACTTATGGGATGGTTCAGCTGATCTGAAGACATCCCGGGCCCCACCTCGACCAGGGTTTTACAATGCGATCTTATCCCGGGCTACTTATACGGACCGACGATGATCTTCGATGGCCCTAGAGAACGGGAAGAATTGGCGAGTACCTGGCAGTAGCGGTCAACGATGGTTTACCTATATGTCCGTAGGCGCAAGCACAGCCGATATCATAAATGCAGGCCAAGAGCCGGGGTTGCAACCAATATTGAAATGCGAAAGTCTATTGGAAGACCGGGCTGCTCATACTGCCGTGACGGTGACATCTGCGCACATTACCTGATCTACTTACCGAGGTGGTTACTCCATATCCAACGTAACCCCGCGACCCCAGTTTAACGATCGAGGCGCCCGTAAACGGAGCAGAATCCTGGAGGTATGGGTGGAAGACGATTGTATCCGTCGGGCTTGTATCTTCATCGGCCCAGTCAGCATTGTTCGGTCGGGTCAGAGTGGCGTGAGGAGATGACGCCGCGCCTTCGCTATCCACCGTCCATACCCTCAGTATGTCACATGAGATAACGTGTATATCGAGGCCATGAAAGATCACGCTCGCTTTGAAATGAAGTGAATGTGGGACTTGTGACTGTATACAAGTAACGTGGAATCGAGATCCCATCACAGGCGCAGAACGCCTTAAACTATGCGATCATCTGAAGACGCCAAATCGAGTCGGATGGCTGGCACAACTAGCCAATCCAGATCTCCCTGACTACACGACATGTCAACCATGCGGTTCCAATCGCTCAGTCTTCACTTACTTAGCGGATGACACCAGAACCATTTACAGCATCGTCGCACAAGCCAGAATAATACAAGAGATCCGTAACTAGTAAACGTTCAGAAACGAGTCGAAACCTCTGACGAACGCGCTCAAAGACAGAGAAGCCCTTAACCAGTATTCCCAAACGAAAGCCCGGTCTTCGGAAATCTTTCCCAATCTGAAGTTTTGAGAGTAGGTATTATCACATAAACTGTGCTCCACCACGCAAGTAGATGCATTCAAAGCTTAAACGTCCGCGAATCCTCTCCCAGAGCCTATATCGACTAGATATAGGCTCCTATGTCTTGCGGCACCTTCGTCAGCAGTGTCGAGATCTTTTCGAATAGGCAGGCGCTTCGTTTGTAATGGACATTTCTCGACCGCGTCAGATATAGAGGAGTCCGCAGATCTGAGTAGACCGGCCTATTCCGGACTCCGCCATCCTAGGTCCAAGCCAAGAAATATCCCCGTTCATTGGCTTCTGCTGTGCCAGGAGACAAACCCGTTACGGAGACTCAGTCGTTCGATGCTGCGAAGGATTGTCGAAGACTGCGCAGTATCTAGACCGAGCGCGTCATGCTACCGACCTGGGAATTCCGAACGGCACAGTCTCTAGCAACAAGTATCCGCATTGCTCTCCTAACGTCAAAAGATATCCTCTCCAAGCGTATATCGCACCTCCATTATCTACCTGTTATGGCTGAGATGTTTAGAGGTGCCTACCGGTATACCCCTCGTGCAGTCCGAAATGTGGTCACGCTGCTCAGATCTGTGAACCTTATCCAGCCTGCTAAGTCGGCGGAGAAGAGGCCCACGGATTAATAGACTTCCTTATTTGCACGAAGCATAAAAGTAGCAGTAGTGAAACCTCCGGGGCGGATTCGGCTCACTGTTGACGGGAAGAGCAAATCCGCATTTGAAAATAAAGATTCTACGCGCAGTTCGCGTCTTGTTAGTTATCTCTTTGTAGCATAAACCTTGAGAATTGAATATTGTCTCGTTTTCTGCATATATTTGAGACTTAGAAGTTAGTTATATGCATATAAAAGGTAGTTACACCACCAGAAAACCCGTCAAGTGTCACGAAATGGCCTCAAAATAATCACTCAACAGAAGACAAGACAGGTTAAAGAGGCAGGGCAGTCGATTCAGTTATTTACTCCTACACTAGATACCTATTTACGGTTCCCATCCCACTTCTCCAGGCAAGCCGAAAAAAGCCGTCAGGAAACCTCAACCGGTTTCAGATTCTCTTTTTTTGGGATTTTGTCTGTAGAGATTATAAGCTTCTACAAGGCTCTTTTCTGATGTGATTCCTTCCGGGCCCCTGCCAAGGCCATACCGAGAATGAGTTATGAGACCAGCACAATTATTGATCGGAATAAGGTCCCCATCGGGCATTTAAAGCCCCAGCCGTTCGCGTCTGTAGAGGTTGACAGGAGACGGGAAGTCGGAACACGGCTGCATGGGGACGTTCGTGTACGGTAGCTATGGGAGACGAGTCGACTTGCGTCGTTACGTGCCACGGGCCAAACCGACGAAACAATCCGAGAAATCAACGAGTCTGGTCAGTGTGAAAACATAGGAAATGAGGCGAATGCGACAAAGGCGAACAGACTGTGCGATTCTTCTTGTCTCCATCTCGTTTATGGCATCCCGGGAAACGAGGCGGCATCGAGTCAGGCTGTGTTGCGAGGCCGATTAATAGCGAAATTAACCCTGTCGTCGAATTGCGCGGACTCGGATGTGAAAATTTTGAAAAGCACAGTAGCAGGCCGATCTGCAAAGCCTGCTTCAATGAAAATGAAAGAGACAGATTTGGGTATGAGAGCTTCTTCAATTACAACGTGAATGTTGAGAGGGCAGTTCGCATGGAGGAAATGAGGGTATCCGCCGAGAAAGAGCTGTGATGATATCAAGTATGAAACCGTGAAGGATGAAAGTCCGAGATGGCATCGTCGAGGTTTCTGCAAAAGATGATCACCCGAAAAGGTATCATCAAACGTTTCTGCAAATGACGATAGTCAGAGATGTTATCATTAACGTTATTGCAAAGGACGAAAGCCCGAAATGGTATCATCAAAGCTCTTGCGAACGATGATAGCTCGAGAGAGCATCATCGAAATTACTGCGCATGATAGACACAGTCACGAGCAGGAGGAGCCTGTCGCTGTGTGCCCTCAGAGTTATCACTGAATTGACGCGGCTGCTCAAGGCCGCGGCCTCCGTGAACCTGACCCTGAACGCCAGCACGAGAAGCACCAGCACCCGGAATGGTGGCATAATGCTGGCGTTGAGCGACGTTCTGATCCGCGAAACGGACGCGCTGGCCACTGCCGTTACTGGTGTTTCGGCTATCGTTGTCGTTATTGATGAGGCGATCGATGGGTCGAGCAGGGGGATGCTCGTTCATAACTCTGTGTCTCTCGACAGCAACTCTGAAAAACTGGGCAACCTCCTCGAGGGGTCGCTGCAAGGACTCCATGGTGCCGAGGAGTCGCACGAAGTTCTGGGCATCGAGAACGTGCTTGGCGATAACGCTGTCAGGCTGGCAGAAAGTGCGAATGCGCATGCATCGTGCGTTCATCTTCATAGCATGGAGCAAGCCCGTGATAGCAGCAGGGCCCTCCGCCTGCAGCGGTCCGTAGAAGCGGAATTCGTTAATATGGACGGCAATGAGATCAACTTGGGTCTCAAGATCGTAGCGGAAGCTGCTGACCTTGGGTCGGCCCTTCTGGGCCCATGCCTCAGCAATGCGGTTCAGCTTGCTCGCGTCAAGACGGCCGCCGTTGAGCTGTGCCTTGATGTAGGCGTCGAGAGCATTATTGAGGTTATACTCGAGCTCGCAATACAGGAGACTTTGCTCACGAGCATCAAGGGAGATCTTGATAGGATTGACAGGGGTGACTCTGGTGCTAAGAACTTGTTTGAAGGACGTGTTGTCAGCCTGCGTCAGAAAGAGTAAGAGGTTAGCTTCACGAATATCCCAATGACGGTCGAATCGAATAAAGATGTGACTTACAATCTCGCGAGCCTTTCGCTTGAGGTTCTCCATGAAGCCACTGGGCTTGTCTGCCTTGGCCTTCTTCTCACCGGACGCGGCCGTGTTCTCGAGCCAGCCACCTGCGCCAAAGAGCGTCTTCTGACCGCGTTGAGTACCGGCTGGGGCTCCAATCGCGTTCATGATAAAAGGTGTCAACGGAGTCATGGGCGTAGGAGGGATATCAATTCCAGAAGGGCCCTCGTTGACTCGGTTGACGCTGGACTCAGCACCAGCCGAGAATCGGCGAGCGCGACGAGTCACATCATTCGTGGTAGCAGATCTGTTGATACCCGGTCCCATAGCATCATCATATTCGCCGACAGTAGGCACGGCAGCTTCCGAGAACTGGCGATGGTGAGAGCCATTGTCACGGTTCTCTCGAATTCCCAAAGCGCTTCGAGAACGCACGTTGTTGAGGCGGCGGTTGTTTCCAGCACGAGGCTGCTCAGCAATAGGTTGTCCAGCAGTACGTTGACGATTCTTGTCGGCCTCGTCTTTCTGTGTAAACGTGTCTTCGTCCGAATCCGGGACAGTGATATGGATAGAACCCTGGGAACCAGAGCGGTAGGGCCCGCGAAATCCTCCAGCGTTGTATAATTGTTGGCCGAAGGCAATGTCAGCGTGAGCCTGACCACGGTTCGGCATGCGTGGGGGACTCGTGGAAGGCGGTCCGTTGTTAAGGTCGTCGTAAATAGAGGAGCCGGTAATAGGTCCGAAAACTCCGAAACGCTCAGCTCGCGAAGACTTAATCGCAACGTGCTGGATTTCATAGCGGTTGGTGTGTCGGCTGACCATGCCAACATAAACAGGGTCCTCCAAATTCAATGGAGGAGGGCGATGTCTCTCACGAGGTAGAGCCTCAAAAGCCTGCGGGACAGAGGGACCCGAAGCTGCACCAATCTGTTGGTGGTATCTGCGGGGAGGCACATGAGCAGGCGAGGACGCCTTGGATCGCTCCATAAGTTGAGTCACCGTAGTCACGTTGCTCTCGCGTCCGGCTTGACCAGTTCCATTGTCGGTATCACCCATCTCGTCCTTCATACCGTCGTCGGTCTTAGAAGTCTCCAGGATGGGAGAAAGTTCTTGAGTCTCATCATCACTATCAATAAACTCGAAGCGACGCGCCATACTGCGTCCACGATCCATAGGTTCGGATTTTCCGTGGCTGTTCCCGATAGAATACTTAATCCTGGGTACCGGCGGGGCTGCGCCAGAATCTTGGCCATGAGCGCGGTCGTCTTGCACGTCCACAGGCTTCTTGAGCTGAGACTCGCCGCGAGCAAACGGCAGCGCGGGTCGGGTAACTGTCTTGGATCGCGATCGAGAAGCGCCGGATCTGGTCAGGCCCTTTTGGCCAGCTTGCTGGTTTCCGTACCTAGATCTTAGTCAATATCGCGCGCAATGTCCCTGAAGAGAGGAATGGAGACTTACATAGAGGCTTGAAGTTTGTCAACTTGGCTAGGAGCCGGCTCTTCGGTCTTAACCTTCTGGGTATCCTCGTCCTTCCGTTTCTGCGGAAGCGGGAGAGTAAAATCCGGTCTGACGACTCGAATGGTATTCTCTCTAGCCTCCTGTGAAAGCTCAGGTGGATTCAAGCCTGCTTGCTGGGGTTGTGAAGAAGACGCCTTTGGAGCATGCGCGGTAGTAGGCTGGGGCAGCCGAGATTTGGACAGAGAGGGCAAGAAACGACCAGCCATATTGGGTGAAGCTTTGCGAACACTTACAGCAGTCTCAGGAGATTGAGCTGTGGATGATCCAACAGTCTGGCTGACTGCTGAATCTGTTCCTGGTGATGGATGGCGGGTGGAAGAGTCTGGTAGGTAAACAAGGGTATTTTCGGAATTTGTGTGGTGGAGAGTGGGAGGGGAGATTTGAGCAAGAGAGCTCTGGGAATTATCAGTGGGGGGGTTGCCAGGTTTGGTCTTATCAGCAGAAGACGCATCGCCGACATGGTTGCGGATACCACTGACTGCCCGGAACCCACGTCCTACAGGTACTGCGGTTGCGAGGTGTCAGTAAACAAATACAAGTACCTAGGCAGTTGCCCCGCAATTCTGCCTGTAGCAGTGTTATCAGAGAACAGTACCTTTTCCTAGAGACCCGCAGGCAGAGTCGTAAGGCTGGATGCCCCTATTCTCCTTGTTGTTGTACTCTGGAAGATTGAGAGATTCACATTAGCATGTTAAACCTTGACGATGGCGCATTGAAGAGTGCAGTGCTTGTGAGCTTTGTTTGGCCGCGGGGAAAGTTGTTAGAATGCTCTGGTTAGGTACGTGAAGCAAGATACGCGGGCTGGTATAGATGTGTGAACCAGCGCTGGTGTGGACCTCGAGGGAAGATCTCGTGATATTCCAGGTCTCAGATGTACATACCGGATTCGAAGCTGTTGACTCTATATGTGTCAGATACACTTGTAGGCGGGCCTATCTCTGATGACCGTGGCGCCTGAAAATACGTCGCCGAGCTACTGCGTTCTGCGAACCGGCGGTCTCGTTCTGCTACACGGGCGGCATTCTCTTCGCCTGCTCACAGTTTGCTCAGTTATATGTAGTTACAGCAGGGAGGACCATAATGAACAGTTCGGGGGCCATCTCCGTAAGGGGGTCAGGCGCGGTGAGACTTACTGCATATTTCGCCGCGAGGAGTCATAGCCATTATGTCGTCTTCTAATTCTCCGATAAGCTGTTGGTACAAAGACCATCCGAGGTCTTCGGATGCTGTAACACAATTAGCTTTTTCTCTGGTCGTCGACATTGATACTAATGGTAGGGGACCTACACCCCGTATATAGGAGTCGATTCGTGGGGGGAAACATTAAGAGGTAGGTTGGAGGAGACCAAAAGAAGGAGTCGAGAAATGAAAGTTGAGGTTTGGATATCAAAAAGAGAGCGTTGAGCGTCAAAGTCGGGACATGTAAAGATTGCGAAAGGCAAGTCCAGAGAGAGGGAGCTGGATATCAAAAAGAAAGCGTTGAGAGTGGAAAGTCGGGAAACGTGGAGGTCAGATTAACAAGGGCAAGTCGAGAGATGTAAAGGTCGTGGGAGGCAAGTCAAGAGAGAGGGAGGTGGGGAGAAAGGAGTTGGCGGAGGCGAGCTGCTATTCGTGCCAGGAGCATCAACCTAACTCGGCTAACCGATAAGTGCCTGCTGTGACCTCAACTACAGGCGTGTAGGCACTTAGAAGGCCTCCTCTCAAGTACCTAGGTACCGTTCTACACTCATTGCTTGCGCCGTCCCTTAGGCATTGCCATATCGCCAGCCTGCGTATCGCTGTGGTTAACCCGTTGGACACAGGGTGTGAAGCTTACCGCGGGGCTATCGACTCGAAACCTATCAACCTCCTCATGTACTTCTAGCAGAAGTATTTCCTAAACAGACTTGTGGTTTTTGTGTCTTCTCTTGCTAGCATGAACCTGTTAAACTCGACATCGGTACCTCTTATATATGTACATTCACTGGAGATATCTTCCTCGGCTACTCGGCAGGTACCCAGGTACTTAGGCAACAAACATTCAGGGAAGGCACGACGTAGCAAGCAATTCATGTAAGAACGGTCTACCGAGGAAACATGGTTGTTAAGGAGGACTCTTGATATTTGCTGCTAGATAACCGGGCCTATAAAACGGAATGCCCGTCGATTGATACTTCGCCAGATTGCTTCACGTATGCTCTTTATGCATGTCCTTAAGTAGTCTACAAGTATCGTCGTCGAATGTGATCCCCAGAGTCGATTAAAGACTTCCATGATGTAGAGTGCATTAATATAACAAAGCGAACTGGGAAGAAGCGGTAAATACATCCATCGTGCACGGGATGACCCAAAGGAGGTCGAACAAATTAGTCCCCCCATATCACAGATCTGGCTCTGGACATGGCCGTTCAACAACAGTGGTTTGTCGGTTTATTTTAGGCGTGGACAAATTGTGCAGCTCACTCTGCATTGAGAACTGAATATTGCTGAAGAGCCGTGTATTGTTGCATCGTTGCTCATATCTAAGTAAATCTTAGAGAATTTCACATTTAGATTTCTCGTATCCGCGTAGCAACATACCTTTCTAGGGAATTATTTATCGGAATATCCGAAACTTCACTCACTGAATTGGCTGCATCGCTATGTTCGAATGGAGGGCATACGGGAATTTGTAGCGATCTTTTGTTCCTCGGCCCAGATGAGCTTGCGTCAACCGCACTGTCGCAAACTATTGACCCGGCCTTCACCTCTGGATTTCTCTCAGAGCTAAAGACTTGGCCTCTCCTTTTGGATGAAGATTGCAGGTTTCGAACATTAATACTATCATATCCTAGAAGCCTGGCCTCCGTTGGAGCATTGGAAGCGTAATCTAAGTCGAATTGAGGTACCTCAGACTTCAGTGATGGTTCCAAATCAAATCTTCTGACTCTTATGTCAGGAGTTTGAGAACTCCATTGGTAGTCGAGACCACCGTCGAAACCAAGCTGTGGCGTGAAGGGGCCGCGAAAAAGCCATGATGAAGCTTGATTCAACATGCCTGCAGTTGCGGCCTCCACGATTGTTTCTGTGGCCTTAGCCTCGGCGGTTGGCATCTGAGATATAGACAGATGTGACGGCAAAGCCTCGCCATGGTCAATAATGAGAAACTTTCTGGCGAATATTGCATTGGGTATCTGGCAACCTTTGGGCAAGGGAACTGAGGTGACGTCGCCGTGATATCGCTTGTCTTTGAATAGCAAACCAGAATCAAAGCTGAATGAGTTGGGCAGATTGGGCATCCAGCTTCGCCGTTTCTGTTCTAGATTGCCCTCGCTCTTCTTTTTACTAAACTTTTCGGCAAACTTTTCAACAAAACTGTTGCTTGATAGCGAATGGCGCAATCGTTGAGTCCGGTTCGTAGCGCTGATGGAGACATCTGTGGCCTCGGGTGTAGAAATTTCACTAAGCCGATCCAGGGATGCTATTGGATATTCGCGCTCTTCTATAAGCCTTCCTGTTGCGCCGTAATTGGGATTCCACTGCATCTCGTGAAACTCCTTTGGGTTTGGACTGCGCATAGAGTGAGTCCCTTCTGATCGGGTGGACACAAATAATGTATGGTCAATGAGCCAGGCCTTTTTACTCCTGATGCAGCTTGCTATGTAATCTCGCTGTACCAGGGGAGACGAATCAGAGAGGACAAACCGATACCGATCAGCATGTTCCAACCGCCAGAGTGCAAGCTTCTCCGTGGGAATAATAGACGACGTTATTGTAGTCATATGAGGGATGTGTGGAAGCTCAAGATCCGCCTATTCGAAGGTTAGACTCACGATACCATTGGCGTCGGGGTAGGATCAGATGCTGACATATCTGTACATGTGATCGTGTCGCCATCGTTGGAAAGCAGCACCAGGATCGTCGGTGTGTTCGCTATCCACCTCAATCAGCTCGTATAAGACGCCTCCAGCTAAGTCTAGATTCTCATCGCCAAGATAATCTCGCAGGATCAGAAATATCTTGGGCTCGTCAGAACTTTTATGACACTCGCGGGAATATCTAGACCTACCTGCTGTATGCCATCTTTATATTGAAAGTTTCTAGGAACATGGGCACAGAATCGGACAAGGACGTTGCGGCACTCTGGGCCCCATGGAAGTGAGCCACGGAGCCACGGGTTGGGTAATACAGAACTTCTTACTCTCTTCATCGTATCCCAAACGGCTCAGGTTAGGAGGCCCGGAATGGCTCCGTACCTGGTCGAATGGCTTCCATTCACATTCAGAAGCTGAGTGAACGTTTCCGTTGGGTGCCAATAGGCTCTGAGCCCCCGCGACAGGACGGTGTTGGAGCATGACCGATGTTTGGACTGTAACATTTATATTGAGACGTATAACACGGCGCAAGACCGCGAGACCCGAAAGGATTCCAAGGCTTTGCTCCCGCTACGGAAAAATCCCCGTGGGTTAGCCGGATGGATGAAGGGCATGGATGGAATGAAATGATCCAGTTCTGCTCGGGGCTGGATCTCCGAAAGGGAAAGGGGCTCTAGTCCGCGGCGTAGCTGCCCTCGGGCCTTCTCTCTCCCGCTCTCCATCATGCCTGCCGTTTTACGTCGTGACCTCGCCATTGCCCAAGCCGCGGTTGCGACTTCCATAGTGTGTGACGACATTCTGTCCAGGAGTTTTATGGGAATCAACACTGGGCAGTCCCGTCGCTTCAACTTGCATCTTTGAAGATGTCCCGACCCGTGCACTCCATTGTCGAAAGCTTCTGGCTGCAAAGTGCATGCTCAATGCTATCTAAAGTCCTGGACGCATCAATCTGGCTATGACTCCCACATGAGTTTCGCCTCGTCAGATCTTGGCGTGTGCATTACGGTTCACGTCTGGTTGTGCAAGGCCGTAGTACCCAGTGTAGAATAAGTGCTTGCACGGCCCCTTGGCTGAATTTCCATTGGTCTATCTACCTAGCGGCTTGAATGGCCGCTATCTTAGAGGGGAACAGCCGGCACAACATTTGACAGTTTAAGAGTCGTTTGAAACACCGTGTTTGGAGGCTTTTGGCATTCTATCATGGTCTTTCAATGGCAGATAGTCCGTATCCCAAATTAAACTCTAAATACCGAAAATAACTAAAATCCAAAGCCGCCGACGGGCCGGAAGAACTTAGGAAGGATACCTATCTGGACAAAACTTCATAGATGACCGTTTTGGACGATTAGGGCTCGTTCGTTTCTGGCCTACACTACCTACGAGGTACCTAACCCCTACCCACGGGCCACCGGTACGGCTGTGTTTCGTGAGTACCTTACTTAGGTAATTAATACTGTGCTCAGACGTACCTAACTAGTACTGTCCGGCCAACCGTATTGTTCGGCCATATACCCCGTCGATAGGGTCGATTGTGGGTATACAGGCGAGCAAGCCCCTGAATGGCCGAACAACATGGCAGGCCGACGCACGGGAGAAATAGGCATGCCGATTAATAACGTATTCCGTACAAACTCAACACGAAGTTATCGTATCTCTTTGGCTGCCCCAAGACACCAACTCGGTAACTGACGGAGTGGTAATGTAAAGTAAGTGACCGAGTTGGTGTCTTCGGGCAGCCAAAGAGATAACATCACGGTGCAGCCAGCTCTTGCTCTTCCAGAAACCGATCAGAATCAGACTGATAGGTACCTCTATGAGGTAGGTACTTATACGTATTAAGTTAGAGGGCGCAGCAGCACCTACCTCGTGCCTGTAATTTGGGTAATTTGCACCTACATCCACACGTGTCGGCAAGAAGGTTTGTATCTGCCGAGCACATGGGCCTACCGGAATGTACGTGCGCCAGAAGTACCTGCAAGTAGCCCCTACACAAAGCTGCCTCACGGAAGGTACCTGATCGCTTTAGTTCCATATTTGGAAGAGCGGAGGGTGGGGAAGTGGAACCCAGAGAGTGGAACCCAGAATTGCAAGGTCTCCATTTTATTTTCCAGCTTCCCCCAACTAACGCAAAGCATATTGGAAGTGGCCTGGTGGACTGAAGCCCTCACCACTGCACCAACCGCTGCCGCGTATCGTATCATCACTTACTCTCATCGGTTTGCCCGCCCGCCTTCTCGTCGCTGTTTTACCGTCATATCACTGCACCAGCTCTCGCCATGGAGGAATCGAGGGCCAGGACCATCATGGACTTTGTCCAGCGCTATAGAGACTACGAAGGCCACAGGGATGCGACCCATGAATTCATCAAGGCAAGTTGAGCTACCGGCTATAGTTAGCGCCTCAGAGTCGTCTCGTGCTGTGATTCGATTGTCCTGCTTCGTGCTGACTGACGATTGTCTTCCTGCGCTCTCAGGATTTAATGGTATACGCCGACAATGTCGAGTCCACTATGCGCACCGAGAATAGCCGCCTGGTCCAGCAGCTAAGAGGACTGACTATGGATCTGGACGATGCCACCAACTCGCGGCGACAGCTCCAGCTCCGCCTACAAGATATTGAGGAACAAATGGGATCTGTTTCGCTTGATAGTGACCAGTCGAAGGTACTACCAGTAGGGCTACACCTCGTGCCGAGAGTTGGTGACTGAGATTTGCTTCGCATAGAATCGGAATCCATACGTGCTCGTCCTAATTGATGGTCACGGTCTAATTGTGAGCCACTTCCTAACCCGGGTCACCCTAGCTGCTGGCACTCTGTCTTTCTAATGCTGCTTCAAGTTTCATCAGTATTTAATCAAACAAGGCACCGAAGGTGGCAGGAAAGCCGCCATCGAACTACACAAAGCTGTTGCTACTGAGTTCGTCGTTCAAGGAAGCGGAACTAAGATACATGTCAAGATTGTTGCAAACCTAGAAACTCTCAATAAGGCATTGAAGCGTGATGGCTCTGTAGACACCGACGACGAACTCTATGAATTTGTCGGGGGGTTCAACCAAGCCACTTTTTTCGATTTTGTGGATGTCGGGGCCAGTCAAGACAGGATTATGCTAAAAGTGAAAGGTACGTATCCATCCATATTGTTCCGTGTTCACTGGCTACTCTGTCGTGGAACGAACGAGGGTTGTCTGCGGGGCCCATTTGAGAACCTCGCGACCCATATTGCCATGGCCTTTGGTGCCGGAATGCTCTGTGTACTTACTATGCCGGCTCGTGCATGCTCTGTAGAAGGGTTCAGCAATAGGGCCTTTTCATAATGATGCGCAATTTGCTGATCACCTCTTCAGAAACGGCTCTGTTCCATATACAAAATCCCAATTGCAAACGAATTCTCATGGGCGTATCACACGATCACTCCTATGGCTCTATCCTAGATGACATTATTAGGGGCGACGCGAATAGACAAGAGCGTATCAAAGTGCTTGAGGGATATCCCGCTGTGCGCGCCGTCGCCTCGATTGGGTCCGACATTATTAGGTTTGAGGACATATTTCGATCTGACAAGTTAATGGATACACGCACGGTTTCGAGTCATTCGATACAGTCTGTAAAGTCAGCATCTTCTAGATCTACGTCGACTTCAGGACTTCCAAGTATCTCTTATGCCACAGTTACTCAAAAGGCCAGTCCGCCGCCTCAGATTACTCTCCCGATACCACTAGCACCCAAAACCACGAATTCCACTACCCGCGCTGTTAAGCAGCCTCCAAAGCCCGCTTGGAATCCTGGCCCGAGGGGTTTTGATGTGCCGATTCCCATAAATCAAACGGCTTTGGAGACGATCAAGAAACGAAAAGACAGCAACAAGCTATGCAATAACCACTTTCTTCGCGGTCCTTGTACAAAGGGTGACGAATGCGGATTCGTCCATGATTACAACCCCAATAAGGATGAGAAAAACGCTATTGCCTTCCTTGCTCGCCTCAATCCCTGCACTAACGGACAAGACTGTGATGTTGATAACTGCATCTACGGTCATCACGTGAGTGCATCATCATACTTCGCACCTCGTTCCTGCGATACTCGTCGTGCTAATTCGTTGCAGTGCCCAAGTGTGGTCAATGGTATTTGCACCCATCCGTTTTGCAAGTTCCGCCCTGAGGAGCATCCGCCCGGAACCAAACTTAGAAACACGAAGGTTTAACGGAACGTCCGGTCGTATCGGCTAGATGAGCACTCGTCTTATACACGGCACGACGGCGCCTGTCGGAAGTCCTCAGTAGTACGCCTGAGCACGTGCGCCAGACCAGACGTTAGACTTGGGCTCCGGAAAGTCGATGGCAATGGACATGGACAGGTCTCGGTGGCCATACGAGGGACGGATGGGCTTATATCTTACATGATATGTAGTATTAGTGGACAGCGTATGCTATAATACATATGCCACTGATACCCGCAAAGACCGTCATGGAAATGGATGCCCCTTGTCTAATCATCTATGAAATGTGTAGAATTACCACGCAACCAGGAATCCGGAATATCGCAACATGCACAATTGCTCGATCAGCTCAAACCTTTGGGTGCCTTGCGACGCTTTTCTATGTACTTGACGTATAGGTATCCATTAAGCGGTACCTGGACTCTAGCCCGACTGAGAGGAGACATTAATGGTGTAAAACTGCAACGCGCCCACGCCGAGTGTCCAGGTGCCAACCTTCCCAAAAGCCAACTAACTCAATAAAAAGAAAAGAACGGCGAGTTTGTGGCCTTTTCCCTCTCGCCAAATCCATGCCTTGGTATATTAGGTGCGGCGCTTATACTTCTTCACGCACCAAGTTGAAGGCGGGTGTGCGTTTATTCACCGTATATACGTAGATTTATACACTTCAGACCCCGGGGCCGGGAAACATGGGATCATATGGCTCGCGGTATGCGACTGCATGGTATCCAAATCCCGCACGTCCGGCACGACGTCGTTTTCTTTGGATTGCCAGTGTCCATCCGTAACACCGACTTCATTTCCGTTGTACGCGATACCTTCCTGGTTTATTTTCCCGGGATCACTGCGCGTACGATCGTGATAGAGATCGAGCTCATTCGGCGTCCAGTTCAGGTTGTGGATGATCAACCCGACGATTTCTACCTTGTCTTCGGTCTGCATGACTGCCTTGGGGACGCGGAGCAGGTGATCCCACTCCTGGCCTAGCTCGCTGAATATCTGGTCGGCCTGGGAGGTTAGCCCCGCCAGCCACCAAGCGTGCCGATCGAGGAGCTTGACGAAGCAAAGCCAGTGGGCTATGACGATTAGGATACGGGGGCGAAGGTCTTTTGCTAACGGGAGCAGGTTCCGGGGCCAGTAGCCCAGGAATGTGGTGGTGCGGAGGTCTAGGACGGGGTTGAAGCCGTATTCCACCAACTCCATGTAAAGTGAACCCAGATACTTCAATAGTTCGTAGTAATCGTCTTGGTATTCATGGTCTGCTTCGTCTTCTTTGATGGATGCTACCATGAATAATAGGTTGTTTGGGATATACTGGGTTGTTTTCTCCATGTCGACGGGCGGACGGCATAATGCAGGATACACGCCAGAGCCGTAAATTATCCCCGGAGGAATGATCTCCGCGATGAGCCCGATACCACGCCAAATGGGTATCCAGTCGACAATGAAAAGGGGCTTGGCACGGGGGTCCCGGAAGTTGTGGCTACTCATCGCAATCATGAACAACGCACAAGTAAGCAAAGCTGCGTAATCGTCCGGCCTGGCTAG
This sequence comes from Xylariaceae sp. X802, assembly GCA_028637635.1. Taxonomy (NCBI): domain Eukaryota; kingdom Fungi; phylum Ascomycota; class Sordariomycetes; order Xylariales; family Xylariaceae; species Xylariaceae sp. X802. The sequence continues at coordinate 760,297 of JAJFDH010000006.1, read as the reverse complement.
TTGAATGGCATGGCGGTAGCCTTCTAGAGCCCTTGCCTGGTACGCAGCGATCCTGCGACAGGGGGCCGGTTGATTGAGACTCAGGAGGTGCAAGGCCGATAGCGCCTTGAGCGCCTCCATGAGGAACGAAGAGCGAAAGGCGTGCTCGACGACCTTGACTTTGAGGCCGTAATCGATTATGGGCGACCGGCCGACGTTGACGGAAAAGCTTTCGAACGTCGAATTGGTGTAGAACCACAGCATCTTCATGTCAAAAGCGTCGGCCGCCTGGGCAGGAATGAACAGGGGCTCCGCGACGACGGAGATGTCGTCCGTGAGCCCAAAGTCTCCCGGTTCCTTGACGTATACATCCCGAGATCGTAGCACAAGACCTGCACCGCTTGACAGCGCTGACGCTGGTGAATTCAGATAGATGCACACCTCATTCCGCCGCACGCAAGCTTTGCAGACGGGCCTTGCTTCATCACACTGTCAATTATAGTCTTTAGTAAGTTAGTCTTATCATTTTATGAGCCCAGCGTGAAAACGATGCGGGAATAGGAGCCGAAGCAATACCTTCACTCTACGCTTCTTGCATTGCTTACACCCGGTGCGTGTTTTTCTGTGAGGTCGCTTGGGGATATATCGTCTGTACGGGATCTCAATGGCGTTGGCCGGCACGGACAGAGGTTCGCGGCGCAACATGTCCGCAGAATCTAGTGCCGCGTCGGCGCTGGCATTGCGTTCAGAATCCTCTTTCATTTCGAGCTAACCGGGGTTTGTCTGGCAATCCGCTATGGTTCGTGTGGTGAGACTGTGATAGGAGAATGCGAGGTTGATACGGATGCGAAGAGCGTGAGACACAACGCAGCTCCCAGAGCGTATTGATCCGTCTACCTACCGACTTCGACATTCTTATACAGCAGTGATGCCTAAGCTGATGACGAGGGAAGGCAAGGATGGTGAGCTGATATTTACCTAACCTACGAAGTAGGTATTCCACTAATCCGTATGGATCACACTGCAGAGATATAGCCACTTATTACATGCTAGGTTGGGCGGGCGACTATGAATGGCATGCGGAACATTCCGTGCATGGGCTCCGGCCGAAATCACGGACGATGTTGACACTGAAGAAGATGCTACCTAGGTATCGGGTTCAGTCACTGGTGCGGAATACGCCCCGTAGCATCGCCTAGTGTAGTTACGGCTAGCTTGATGAGTATTCTGGTATGTCGTTGGCTGAAAGAGTTATGAAGTGCTTATGTCGTCGTCGCCTAGCAATGGATGTCTTTACTTACCCTTACCGCTATTATGGATGATGGATTCAGTGTGCAGCTTACTGGTTTGAAATCCGGCCTCTGTAGATGATAGGTACGTGAGATCGGCCTCGGCATTGCTCGGCCACGTGGGCCAACTCAAAGACAACGACGGGTTCAGGGGTAGATCATAGTGTAGTGTAGTAGGTAGGTAGTTAAAAATATGCAGTCATGCTGTTCAAGTTGGTTTAATGGCGAACCCTGACGTCCGTGTAGTTCTTGTGTAAATTTTAGATTTGCTAGGACGGGTTTGAACCGTCTTTAACCACCCTTAAGGCTTTAACCACGTGAATCTTTACGGCGGCGCTGCGGATCCGTATCCAACGACTGCCGCGAAAGAAACCTTATTAAGTGTAAGTTGGGCCACTCTTGGCGGGCCGGAAGACCCATTCTTATCTTACGTCATCCTGACTAATTAATTGGCCTGTGGCTCTGACGCGACCCGCTCTGACGTTCCGCGTCGCCCAGCAAAGAATTTCAGACAAGCCCAGCACACACTTTTGCACCTCCTTCGCGCCATGACATTTCTTGGCCTTGCCAAAGATAGGCCAACGTAAGAATCTGGAAGCCTTTACTTCGTATGACGCTTCAGAACTGTCCTGCGCTATTCATTACCGCAGACTACCTATCATTGGCACAATTTCCTCAGCCCAGAAGACCCCCGGTACAAAGCCAGTGCGGACAACCTCAACTTCCACGGGGGGATACTTCGTAGGTCTACTAGCGATTGACGAATTACCTACACGATGTTGGCCACAATAAACGATGTGCCCCAGTCTCCAAACGCTTGGTCCCCCGTCTTTCAATGCACCATGGATCTCCTGCTGTTCGTCGGCTTGAAGGCGCAGGATCTTCTCAATGACAAGGCAGCCATTCTTGCTGGAGTCTCGCAGGGATCAGTAACTCACGCAGCGCTGATAGCGGTACCTGGTCACGCACAACTATTGTTTGCCCTTAACGTTATGCCCCTTTCTTTATTTTGATTTTCGTTTCCCTTCTGACTCCCGCGAGTAATCCATCCTCAGCACTTCTGGGAAGAGTTGAAAGGCCAATTACATTTGAACCACCGTGGGCAATTAGAAAGAGTAAGAAGTCCCGCCGGTAGATACGGGGCGACTGCCGATATTTAGCAAAATGAGACTTATCCTGTCTCGTTACCCGACGACATACTTGTACTAGGAGACCACGGCCCCAACCCAGCCGTTTTGAAGACCGAACTTCCGAGCTCATATCGCCTTCGGGATCATAACGATCTTTTTGAAGTGCATATACGAAGGCCTTGACATTAAAATCGACACTGGACCTCGGATATTCGGAGTCGCTCTTATGTTACCGAGCACTGGCTTGGGCACGTTCCATCAGGGAGGTCGACTAAATCACGATATTCTCGAGATCGTCGGCATTGCTCTTCTCCCGGGGATACAGAGTCTCCACTTGCCTTATCAAAGCTTCGTGTTGAGAACTCCTCGGCTTAATTACAGCCTTAAAGGGCGCCACATGAGTGACTAGCCCACCAGAGTCATGCACAAGCGCTTCGTCATCGTTTTTCAGTTCGCCCATACCAACTGCATTCTCAACCATGGGCTTGCTTATGTCAAAGACGGCCAATGACTGCGCAATTGTGAGCCATACGAACGTGTAAGCAAAATACCGTCCAGGGCATATGCGGCGCCCGTAGCCGAAAACAAGAGTACGCGGGTCTAGGCATGGATTGGCGCCTAGGAAACGCGAAGGATCGAATTTCAAGGGATTGGGATACGTGTCTGGATCGTGGGTAAACCACCTATTGATGAGAATCAAGTCAGATCCTCAAACAAGGCCGTTTTCATGTTGGCTCTTCGCCTCATGATTTCGCATTTGTTCACTGTTAGGTGCTTACCATACGTTGCTGAGGACTATCGACCCCTTTGGGATGTAGTACCCGTTCACAACGTCGTCAGAAGAAGTGGCGCGGGGGAACCCTATCCGGAGTAACGGTTGCCAACGGAAGGCTTCTTTTGTTACAGCAGTGACATAGGGAAGGCGGTCTCGGTCGCTGAACTCAGGAAGTCGGCCTGTGCCGATGATCCGATCGATTTCCTCACGAGCCTTGTACTGAACTTCAGGATTTCGTGCCATGGCTAAGAAGAATGATGTTATCACGCTTGCAACCTGTCGATAGGTGAGTTTAGTAACCCGCCGCTTCTCCTGAAGAACGTGAAGTACCAGACATACAGTATCCATGCCGGCGGCATATAGGGTTAACTGCGGTAATTGAAGTCAATCATGTGCTTTCCAAAGCGAAACAAGGTTCAGCGATATGGCTTGGGGGAATCTCCCTCCGAAAGTTCAAGAGATTGAGAGAACAGCACCCAGATCGACAAAGTCTATAGACACTCACAGCAGTCCACTTGACGATCTCGTCATCTTTCGGGCTCAAATTCGACCCAAAGTCGGCGACATACGACTTTTTGTTAACACCCTTAGCCATTTGCTCTCGTGTGAATCGGAATGGCCGCTCTACGGTTTCCATCAGGCATGCTCGCCAGGCTTTAGCGGTCCTCTTGAATCCAGCGCCAGGCATCCACTCAGGAATATATCGTACTGTAACGATTTAGCGCGGTCTCTCGCTCTTTGCATAGCAAGATGGCTCTTGTGTAGTCCGGACGACTTACAAGCGGGTATTACATCCACAAACCAGGCCCCGGGGGCTAACGCGTCTGAGAACTGCTCGACAGCTTCAGTAACGAGTCTGACCAAAGGGTCCGGCCCGCGAGATTCTATGGTGTATCCATATAATATTCGGAGAAACATGGAACCGCTTTCGCTGCCGTGTTGAAAGAAGAAAGGGCGTTGGTCAATCTTGGGCACATAGCACTGGTGAGTACTTGTATCTAACATACCTTTTTATATGCTCGAGGAACTCTTCCGGCTCTTGCAGAACGCGAAACAGGAACCGATGCGCCTCTATCGCTTGTAAAGGCAAATATGACAGGGAGGCCTTCTCAGTTCCGATCGTGATGTGTATTCTCTTTCTAGAGGCGCGATGCTCTGCATTGTATGGAATAACGGAAACGTTGTTCTCCCAGCCAACCCTTGACATGAGTTAGCATCCTTATCACCGATCATAAGGGGCATGCAGCGTTTCGCTTACATCTCCCCGCCGAAGACACACCGTGTTCGCGACGAGTATATCTTCGACCTTTTTTCAAAGAGCTCAAAGGCCAGTTCTTGGGAATTCAAGATGACAAGAGTCGTTCCCCATGACGTTACGCAGCTGATAGGCCCTACCGACCAAGACAAGAGTCAGTAATACTTGCAACACCAATGGCTATATCCAGTGCAACACAACAACCATAGAGATCCTTATGCTTCAGCCAATGCTTCCATGCCGGTACACCTGGAGGAGGAAATCCCGAGATATTCCCCACTAATGGCAGACGCTGGGGTCCCGGCGGTAGAGGGGCTCTCTTCTTTTTTGTGGCGAGTAGGATAATTCCTACCCCGATAACCAGCGCGGTGGCCAAGGCGAGGCTCATCGTGATAGTGAAGAACGGCACTTCAACCCTGAGGGGAAAACCTTGACATTTCGGCTTCTGCAGCGTATGGTACGATACATACTTCATTGGGCCCGGCCAGTATGGGATACAGGGGCTTTATGTTTGCAACCGCATATAACAGCAGTCGGAGATAGCACGCAATATCCCAATGACGTTGGCCAGATCCTGGCCAATGTTCATCGATCAGGCCCAAAGTCTATTAGTCATATCCCATCCTCGGCATGCCATTGATCGATTGTGGTGGCTTCAGGATCTGCCAGCGATTGGATCATATGTAGTTCAACCAGGTGCACACGAAGGCCGCAAGCAGATGATTATCTGGCGCGGGTCTATCGGCTACCGACAGACCTGCGGTGTCTCGACTGACGTCCGGAAGGTCGAGCAAGAACCAATCGGTCTGCGGCTTGGCTACATTTTGTAATCCGGGGTGGCTGGGCTAAAGGTGTCAACAGGCTCCGTTAATGTAGTAGGTCACATCATGTTTCGTTTCAAGCAGTGTTCCCGCTGTCGTCGGTGAGATATACACAAACAGCTAAGAACAACGTTCGGTGCGTGTAGAGGTTGTTATATATTAGGCTGAGAGCCAGGTCGGAGGGCTTGAGGGAGAGTTAACCCACCGCACACGATTTTGGGTAGCACTACAAAATCTAGTCAATTCACTCTATGTATTCGTTCCTCCCTTTCGTGATTTACTGATCCCCTGTGTGGTGAGTCGGAACCATGTGCCGGGGATGAATAATTAGGGAACTCTCCTTACCCAAATACGTACCTACATAACATGATCAGACCCGAAGATCAGAACCCGGTGACATACCGGGAAAGAAATTCCAGATGCCCTTGTTTATCGGGAAGACAATGGATGAATACGTCGACTTCATGGCAGGACAAGCAGCGAAGCGACGTGGTGGTAACTGACACAAGGTGTTGACGATACCTATCCAAACCCAGCCGTTCATCTACTAAACATTCTTAACGACAGTCCGGAATCGCAACATTCTTTCCCAACCCAGCGAAACCAAAAGTCTACAGCGAGTGCATATGTATGTCTCGTGCCTATGCGCCACGTACCACTTCGGTATCTACTGACGTATTGTTAGTGTGCTATCCGAGACAGCGGTCTCGTAGAAGACGCCTCCCGGTTCTTTCACGAGACATGAGTGGAAACATGGAATGGATGCTCGGGTATTTGGACCGGTCTAGATAAGTCGTGCGGGTATCACGACATGAACTTGATTATCTAGCTATGGCCGTTGGCGGTTATTGGGATGACCGGTCGCGTGTCGGATATCATCCTTCGGATACGGGGTTCTGCATTAGTTCTATCTAGGTTAATGGGGTGTCGATCGTCGGGAATACGACGGATTCTGGGCTTCGCTTCTTTGCTTACGTCCATCCTATCTAAGTGTGTAAGAAGCACTCAGGAGTTTTTGCCATGATTATTTTGTTTCTACATTATAGTTGGCTTTTGAGAGTCATCGATACGAACATGTGCTCTTTTTTTCAACGATGAAGGTCCCTCCGTACTTTCGACGTTTAGGACCAGGTATGTCCTCAAAGTCGACGCTGTAGTGCTGGTGCATCGAACCCCGACGTTGGAGATATTGAAGTTGGCCGTTTCAACCGAAGCAGGGCCAGTATACTGATCTTCTGGGGCCGTCGAAGCCGAATGCTCTCCTTTGGTATTCTGAAGGCCTCTTGTAGATCTTGTCCTCAAACTGAGCGTTGAGGAATGCATTGGCCGTGCAGCGATCTCAGATAGCCTCCAGTACTCGGCCAGGTCCCCCTCCCGCTAAGTCTGTGCCGCTATCAGACCAGACGAGTACCCTGAATGATTGTCAGACATGGTAGATCTACGGGCCCATTTCGCGGTAGTCCAAAGTACGTTTTATTCGGCCCTCCGGGAGCCCTTCGACTCGCTTAATGGAATACTCCGCCCCGGCAATTTTGCCTTTTTAGGACAACTTGCTTGGCCCTCCAAACCCCGTATCAAACCGGCGTTTCTATCCGACCCAAAGCCAATTCTGGCATGGCATGGAGATGTAGATAGTCTTGAAGAGTGAGTATTACATGAGACAAACGCAGTCTTGCTCGTGGCTTGGGGTAATGTTCAGACACGATCTTCTCGACAAGAGGAACTGCGTGTCTACTGAATATTCATATAATTAATTAGTTTATGATCGCCGGGAGGTGACGGCTTCGACGCTAAACTTGACAGCGATGAAGCAGGCGTAGATGGTGCCGAGGATGAAACTGCTGGGGATGGCACAGCGGATTGTTCCCATGTAGTCTTGTACGTGAGTCCGGTTTTAGACAGTGATGCCTTGCTTGCGCTGGCCGGCTCGAGCTCCAATACGGTTCCGCTTTCCTTGAGCCGCCACTGACCATCCACAACCTCTAGCTCATCGCCGTAGTCCGTGATCATCTTGAGGTCCGTCTTCGTCCTGGGATCCCTGTGTGTATAGTACAGGTCCAGGTCGCCTGGCGTCCATTGGCGGTTGCCGATGAGCAGTCTTGCGATTTCTACGTTGTCTTCCGTCTGCATGACCATCCTAGGAATGCGAAGGAGGTGCTCCCATTCTTCTCCAAGCTCATCAAATATCTGGCCAGCTTGAGGGGTTATTCCCTGCATCCACCAAGCACCTCGACCTTCCATGAATTTGACAAAGCAGAGCCAGTATGCTATGATGATTAGAATACGAGGACGGAGTTGCCTCGCTAGGGGGAGGAGCGCTCGGGGGAAGAAACTGAAAAAGGTGATAATGCGAAGGTCCAAGATAGGATTAAATCCGTGCTCTATGAGATCCATGTAAAGGGAGCCAAGGTATTGGAGAAGCTCGTAGTAGTGATCTCGGTACTCGTAGTCCGCATCCTCGTCCTTGATCGATGCCATGAGCAATAGATCTTTTGGTATATATCGACTTGCATTCGCCATATCGATCGTAGGGCGATAGAACAGGGAAGCCAACCCAGAATCATTAATTGTCTGCGGGGAGATAAGACGGATAATAAGGCCCATGCCGCGCCAGATAGCTATCCAGTCAACAACGAAAAGTCGTTTTCCATACGGGCTTCGAAAGTTTTGGCTACTTATGAGAACCATGAACAACGAGCAACCAAATAGGGCGGGATAATCAATAGGGTTGGCTGCTTCGATAGCATCGCGATACCCTTTGAAGGCTCTGGCCTGATAGGCAGCAAGTTTCTGGGACGGTACTATCTGACCCAGATCCTGGAGCTGCAATGCCGATAGTGCTTTAAGGGCATCCATTAGGAATGGGGAGCGAAAAGCATGTTCAACGATTTTGACTTTGAGGGCATAATCGACGACAGGCGAGCGACCGGAGTTGATAGAGAAGTTGTGGAAGGCGTATGTGGTATAGAACCACAACATCTTCATGTCGATAACATCGGCCACCTGTTCAGGAATGAAAAGAGGCTCTACGATGACGGGAAACTCGTGGTTCTCGGCCTCGCTGCGTCTGATATCTTCGATTTCTTCGGTTGACGCATCCGGGGATCGTATCACAAAACTTCTCCAGTCGTCTGCGGACGAAGCCTTTGCAGCTGGCTGCGGCGCTGATGGCGACGCTGGCGAATTCCGGTAAACACACTGTTCCTTTCGAAGAGTACAGGCTCTACACGCAGGCCTTGCTTCGTCACACTATCAATGTAATCTTAGACCCATCGAGTGCGAGATGGCGTGAAAGCGATGATATGAAGACGGAGACGGAGCTATACCTTCACTTTACGCTTCTTGCATTGCTTACATCCAGCACGTGATTTCTTGTGCGGTCGCTTGTACACATACTGCCTCTTGGATTGGAGCCCTGGGTCGTCAGTGGCATCAGTCGACGTGGGGTCATCTGGTGTCGGCGGAAGAAAGTCCGTAGCACCTATCATAAAGCCTGGATGATCGAAGTCCATCGAAGAATCAAAGCCGGCATCGTAATCTAAGTACGACTCTTCCATGGCGGGGATATGATCGTGTTATAGATGGCCTGACTGGGGTCGCCTCAGGGAGATCAATAAGTGGGAAAGACGATTAAGATACCGATCTCTCTTTAAGTGGTAAAGACACGACACAAAGCTCGATGAGACCGTTTGAGACGTACGGAACTTATTTTTATCTTCAGCTCCCGGTGTGCTTACATAGTACGGACGTAGCTGGCCTATCAGTGGATGATTGCGTGAGGCAGGACAACGAGCTGACGTTGTCACCTACGTGTGTACCTGTTATATGGCAGGACTTGTATCCGTTGCTCACATGTGAAACCCGGGAGAACCAGGGGAGGCAGCCAATGATGATGGCGATGCCCGCCGAGGGCGGTCCGTGCATCTATCCGGTATGTATGTAAGCCAAATGAGCATTTTATTTCATTATGCGAATTAGTCAACTATGCGGAATGCAATACAACGTTGTTTACTTTGACGGCACCACGAAACTCCGTCATCGCAGTCCGGTCCAAACGATTATATTCTGGCGCAACAAGCCGCTTCGCATACGACCAATCGAAGCAGCATGGCCTCAATCTACGAACTGCCTGACGACCTCCTAGCGTCGCTCGTCACCAGCTTTCCCTGCCGCGAAGCCCAGATCAAGTCTCTGGCAACTGTCATCCACCCCCGAATCGCGCCCTGCCGCAATATTGTCATCCACGGGACGGAAGCAACAGGCAAAAGCGCCATTATCGCCCAGCTGCTCCAAACGCTCCGCAATGACGCGCCATCAGACCTAGCCTATGCAATCGTCAAGTCCGCAGAATGCGTCACAGCTCGCCATCTGTTTGAGAGGACGGTTGGTCTTGTGGGAGATGCATTGCAGACCCAGTCTTCTACTCCTGGACGTTGCGAGACGCTCGCCGCGCTGACGGCTGAGCTGACCAAGATGCTCAAACACGTTGATGAAGACGCGAGATCGAGATTTGTGCTGGTATTCGACGGTATAGATCGGCAGCGTGATGCGCCGCCCACGTTACTCCCTGCTCTAGCAAGACTCTCTGAAATCGTATGTCCGACAACGCCCGTCTCTACAACCCGCCAAGTCGTAAAGCAAACATGCTAACCAACCTCTCCGAACCCCAGATCCCCAATCTGACTACCATCTTCATAATGACAACACCCTCGCCCTTCCTCATGCGGATCGCCTCCCCACCACACATCCACTTCCCGCCCTACACAAAAGCGCAATACATAACAATCCTATCGCGCGAGCCACCACCCCCCCTCCCAAACACAACCCAGCAAGAATCAACCGACCTCTGGACCCGCTTCGTAGCCGCCATCCACGACTCCCTAACCAGACCCGCAGCCCGCACGCTGCCGCGCCTCCAACAATCCAGCGCCTCGCTATGGCCGCGCTTCACCGCCCCGGTAGCAGCAGGGACGCACAAAGCGCGAGAATTCAGCAAGCTCCTACTAGCAGCGCGGGGCTACTTCCAAGACGAAAGCGTGATAGAGCCGGGGATCCAGCACGTATCGCACGGACCGACGCCCGAGGACGCGAAACGCAGCGGCGGCGCCGACCTCTCGGCGCTTTTACCCCCTACGGCCCGCCTCCTGCTTATCGCGGCATACCTCGCCTCGCACAACGCGCCGCGCCATGATAACTCGCTTTTCAGCACCTGGCATACCGGGGCGAAGCGGCGGCGCGGCGGCATGGCGGGGTCTAGTTCCGGTCGTGGCCGGAGGGCGAAACACCGCCGTATCGCGAGGAAGCTGCTCGGGCCCGGCGTGTTTGTGCTCGAGCGCATGGTTGCTATCTACGTTGCTACGAGACGGGAGTGGGTTGGCGGGCTTGACGACGCGAAAGGGGGTGCTGGGGCTGTGGATGGTGATGTGGGCATGGGGATCGCGACGCTGGCTAGTTTGCGGTTGCTTGTGCGGGTTGGCGGCGGTGCGGCTGGCGCTTCTGTGGGTGCTGGCGGGGGAGCGGACTTGGATCGGGGTGGGAAGTGGAGGGTTAATGTTGGATGGGAGATTATTCGGGGTGTTGGGAGGAGTATGGGTGTTGAGGTTGAAGAGTGGCTTATTGAATGAGATGAGAACGTGTCTATCGAACATGCCGTGACGAGATATCGTCGAGGGAAGGCTATGCTTGGATTCTTACTGTCGTATGTACGCCCCTATTATACCCTGTTTTGGTCCCTTGGAATGAACTCACTTTTATAAATACCCAGAATTAATAGACGACATTATCATTACGATACAGATCCTCTCTCGCTCAGCAGAACTTTTGGAATATTGAAAAGAAAGACACGATCGTGGCTGACAATTTCCCGCGCACATGTTGATTCAAAAACCGCTATTCAAGATACAATCGCTTTCGGGACTCCCTAAAACATCAAGAGTTTTGCTAGACTTTGGACTCGGGGGCCAGAACCTGGGTATACCTGGTTAGCTTTACCGAGGCCATTGACTGCGAAACCTGCATATCAAAAGAAGAGATAGAACTCACTAGGGCCGATCGGGAGGGGATATAGACATGCGTCCAATTCTTCCGCCCGTTCCACTCCATGGGCGTGGTGAAGAACCGTGTCCAGGGCTGGACACGTCCAAACCCACCAACTTCTTTCGTGTCGGTGTCGAGCACGATCTTATAAGTGCCGGGGACATCGATGCCGATGCGGTAGTCGGAAAAGCTCTCAGAGGGATGGAAGTTAAAGATGAAGACACAGCCGGCGCGCTCGAACACGATGATCTTGTCGTTTTCGTTCTTGAGGCTGATGTATGCCTGCGGCGCGTGCAGCCAGCCGTAGTGTGCCTCCGTTAGGTTCATCTGGCGGTCGAACTCGTTGAGGTCCTTGTATCGGAGCAGATGGTCCTCGGTCAGATTCAGCTGTCGCCGCGCGTACCAGAAGGAGTTGTTGTTCCCCTCCCGCGGGAAGTCTAGCCATTCTGGATGTCCGAATTCATTGCCCTCGAAATTCAGGTAGCCTTCACCGCCAAGGCCGTGCGTGAGTAGGCGGATCATCTTGTGCAGTGCCATACCGCGTGCTATGACGTGGGTCAGGGGTGTCAAGGTTGACATGTTGGTGTAGAGTTCTGCGTCGCAAAGATGCATGAGAAGCGTCTTATCTCCGACGAGCCTACGTATTGTCAGCTTGCATTTTCCGGAGTACGTCTTGCGAAACTTACGCTTGGTCGTGGCTCTCGCAGTAAGCTATCGTCTTCTCTCCATGTCGTCTGTTGATAAGGGTCCAGCAAATATTTGACATATCCCACTCCTCATCCTTCTTCTCTTTCAAAATCTTGATCCACATGTCAGGGATAGCCATTGCAAGTCTATAGTCGAAACCAACGCCCCCGAGCGACAGTGGCAGGCCGAGGGCCGGCATGCCAGAGACATCTTCTGCTATCGTGATACATTCAGGGTATAGACTATGGAGCATTTCGTTCGCAAGCATCAAATATACTACTGCTTCCTCATCAACCTCGGCGCCAAAGTACTCGTGGTAACCACCGGAGAAACCCCTATAATCGTCAGTCTTATTCAACCCAGTGTGCACGATAGGTACTTAACTTACGTTCCGATGCCATGATGGTGGTAAAGCATACTGGTCACGCCGTCAAATCGGAACCCATCGAAATGATACTCATCCATCCAGAACCGCAAGTTACTGAGGAGAAATCTCATAACTTCGTAGTTCCCGTAGTTGAACAGTCTGCTATCCCATAGGTCGTGCTGGCCTTTTCCGCCCCCATGGAAGTATAGATGGTCTGTGCCATCGAAATGATTCAATCCGTCAAGGATATTCTTGGAGGCGTGGCTGTGGACGACGTCTAGCAGGACAACAAGGCCCAGACCATGTGCGGTGTCAACCAACTCCTTGAGATCCTCTGGCGTGCCATAACGGCTGCTCGCGGCGAAGAAACTATTCACCTGGTAGCCAAAACTCGCATAGTAGGCATGTTCCATAATGGCCATGAGCTGAATGACATTGTAGCCCAAGTCTTTAATCCTTGGCAGCATGTTTTTCGTGAATTCCTTGTACGTCGCGACTTTCAACTCAGGCGAAGATATACCCACGTGAGCCTCGTACACGCGAGCACTCAGGGGCTTCTTGGGCCTTGGGTGTTTGAACGTATACCTCTCAGACTCCGGGGGGTTCCAGAATACGGCGTCGTAAGCAGTCGATACTGTAATCTCTTGCGTAACGTATCTGATCCAGGCTGGCAATCGGTGAATTCGCTCACCTTGCTTGGTGACCATCGAAATCTATATAGCCAAAATGAGCATGTAAGTAGACCCGTACATCCATGGCAGAATTGTGTACCTTGATCTTCGACTTGTGCTCAATGGCAGGACGGCCATCCACTGGCGGCACCGTGATCTCCCAGACGCCATATTCGTTCTGCCTCATGGGGTGGGATTTATCGTCCCACGAATCTAATCTCTAGTTCAGCTCCATGTCTCGTTTGCCAGCGCGTTGGAATATGCTTGCTGACTGAACTCTCCAATCAGGGAGGCTGCTGCGGCGTTTGGAGCCCATTCTCTGTAAATAATGTTGTTGTCCTTGTCTACATTGAGACCGAAGATCTCGGCGCCCTGATTCCGGGTATTTATTTGTCAACGAATGATCTAGATATTGTAGGCCTGAAATACCTAGATAAACAAACCCTTGAGAAATTCTCAACTCCGCCCTCTGTCTCGGCGAGTTTCCTCATCCATTCATGAGCCTTCGCATATCTCCTCTTCAGCACATCCCGGAAAGGCGACAGGTACGGGTCCAGCTTGATAACACCTGTATAGCAGCGGTGTTAGGTTGGATGGGCTCAGTAGCATGAGAGGAGTCGTCAAATACCGGTGCCGTCATTCGGAGACCCCGCGTCGGGGCCGGCATTGGCAGGTTGTTCTATTACAGGAGCCATCTTGTTCGGCAGCGGGCCTTAGGCTTCCCACATAGTTTATCTGTCCGTGTATGTGTGTGAAATCTCAGCTGTAGGCAGAAACTATGAATCTGGAATTGAAGGCGAAGTTGTAAGTTCGCCTGGCGGGGGGGTCAACGTTTAGATAGGGAGGCAATCAAGGGGTTACATGAGTGTCTATCAACAACTGGACCGAGCTGTTGAGGTGGTACCTATCAGATATCTCCAGATGAGAACAGCTGGATGACGTCGTACATAGTGCCCTGTCTATGAATCCGTGGAGTGTCTAGATACTGTATAAGTCAGCATGCGTGCCTGGGCAGGGCAGAGGCAGGACCTGAGCAGTAAACCTGAGCAATCAATACTATATTACCACCTGCACTCGTCTAGCTCTATTCCTGCATCGAGTAGTCATGCATGAGCAGCGTGAGCATCTCCTTGTTGCCGGCTAATCAGTAGAATCGTACGTCCGTAGGTAGGGAGTCAATAGGTAGGTATGCTTATCTAGGTACCCACACAGGTTAGTTGGAGGTAAGCATCGGCTTCAACGCGAGTTTGATTAGCCCGGGCTATCCCCAATCAGGCTAATCCACGTCGCTAGCAGCACAGTAGCCGGCTTTTAGCGGCTCAACGGCGTCACGCTTCCCGCGCTTTAGCTAAAACTTACCTAGGTACTTACCTAACCTGGCCTCAGCCCCCGCAATAGGTAATCAGAGCTTCCCCAGGCTCTGCCCAGCTCCCGTCTCCTTCCATCACGCAACAATGCCAAAGGATGCCGATGCAGGAGCTGCTGCTTTGCCTCCACCAACAACAGTCAGACCATCTTACGAGTCCACCGCTCGAGTGAAGATCCGCCTGTCAGTGATGGCTGCCTCATGCGCAACTGTTCTTTTCGCGACATAGACATGTTGCTGCGCCGTTGCCGACTACCCCGTCTTTACATCATCTGTCCGCTCCGCATTGTTGACACGCCACTTCGTAGTGCCGCTGGTCCGTGGTCGTGGCCGTGAGATCCCTGACGGCATCAACTGTCGTGGCTGTTCCTCTACGCCGCCGCGATGATTACCGTTCTTATGCGGCCTCGGGCCACTTCCTTTGTTGTATCTGCTCCAAAAGCTCGCAGATCGCTCGCGACAACCACCCACCTGCGGGCCCCCCTTGGGCGGACGTCGAACTTCAACTCTGGCTTCACGTCGAGCTATGATCCGGCTGAAGAAGGACGTGGTCCCATGTTCTCTAAAGCCTGCATCGGAGTTCCTCAGTTCTACCCAAGGGATTTGAAAAAGAAAGTCGACGAATACGTAGTCGGCCAGGACAGGGCCAAGAAAACCATTTCCGCTGCTATCTTCAACCATTATCAGAACCTGCGCTGGCGGCAATACCAAGACGAGCAAGAGCGCAAGAGGGAGGAGAAAACTATACGTCAAACAATTGCTCGGGACAGAAATATTCGGGAACGAGAACCCCATCCCATCGAAGGTTAGTACGACCGCAGGCCCGCGTCCCCTGAACTCAGTGATAACCGTAACCTTAAAAGATGAACTCCTCTTTCAGCATGACTCTATACAGCATATGCATCAAGCATGGCAACAAGCGGAGCAGAATGCCACCGACTTTTACATACCCGAAGATGTCCATGGCCCAATGCCCGTCAAGATCGATAAGAGCAACATCCTTTTGCTAGGTCCGACGGGTGTGGGCAAAACATATATCCTCGAGTGAGTTTAGCCTCCATGCCATGCCAGTCCTCGGCCATACAGGCTTGCTAAGCGTAGTTAGAACACTGAGCAGGAAGATTAATGTTCCCTTTACAATATGCGACTGTAATTCGTTCACGCAGGCCGGTTATATAGGACAAGACGTGGAAACCTGTATCGAGCGATTACTGATCGAGTCGAATTATGATGTGGCGGCCACCGAACATGGCATCGTAGTTCTCGACGAATTCGACAAAATCGCGAAACGAGAAACTATGAATGGAAGGGATGTTGGAGGGGAGGGTGTGCAACAGGCATTACTGAAATTGGTCGAAGGAACTAAAGTTACTATAAATGTTAAGGATAACCGGCATTCATCTCGGTCCGCTAATCCCATCACGACAAACTATACTGGCCCTGGGTCTTCGTCTTCCACCTCGGGACCACAGGTGGCGCCCCCGCCAGCGGCTAAAGTTGAGCAATGCACGGTCAATACGAGCAATATTCTCTTTGTAATGTGCGGTGCTTTCGTCGGCCTCGATAAGGTGGTTCTAAACCGAGTATCTAAGTCAGCGATGGGGTTTGGTTCGGAACTACGTAATCGGTCATCGGACAGTACCAACCAACCTGATCTCCCACCGGCGCTCTTCGCCCATCTTCCTCACCGTTCCGCAAATGGCAAGGACGCCTCCTTTACGGCTTTAGACCTGGTCACTCCGGAGGATCTGCAAGGTTTCGGCTTTATCCCCGAGCTAATCGGGCGCATGCACAACATTGTGGCACTATCACCGCTCTCGCGCGCCGACCTTCTCCGAATCCTTACGGAACCCCGAAACTCGTTGGTTGCGCAATACACGGCGCTTTTCGAGACGTATCCCTCGAAACTCTTCTTCACGCAAAAGGCCCTGGCCGCTATTGCCGAGCGCGCTGAGAAAGCGCGTACAGGGGCCCGTGGACTAAAGATGGAGATGGAACGCGTGCTTGCTGAGCCTATGTTCGACGCCCCCATGCCCTATGTCCTGGTCACTGAGAAGGCCGTCCGTGGCGAGGAAAAGGTCGGGTACTGGGGTAAAGATGGCCGCTTTGAGGTCCGGCGGATCATGCAGGAAGAGGACGGCGTGCCTGTCACGCCCCATTCCCGGGAGCAAGAGCCGCCAGTTACGGGCTTACGGGAATATCGTGAGGCCGGGCAGAATGGTGCTTAAGTTTTCTATATGACCTTCACTCCCCTTTCTTTGAAGATGGGTGTATAATTCCGTTTACTCCGTTTCTTTTTTGAGTTCCCCCTTTTAGGGGCCGGTCGGGCTAGGGCATGAATGGGAATTATAGGCGCTGATGAGAGGCTTTTGTTTGGATTGGTTCGTACTGTTAGGGAGGCATAACGTGGCACGTGGTATTGCATCTGTACTTTGACTTGGGTGCCTAGATCATCGGTTTATTCTTACTGCTTTTCTTGCGTGGTGCGTTGTGGTCGGGAAGTATATTTGGTGCGGTGTACACTATTTCCGTACTTTATATATCCGTTACGTGGGGTTTCGTTTGGGACCTGGGCTTTAATTCTTATGACCTTTGATTTGTTGCTGGCTGTGTACGATGTCATACGCCGGAGAGCGCGGAATATGTTTTTCCTACAACGTGATAATCTCGGGCTGAATACGGGGCGAAGGAACCGGTAGAATGGATCACCAAGACCATTGAGGATTAGCAATCACTGGTGAACAATGGGGATGATCGTTGACGCCGACAAACGAACAGTGTAATATCCTCTTGTACATATTTACAACACGCCCAGGCTAGACTCGTCTATTCTTGGCTTTGACGCCCGACCGAGAGACCGCAACAGCCGGCCAAATCCTTTGCTTACCCCTGTTTCTGTCCCGTCCCGTCCCGTCCCATTACCTATTACTCCCGTTGCCCTACTCAGTAACGGGACCAGGTGAGAGCCGAAAAATGATTAGGAGCGGGAATAGGGCTCCAGTACGGCCCGTTCACGCCAGTCTAAGGTTAGCAAGAATTGAATTTTTTTTCTTTTTCTCCTTCTTTGGTACAGGGAACACGGCGCACACGTTGGCTTTGATTCAGGAAGTGGTTCTTTTGGGCACATCGTTTCTTGCTTTTCTTTTATCTAGCGACAAAGGGAAAGGATAGATTTGGTTCATAATGGCGTGGGTGGGTTCAGCATGATTACAGAGGTTGTGGCGGGTTCGGGATTTTAATGCTTGGGAGGCGATTGTACCTGGCCCTTGCCTGTGTAGCCCTCGGACGAGAGACCGGTAAGGGGCTCGGCGCGTTGTTGCTGTTCGCGGGGGGAGCATGTCAGTGTACTGGCTTCGGAGGCGGGCGGAAAAAGTGAGAGGCGTGGGTGGCTTACCTTGAGCATTTCGTTCGACGCTTCCTGGTATTCCTTGTTCATGGTGCTGGGAGCCCCGCCAGCAAACATGCGCATTGTGCTGAAGATAATCAGACTGGCCAGGACACCGAGACCAGTGTACATGGCAACTTTGCGGCTCTCATCGGGAGGAGATTGAGCCCGGGGGCCGTGAGGGCCAAAGGAAATCCAGTAGGCTGTCAGGAACAGGTAGTCAGTCAGTTGATATGCTCTCCATAGCGTCGACAGCACCACTGGTGAAGACCGGGTTGCCGTGCGTTGGCTGCAAGCGCAAATCTAGTCGCACTAGAAGCCGTGACTAACTCCTTCTCGAGAGGAGCCAATGAACTCGCGCAGCCATCCACAGACTCGCCAAGCCTCGGATGGCAAATCCTGAGGTAGAGAGAATACTCATCGTCATAGGCCCTCCTCGCGCTAGCTGCTAATAATCAAAAACGTCGCGCACGTACCGGCCTTCTTCTCATTGAGGGTCAACTCGGCCCAGTTCTCCTTCATGCGGTCGCGCAGGGCCATCCACAGCTCAGCCTGCTCGGTTGGAGGCATGCCCTCCCACCGCTTCTCAATGTTGGCCAATGTAGGGTTGGAGATGGCGTGCGTGGTGATGGCAGCTCGGGGTGCGACGGTGGGCGTCCGCATGCTGCTGGCGCGGGCACCGGCGCGCAGCAGAGCTGATGTGGATGTGCGAAACATGGTGAGCGCCGTATCTATCGTCGTGAGGAAGGAGTGGAGATGTGTCGATTGACTGTGTTGCCCGGTGACGAGGCTCGGCTCAATCGATTGGGAGAGTCTTTTTTGGCGGACGATGGCAGAAGCAAGAGAGGTCGTATGATTGGGTCCACTGTCGACGAATTGGCCAAGCCCGATTGGCTGCAACTCCATTCCGGTTGGAGCTTCGACGGGCGGCAAAAGTTCGGACCAAGGTCAGACCGGGAAAAGTGGGGCATTCATCAGTTGGGTTGAGCTGTGCATAAAGTTATGCACAGGAATTCCAGCTAGAGCTTCTTCGATCGGAATTCACCAGCGACAACCCAGGTAGCATGACCATTGTCATTAGCCCCTATCGTGTAGACCTATTTCTCTAATTCAATTTATGAGCTGCGAATTATTGTCCTGATACTCAGGTATGCCGTGCGTTGACATATAAACCAGGAGATTTGCAGGTTATTGTTGTCTGATAGGCGTATCATCAATGATGCGATTAAGAAATGCATACGAGTTAGAAATGATTCTCTGTTTGCGCTGTTGTCTCTCGTCCTTTCTATGCGGTCTAAAACTGATAATCCGGAAAAACTCAATATGACATGGAGCCGAGTTCATGCCGAATGATCATGCCGTGTCTAATTCATTCTCAGGCTTGAGAGCGCTTTGAATTGCAATGCTTGATGTCCCTCAGCCACCCCGTAGCACTCCTGAGTATGTGTATGGGCAGCACACATATGAGCGAAGACGTCGTTGGAAGAGTCTTAGATCAACAATGGTTTTGTTGTAGGGAGTTCCTTTGTGGTTAGTTGCGATAGTCAAGACCGTCAAACTACCTGGCGTCGTCTGCCACTGCGGCAATATCCGGGTTCGAGATATACTGGTGATGATTCTATATCAACTTTGATATCGCATCGCCAGAGGCAGAGCAAGTTTGTTGTCAGCGTTTGAGTGACTCTTTGGCTTTCTTTTCTTCTTGCTCTTTCATGAGAGGTTGAAACGCGTAGTACCCTTGAACACTTAGAAACTTACACGATACGACAGAGTAGGGGACTTACCACTCGCTATGCCAAATATGAGGGCAATCCCCAAGGGCAGGTAGCTGCGAGAATAGGAACTCGTGTGGTGTGAAAAGAGGGATCAAAAGAGAATTGTACGCCGGCGAGCAGCGTTGTGAGTATGGACTGCAACCGGGCGTGCCTAGGCATCCGGGTATGATGAACCCGTCTTGGGGACGTATAATTACGTAATACAAGTAGACTACTTCACCATTTGCATAAATACCGGTAGTAGTACCTATGGGTGAAGTTGAACCTTGTGATAAATTTGAGTTAACTTACCAGTCAATGTCGAGCAACAACATAATACGTTTTGGCCTCAATACTGCTATGTCCCCGACTTCAAGGCTTCTCAAAGATCTGGTACCGGTACGGCTTCAAGTTCTGACGTTTTGATGGCACCTCAAGTGCTTCGTCGTAGTTACATAATACAGGCTACGGGAATAAATACCTGAACCGATTTCTGCTTAGTTGCGAGGGAAAGTTTAAGCGGGATCGTCTCCGGACCCACTCCATTAACGGCCCCACCGCGACTGCAGACGCGTTAAAGTGTCTACATTAAATGGAGATTGACGCGTCTGTGTTGGCAATCAAGATACCCCTAGATACCCGCTGCGCAATTGATCTCGGCCAGCATGACCATACCCAGCGGATGACACAAGAACCTAGAGATGCATTTTCAGTTCGATGGCGAAATGGCAGGAGCTTGGCGAGGTGCCAGATTCGGAAGAAGAAAGCACCTGGGACAGCCAAGAATCACTTCCCGATGCTCCGGAGCCGACATCTGCTATTGCTGATGACGCCGCAAGAGACCCTGTTCTCACAGAAGATCCAGAGGAGAGCGAGCGCAGGGATATTTGGACCGTTCCTTTTTCGTCGCAGACTTCTGCAGGCGAGCACGATGTGGCCCAGAGTCCGAAACTACAGGAACCCGAGCCTGGGTTCCCAGTTCCCAGATTGCCTATTAGCGAGCTTCAACCGGCGGTTCCTTTATCCTCTTTCGCCGAATTGGGTCACGTAACTCATCTCGGTGCTTCTGCTAGTGTGCCCAGCAATCCAATCCGAGTTGAAAGCAAAAAGCCAGCGCCGGCTTCACAGACAGGAGATGCGTCAGTACATCCGGTAATTTCTATGCCCGAGGCTCAACAAGTTCCTACCGTCCAAGAGACCGGGCAGACTAGAAACGAAAGAAACCAACCGGGAAGATCACTGCGACCGAGAAAACCAATTCAAGAGCATCCTTATCTACTGGAAAGCGCCCAGTATAGCAAGACGTGGAAATCTCATGGCTTACGACCTGTGCGGGTATTGGCCGAGGAAGAAAAGAGGAAGAAACAAGATGAGGATTCCCAGGAACAAGAATTTGAAGATGATAGCCAAATTACTAGCAAGGAAACTGTCCAGGGGGAATCAGAAGAGTCTCAGGCAACTAGAAATTCCGAATCTTTTTTGGAAGTCGACAAGATGTCCCTGTTGGGCGACTTGGAACCAACTCCTACCCCCGAACCACATCTCGTGAGGCACGAACAAGTCGTACAAAGTTCGCAGGAAGATGACGACGAATTTCCCGACCCCAATGATATCGAGAAATGGAAACTGAGTGAAATTACACGCCGGGCTCACAAACGCCGCGCCTCGCCTGTTATCTCTTCGAACGTGAAACGCTTCAGACTTTTTACGTCCGCTCGGACTGCCGATAGTATTCCCGTTTTACCAGATATCAACGGTATCTTCGACATTCCATCCTCGCCACTTACTGAGGTTAGCCCTGGCGTTCTTGCAACCGTGCCTGTTGCTACTGTTAATCGATTTGCGGAACAATCTAGGGACACTCCAGACCCCAAACCGAACAGCGATCCATCTTGGCGGATACACAGTCCTGTGCCAGCCCGCCAGCGTGAAGTCATTGATCTCACCGCGGCGGTAGATGAAGGTAGCAGTGAAAACGACAGCGATGAAACTGATGTCAACACTGCTTCCGAGCCCGAAACTAACCAGGTACGCCTAGTTGCAAGGCGAATGCGTGGAGTTTTGCCGGCGTCTTGGCTTCGACTTGATCAACAGACATCCGAACAAAAGTCCAAGTCAAGTGCCCGGCACCGAAGTCCTGATTTATCGCCCGAACGATCTGTCAGAAAAGGCGTAGCACAACGTCGGCTTTTGTCATTGCAAGCAAAAAGTGGCGCTGACTTGTTCCATGTCGATGATTCCGCCGATGATTCGGACTCAACCGTAGAACTACAAGAAGGTAATGCCCCTTTCAGCGACATTGATAGCCCGACTCTCGGAGATGATGATGCAGTATCTGTTATTGAAGAAGATCACATCGATCGCATGCTCTCCCATGGAAAAAGAGCAAGCACGGGTCCTAGCGGACTTCAGAGAAAGCGGAAAAGAAGTCAGATGTTCAAGGGCCAGCTAGGCCAGCGAAAACGCCAACAGCGTATTACTGGACTTCTTGGTCGCAATAACTCGGCCACCAAGACTCAAGCAAGACCCCTGCAGATGTCAAAAGGTAGCACGGGAGCGGAGCAGCCAAAGAAACGAAACACTGGAAAGAAGAATTCTGCATATCCACAGCCGCCGCGCCTCAGTATCTTGGATGTTATGGAGCCAAATGCACCCGCTTTCATCCGAATTGCTGCCCGTACAGCTCGCAGAAGGCGAGACCAGGGGCGTTCGAGTCCATCGAAGAAGGCAATTATGCTTGGAACCCGCCAAGACACCATTGATGCAGTTGAGGTTTTGAGACGCTGGAACGAGGGCAAGATTCATCCGAGAAACTCAATCTCTGTCTCTAGTCCCCCACAACGTCGCCAAGATGAACCAGTCGAAACAACTACTCAAGTCCACCCCATTCAAATGCCGAAATATGCCAAAAAACAAGCTAGCCGAGTGAAAACCTCAGCCCGCTTCTCTCAACCCCGTCGAATGGTCAAGCAAACTAGCATGGATGACTTCGTAGACATCGGGGTGAGAAGTAAATCTGATCGTGGCGTCAATGCTGATAAGTTTACGATCGGAAGACCCAAACAACAGGCTTCTTCTTATCGACCTGCTCAACTCGAAATGGCTGGGGACACTACCAACCGCTACACATTTGATGCCCGCAAACGTGCGTTGGACGCATTATATCGACGTTCACGCAAACCGCTACCCCCTTCCCGGAATATACGCTTAGAACATTTAATCAACACACAAGCACCAAAACCCCGGCAACTCACAGCCGAGCTCCCTAAGTTACCAAGAAGTAACGGCGTTCCTAAGCCACCGGGAAATAGAAGGCCGGTTTTGAGAAAACAACGTCGCCCTCAATTTGTAGACGTTTCCGCTCCTCAGCACGCGCACGCCAATGACCCCTTACCACGTGAAACCAGCCCCCCCATAGTGGTTTTAGACGTACCCAAAAGCGAAGAGGCCGGGAAATTAATGGGACTGGCTCCCTATGGGACCCATTATACTCAGCACTTCGAAGTATTTCCTCTAGACCGCGGTATCTTTTTCCATGAAGGTACTATAGTCGGTAATGGCCGATTAAAAAGAGCTCTGGATAAGAATATACCGGGCAATATGGGCGATTATCGAGGCCGGTGCACATTCGCTATTGACGAACAGACTCTCATTTGGGATTCATGGAATGCGAAGATATCCTCAGAAATTGGCATTATCTTCGATTGGATAATGGATCGATTATCTACCTCTATTGCATACCCCGAACTAGAGGCTGGAGTCGCCGTGCAAGCCACCGAGTTCGTGTTGATATATTTGCAAGATCACCTGGCCTTTGTTGAATCCGAGGGCTCAAGTCTCTTTGCTACCCGGTTAGTTGACGTTTTACGAGGCGTGGAACGGCGCCTTGAAGAGATCCTAGGTGATTCCCGTTGTGCATCGCGGTCTTTGATTGCGGTTGTAACGCGTATTCTGGTTATCACAATGCAAGCGCTGCGATTGTGCCAAAGGCTAGAAAAATTCATGGAATCGTTCCAGATGGAGGATGTATTGAAGAGCCTTGCTGTAACTACGGCCAAAATTCTCTTTTATTCGGGCCTTCGAGAGGTTCAGGAGATATATGGCAATTTGCAGCAGATGTCCTTCCGTGAAAAAGGTATCCAAAACGATCAGCACGTCATTATATGCTGGGTCGTTTTGATTCGTATTCTCGAGGAAGCTCGTCTACCAAGAGCTGGATTTTGGGACGTTATTTCTCCTGTAATTTTGAGTCCAAGTGCTGAGAGTACTTTTGACGCCACTGTTCTGGAACAAGCTTGGCGGACTCTATTCACAATTCTTCCCCTCGGCGAGTTTGATAGTACAGGTGTTGCAATTCCTGGAATACGACATACGGCACCGTTAGAAGGCTGGGCATTGCCCCAGCGACTACTGCGACGGGTATTTAACCTATATCAAAGTAACGGCCGGCAGTCAGCCGGTTTCAATGACTATCTTCGAGCCGCTGTGAGCCGTTGCCATTACCTAGTGGAGCAATGGGGATGGTACAAATGCCATGCGATATTGGGGACAATCTTCGATTTTTTTGCTGCCCAGGATCTTCATAATCTCCGAAACGAAGAGGTATACCAATCTCCACAGTTCCTTGAAGAGCTTTCGGAGTCGCCATCCCTCGTGGTATCGTCTGAGGATCGGTGTTTCCATATCTTCTTGAAGTTCATTGCGATTTCTATCAAACGACTCAGGAAATTGGAGATGGTGAAAGAGATCAAGAACCTAGTCGCACGCCTTCTACCCAACCACAGCCGGCAGTATGATAAAATGATGGAAACTCACGAAGCTGAGATAGCTGCGCTCCGAAATCACCATGACCTTCTTTGCACCCTTTTCTGGGTAGCTCCGCCGGATATGAGGCCATCTAGCCAGAGTATTGAAGGGCTTGTTGTCCTTCGGAATTCACACAAAGAAGCATGCTTGATCAGCCTACGCACCTGGAGTCGGCTTTCGCGATTTGTTGTCTCGTCTTGCGAAGATATCTCGGCATATAAAGCACTCGCAGATTGGCAAAGAAATATTTCCCAGCAGGTGCTGGATCAATTTCTTTCCGTAGAGACTGAGATTAACCAACAATTACTGGGGATGTCGGCGGAGGCAAGCAAGAATATCACCCAGGAACACAAGAATGCTGTCATCAGTAAGAACAAGAAGGTTGCTATGAACTTACTTCATTTCTCGATGAAGTCATTCCTGGATGTTATGCGCCATACACGGACCCTTGGCGCTGCTTCTTTCGTCCTCAATCAATGTCAGTCGGTGTTTTATTGTGCGTGCTTTGGTGAAGTAATACTGACACATCTCTAGATCCACTCGAGCAGATTCTAACTCGACTTTTATTCTCATCTGCGAAATCTGATTGGGGTATCCTACATGTAGTCCTCGACATTTTCGATTACTATCTTACCCAAATCGGCGAGATCACATCTGCTGAGTCCCTCCATTCGGGCCAGTCCCAACATCAAGAAGATGCAATCATGGTGAGTTTTAATATCTTTAGACCTTACGTAGTTGCTAATCGATTCCAGTTAATTGAACGCAAGTTTGCGGTGCACCTCACGTCCATTATCCGTGGCGTAATCAATATGACACCACAGGGCATGGGCTTGGGCCAAGCGCGTGAGCGCGACCTTTGTGGCGAACGCGGAGTAACAATTGCCGCTCGACTAGGAGCGTGTTTGATTCATGCTACACTTGTTGTGAGTAAATCGGCTTGATTTTGCCTTCTGCGCTGACATTAGTAGCGATTTCGACAGTTCTTCCAGGTGGGAAGATATAATCTTCTCCCAGATCCGTCGAAGCACACGAACTCGCCTGCTCGAAAATATGTTGCCCTCTTTTTAGCAACGGTCATCGATCGAGGGGTTGTTAGCTTCAAGGCAAGGCATTCCAAATCCAAGTAGAGCCACAACTAACAACATTCTAGGACCTTGGGCTAACACCTTTGGACATATTCCTATCCGAAATAGTCAAGCCATTCCAATACCTAGCTTACGAGAATCGACTAGCCGTGTGTCTTAAACGCCTTGGCGAGGGCTATCTCGAGAATGCTGTCATCAATGTTGGAGATACGCCTAACTATAGCTCCAATAGAGATCTTTTCAACTGTAAGATTACCATCGCATATTTCCTTGATGCCGTGCTCATGAATTATAGGCTCCGTTGTTTCGATGCGAAAAGCTTTGCTTCGAGCAGAGGCAGGTCAGAAGGCGCACATGCAGAATTTGTTTTCCAAGGCTTTGAGCTCTATTATGGACCGGATGAAGGCCGACTTGAAATCAATGATTTTGAACTCACCCGAACACTTAAACTACATCGAGTTCGTCCGATCGATCATCAGCCTCATTCGGTCACAAGATCTCTGCCCAGTGGATTCCTACTTTTATCAGATCAGTCCAGAATACTCTCCCTCAAGGGAGGATCCACGGCTTCAAACAGCCGGAATTCTGTCATGGGGATTTAAACTTGAGGAAGGCGATTCAAAAGCAACCTCCGGGTTGTTTTATTTGCTTTTTCCTAGTTTTAAGATTGCACTCGCGAACGGAGAACTTGAGAACGAAGCGAATATACTGACGGAGAGCATGCGACACGAGCATGTGTTCAATTTCATGCTGAGCCCGATGCTCCCTGCTATTATTAGCGCTGCTACTCAAGTTCCCGAGGGCTGGATTCTCCTGGATGTCTATATTGAATCCATAGATGCTCGGTTGTCTTCGGCTTGTATCCACCGACAGATCGGGGGAGACAGCATGACGGACATCTTGGCGCTACACGCAGCAGTGCTGGTGGGCGCTAGGAGACTACAATCGAGAGCGTCGTTTCGCGCTCTTCATGGAGAGGATCTTGTGTCCTTGACTAACATGATCAAAATACTGAATATACTCTCTCCCTCCGTCGTGGCATATCTGATCAATGAGCCAGAGACGCCAATCGCCAGTGATATTACCGAGACAATTGATCATATCACCGAGTTCACGGGCGCGGCAGAAGTATACCTCTCAGACTTTCTCGAAACATACAACGAACAGACGTTGGTTTTCGAAGACCACCGTCTCTTTGATAACCTCAGGATCCCAAGTCTCGAAACAACGTTACAACGCAACGAGCAGATCGAGAAGTTTTCCAGCCACATGATCCAGGATATCCAAAACAATTGGGTATCAAATGGGATGACTATTACAGTCAAAGGGCCGTCGCGGCCAGCGAGGCCGTCGGCGACTCAATCCGGGCAAGGCACAAGTCTCCCCAGGTGGGAGAGAAAAGCACTTTTGCAGAATCTGCGGGGAGAGCTTAGAAGATGGAATTACGCCCATGACGTGATGATGAGAACAGCGATGCATAGAGCGATATTGCTTGATGAGTTATTCTTTTCGTAGCGGGGCGAGGTGCTGTGTGGATATCCTGCCGTTCTCGGCGTGTATATAGATGCCTCTATGGAGGGCATAGAACATGGGAAAGCATAACGTTACTGTGTATCATGGTTAGGTACGCGGTTGACGGCCTATGGCGATGCCGGTGCTACATATTAGATAGGTATTGGCGAATATATCCTGTGATTACTGCCGCCTAACTCAACATCAACAACTTGCTATGAGTATCCTCTCCATCCACCGTACTGCGCATGGGTAATTATAAGTAATTACTTTTGGTTTTCTGCCCTCGGCGGTCGTGAATAAAATGTCGTCGTGCTTCCTCCTGGGGTACTATCTAGCTGTCTTTGATTTTATTTATTTTTTCCCTCCCATTCGCTGCTTCATGCTCTGGTGAAAGGTGCCTTACCAGCAGAAGTACCCGTATTAAACGTACCGGTACAATGTACGAGGAAGATACGTACTCCTACCGTTTGTTAGAGGATCCACCGTTGGAAAGCTGAAACGTCCGCTGAATCTGATTCCGGTTAATGAGTCAGCCGGATTAGGTAAGCCGGATTCTAGAAAGCGTGTCGAAGGTGATGTGGGGTAGTTCAAGACGCTCGGACCAGGTAAAGCGCTTTACAAATCAGGAATCAAGAACCAACAGTCGACACCATGTCCTTCTTTGTTTTTAGCAGCTCCCAGCCATGTTGTTGCACGCTCCATCCGAGCGCCAGTTCTCCGAATGAGTAACAAATGGCTTCGTGCCTTTCGACCCGTGGCACAGAATCCTCCACAAAGGTGTTTGGCGTCCCGTGCGACGCCGCGATTCTTCCATTCGACCGGCTCCGTCCGATCCTCCGCCGACAGCGGCAACGAGACACCAGACAGCGGGCGCAAGCCCGCGGACGAAGCTAGCAACGGCGAGGCCGAGGCCACCGAAGACAACTTCCTTGGCGAGAGTACCACAGCTACAAGCGCAGACGGCCACGGCCGCAAGAGAGCCGCGAACAGTCTAAGATCAAGAACACTGCGAAATCGAAAATCCGACTTGCCTCCCGTCCAAATACCGCAAGACTTTTTAAATCTAGCTATTGATCGCCACGGCGATTTAGATACTCTGCTCAAAATTGAGTCAGCCGAACGGGATGGCCGAGATAACATTAGCCAAGACATTCCTGCCGATGACATCCTGGACTTGCAGCACTTCGAGCTAGGAGTTCGACCCTTATTAAGGAGTGCTGCCTGGACTAAGTCGGCTGTTGACGAAGCCATCAGCGCTCCGAAACTGGCCAGAGACATCAACCCCATCTTGAGGAGGACCGAGCTATTTGGCGTCTCGGCCTATTGGGCTGCTTTACACAGTATCAAAAAACTGGTTGGAGACGATGCGTACTCCAACATACTCAGGTCGACGCCACGACCGCCGTCGCTAGATTGGGTGACGGCGCTTTTGAAATCCGCCGCTGCGCGTCGTCAGCCAATAATCTTAAGTTCAGACTTTGTCGAATTGTTGCTCGCGCATGTAACAGGCGACGGCGAAATCCCACTGACCAAGGCCGCCTTGTTCGAGCCGTGTATCATTGACGAGTTGGTCACCTCTATCAGCGCTGAATTTCTCATCCGGGCACCTGAGAATATCAGACTCACTAACCTTCGCCGTCCGGCTACGGTAATCAACGTACAGGACTGCGCGAGTTTCTCTGTAGCCCAAGATATTGTACAGCATGTTGCTCAAAAACTAAGGGCTGATGTTCTGCACCTAAGCTCTCGCGACATCGCACACATCGTAGGACGTTACGTTGGTCAAGATGCTACTAGAAGCCCTGGAGACATTTCACTACTTGGCTTCAAAACGGCCGAGATAAGCGGGCGACTGAAATCACGACCGGTCGAGGAAGAGAATGAGGAGACTGACTCTACTTATGAGGTGCCCTATGCGTACGTGGTGCGCGATGACAAAGGCCAGAAGGACTCAAGACGGCAAACGATATCAATCGACGAGTTCTTATTAAATTCTAGCACCCGAGGGAAAACTGACGAGCGCTGGGAGGACCTCAAGGTAAATGCAGCCCTTGAAGAACTCATTCACTCGGCGAACCTGGACGATTCTGAGCAGAGCCCTCTAATCATTCATCTGCACGATTTCAACGCCCTCAGCATGGACGAGAC
Source organism: Xylariaceae sp. X802 (assembly GCA_028637635.1). Taxonomy (NCBI): domain Eukaryota; kingdom Fungi; phylum Ascomycota; class Sordariomycetes; order Xylariales; family Xylariaceae; species Xylariaceae sp. X802. The sequence goes on along the minus strand of JAJFDH010000006.1, from coordinate 731,225 downwards.
CGGTGCCGAACTTCTGGGCAAAATTCGGAAAATTGTGGATGAACTGTGGTTATCGGGACGCAAGGTGGTCCTTGTAGGATCCTGTTCAACTAATAATGCCCCAAAGGCCTATCATACAGCAATGAAGAGCTTAGAAATGAGTGAGCGGGTCCTTCATCTAAGTACACGCCACTCTGAGGATGCCTCGACTCGCACTGCTATCAGACTCACATTGTCACTTTGGGAGGCACAAGACAACCTTCGTGAGAATGACGAAAATATTACCAGAATGCTACGGTCAATGACTGGGTCGAGCGACCCGTCGTCGAAGCATCGGGGGGACGCATTAGGAATGACCTTGTACGCTCTAAATTCAATCGCATTGTCCACGTATGCCGAAACATTTGCGAAATATTGGAGTAACGTCCTACCGCCGACGGAGATATACCGAATCGCGACTACAATGATTGGTCTGAGCTCGACGAACCATCTTCCGCTGTTCAGCCGGTACTGTCTCGAGTTAGCAGCGGACAAATTAGCAGTTGCTGATGCTGTTAAAGAGAGGGCCGCAGCGAGTCTTAAATCCTCTGCAAGCTCCAGGGCCGGCTTCAAGGGTGACGATTACTCAGGGTCGCGAAAGGCGGATCCATCCTCCGAGAACCACGAGGAAAGGTTAATGTCTGGCCTTATAAATGCGCAAGATATACGCACAACCTTCAAGGACATCCACGTTCCTCCAGAGACGATTGAATCGATGAAGATGCTTACGACACTGTCGCTAATCCGGCCTGAGGCCTTCTTATATGGTGTTCTCGCCAGTGACAGGATCCCTGGTTGTCTTTTATACGGTGCGCCGGGCACCGGTAAGACACTACTAGCAAAGGCGGTTGCTAAGGAGAGCGGCGCCAATATGATCGAGGTCAGCGGAGCTTCCATCAACGATATGTACGTTGGCGAGAGCGAGAAGAACGTACGCGCTCTTTTCCGGCTTGCGAAGAAGAAAGCGCCTCTGGTGATTTTCATCGATGAAGCGGACGCCCTGCTTGGCGCTCGAACCGGATATCAAAACGCGGCTAAGAGAGAGACAATCAACCAGTTTCTGCGCGAGTGGGATGGCATGGATAAGACGAAGGCATTCATCATGGTCGCTACGAATCGCCCGTTCGACCTTGACGAGGCGGTTCTCCGACGTCTGCCTCGCAGATTACTGATTGACCTGCCCCTCGAGACGGACCGAGCCGCCATCTTGAGGATCCACCTCAAGGACGAGATCGTGGACCAGACGGTATCAATCGAAGAAATCGCGAAACAGACTCCCCTATACTCCGGCTCCGATCTCAAGAACGTCGTCGTGGCGGCTGCCATGGCGGCCGTGAAGGAAGAACTGGAGGCATCTGAGCGGCATACGGGCCCGGAGCCGTACAAATGGGCAGAAAAGCGAGTGCTCAGCCGGCGGCATTTTGACAGGGCACTCAAGGAGATCGGTGCCAGCGTATCAGAAGACATGGCGACGCTGTCGGCCATCAGGAAGTTTGATGAGCGGTATGGCGACAGCAAAGCGCGCAGAAAACGGAAGGGCATGGGTTTCGAGGTGGTGCCTGAGGCAGCCGACTCGGACCAGGCGCGAGTGCGGAGCGGACGGTAAAACACAGTCGTGTTTATTGACCGGGTGTGATGCCAACTGGTATGCGTGTCTGTTTTGTTGTATATACCTACCTAAAGAATGTTGGTTTGCGTGTCCAACTGTGCATATTTCCATCTTAGAGAATAGACAGCTCGGACGAGCGTCCAGGTATCAGATCGTGAGTGTAGCATTATCCTGCGCAGAAGTTGGTGAACTGAATACGTGCGTTCTTCACATATACTCTACGACTTAATACCTGCAACGCGCCCTTGTTGCTTTATTCCCCTGAACAATCCCGCCGTCGACGGATTCGACCCGGTTAATCCAATGCGTGAACAATGGTGCGAATACCTAGCTGATGGCATGCCGAAAGCCGCACCGTGATCACAAGCATCGCCGGTCTCGAGGACTTGGCTTGGCTGAGCAACCTATGACCTTATTCCGTAGTGTGCCTACGGACATGCAATCACCTTGGTCCGTACCTACACTATATACAGTGATACCTTGAAGCGTACGGCAGTGCGTAATACAGCACAGCACAGCCCCCTTTCGCGACCAACTACCGGCCTCTACGTTCTATGATTAGTGTAGGTAGTTATCCGTCGCTAACCTCAGTACGGAATACAGTGGGCAAAGGCTAGCCACGGCGAGATCTTCGTACGAGGTGGTATCATCGTATGTGTGTGATGTCGGTTATCGTATGATGGTGGGATGGATGTCACCCTCCACGGGCATCACGAGACGGATAACTCGTACGAATAATTCTCTGTGGAATTGTGCTGTGTAGGTACTTACCGAGGGATCTACAACTTGGGACTTGGCAGAAGTACCGGTTGGCATGCATTAGTCCAAAGCAGAGGCGTTGGGTTCTCGGATGTTAAATGCCGCTGCGGAGTCAGTGGTTCATGTGCCTAGGTCGGGTCCGGTTAGGTATGACTCTTGCCGTGAAAGTAGCGCCGAGTAGCGTGCTTCTTCCTTGTGCTCTTGTTAATTACGGAATACTTCACTGAGTAATAAGTCGCAATAGGTAGGGGCGAAGAGTCTGAAATGAGATACACTACCGGTAGATATCTAGCACGAAAACCGAGACGAGATGAGTGAAGATACTTCGTAATTTAACATGCTATGTACGAAGTACTGTAGGCATCGTGTGAGTGGTGGCGAATCGGATATTCCGTAGGGAGTTTGCTACGCTACCTGTGCGAAGTGATTTACCTACACTACCTACCCGGAATGAGGTCAAGTAAGGTGAGGCACCGGTAGGTAAATGAGGCCGGTACGTTCAATGGTTCCTGACGACCGTGTTGTCGCGTAGCGGTGCTCAACGTAATTTCCATCAGATCCCGCCTCAGCGAGTCCGAAATGTTGTCATGGAGGTACCCGAATAACCGAATCGCAAGATCTTTGGTGAATTGGAAGACGCATCCCGTACACTCGCGACAGCGCATTCACCATTCAGCCAGTCAAACAACGTCTCGGGAACCGACCACGGCGTGTAGAAGACCATATCTCTTGAAGCCTTTAGTATCATTTAACGCAATGCTCGAAGAGTCGCCATCGAAAATCAAATCATCTCATGTCTCATACACATAGGAGGGAGTTCCCTTCTAACTCGGAGAGATTTCTCCAGAACGCCGACCATGCTGGGTATAAATGCCCGATGCTGGGAACATAACTCCATACCCGCAATCATGAAAACGCCCATGCTGTTACTTTCCTTTCTTTAATACACATCTAACCATCGTCTTCCACGGTCACAATGCATGGGCAATTAATTCCTTCAAACCTGGTGAGCAAGGAGTCGGAAATTCCCACGGTCGAAATCAGGTATCTTGTCCAAGCCCCAAGACCCTCTGCAAGCTTCTCTTCATTCCTCTAGAAGCATTTGTGTCTTCGTGTTTCGAGGCAGTCGGGTTGTCGGCGGCCGCGTGTGGGTCGCTGCCAGCACTCAACCTTCTCAGCAGGTTGAAGCTCAGCCGTCTGTTGCTGCCTGATCTCTTGTCGGTAATGCTGTCTTTCCTTTTCTTCTTTTGGGCTACAACTACAGGCGCCACTTCGGCTGCTCGTGGGGGCCATTCTCCATCTCGTTTCCAACCGGCAACACAAGAACCTAGCACATCGGCAAGATTCACTGGGCACGCAGGCGTCAAGGATTGGACGACAATCTTATCGTAGATGGCGGTGTAGGAAGCCGGGTGGATAGAGGCGCGCATCGGGTTCGCTGCTGGAAGCAAAGGCGGGAGGACTGGCAGTAAGGTCTGGACCGGGTATTGTGACGAGTCGTCTTTGACCTTGAACTCTTTCGGCTCGGTATTCAAAGACGATACAGCAGTAGTGTCTCCTGAATTGCGAGTCGCTGTTAGACTAAGAGGTATCGAACTAGCCGTAGACTCGGTGGGAGAAGCAGCAGGGGACGATGACGCTGTCGAGCTCGAAAGCCGCCAGAAAGATAGTCTCTTCGCTGCAGTCGATGTTGAGGTAGATTCGACCGGCTTGGGGCGGACACGGGCTACCTTGGCACAGGTCCAGGCATCTCTTCGAGCAGTAAAGCAGGCCAATCCGGCGTTCCATTCCATCTCGGCACGTGCAGCTCGCCTCCGTTTCGCACTTCGAGCCAATTCAGTTGCCCTGACAGTGGAGCCGACTGCGTCGGGGCTTTCAAAGCGATATGCCGATGGCGAGACCGGCTCATCATCTTCATCAGACAGGTCAGACAGCCATTCGGCCCGGGGACAGAAATGGGCAGGGTCCTCGAAGATCGTGCTATATACAGAGGATGCATCATCGTCGACATCGACTGCCGATTCCTCCGTTTCCGCCTCCGCCACGTCCCTGATGGTAGGAGACGGATGTGCCTGTGCAGGGTCTACGTCGTCTTCAATGGTATCAGGTACCGGCGGCCAGTCGAACACCCAGTCATTCCGGACCCTCTCGGCCAGGAAGCGCCGGACTGCCTCTTTCTGCTTCGCCTTGTCCTTGCTGAGCAGATCCGGATCGTAGTCTCTCGACATAGACGGCTGCTTCGACGGCTCAGGCTGGGAGTGCTGCCGCAGCCGGGCAAGGGGCAGTTTGGTGGACTTGTAAAGGTCGGAGAACAGCATTTTAGGTGCCATGACCCAGGGTCCCGGGAGTGTGTCAGGGTAGGTTTGGGGTCGACGACGAGCAGCAGGCTCGCCTGTTATAACCCGGCCGGCTGGGATTCAGCTGGTCTGGGACTCGGCTTAAGGGGGAGCGGGGACAAAGTTTGACTGGGTGGCGGAAAGGAGAGCGCCATTCACCGGTTCTGGTGGTGCCAATTTGACTGGCTCAGCACGCCGGGATGCCCTGTTAGCTCGATGCGGAGTCCAGGCGCAATGCGGGACGGAAGCCATGCACCTGCCCCTTAGCCAGGGTGACTGGTGTGCTGTAAATGCATGTTCTCCTTATAAGCACTAGCGACCCGCTATATGGAATCTCCATACACGAATATGCCTGCTTGTTGCACGGGGGGATAGAAGATGTACGAAGTACTTTGATCTACCGCTAATTTGTACTAGATGATAAGTACCGTCCTATCTCACGAATCAAGTGACAATTTCCTGAATCAACGACCCAGCCAGGTCCGCTCCCGCTAACCTAAAAGACTGTGAGCCGTTAGGTATTAGGCCGGGGCGAGTTACCTACCGGTACCGGTACCTATGCACTGCAACATGCAACCTCCCGCTTCTTTCTCCAGCTTCTCGGACCGTCCGAGTGCCATAAGCCTAGTGTAGAAATTCCCTAAGTTGGCACGGTGACTAACTAACTACTTGCGGTAATAACTCTACACGGCGCTTCACAACGACACCAAATCAGTTGTCTCGAATCGGTTGAGTAATCAAGACACCTCTCTGACTCGACCAATTTAACATGGCAGTTTTCTCCCATTGGAATTAATTAGAATGCATTACCTACGGACGTATTTTAGGGTAGGTAGTTATTGTGCGTGAGGCAAGGCACTTCTTATGCCTGGCAGTGTGATTGAGGAGCTTATTAGTTCTGTACATAGTACCTAGCACGCAACATTATTGTCACGTGACTGTGATGCCAACCCCTGCTAGCTATGGTCGTCGCAATGTTGACAAGCAAATTCCCCGGCCTCATTTCTCTCCGTTCACTAGCGGTCACCATAATACCACACAACACGAAGATTCCTAACACCACACTCGAAATCAAACACACATGTACGTAGCAGGTAAACCTCAACACCCGTAATCTAGACAGCCGCCCTTCAATCCTTACCTCAATCGTTACTTTACTTGACAACCTGCGAACGCGAGTTCCCCAATCCTATATGGCGCGACCAACTCATAAGACCAACGCGAGCTGCAGCCCCTGATCCCAACCAGCTAGTCCGTTGTTCGGGCAGCTTTTCCGTGTTTTCTTCGTTTTGGAGCTGGGGCATCTTGAACAGCGTATAGTCCGTTGTGACCGAGATTGGCCGATGGAATTGCTGCGTTGCCAGCTGCGTGGGTATGGTGCGTGGCGCTGTTGGCATGGTGCACAGCTTTGTTGGCACTGCGCCAGTCACTGCTCATTGTCATTCCCCCATTAACATTCCCGATTTGAATCTAGTGAAAAGGTCAGTCAGGATAGTTCTTAGTTCTCTGAGGGGTTCCGACCATGTATTACATTGTTCTGGCCGGGAAACGGTCCGGGAAATTGTCCGGGAAAGTGTCCGGGAAAGTGCCCGAGAAACTGTCCGTTTCCAGTAGGATGAAATGTACTCTCCGCTGCCATTCCAGAGCCTTGGGCTCCTTGCAGACTGCCATAGCCATGGTTGCTTTGCAAGATATGTGCATAAACGGCAGCTGACCCGTTAAGACAGGTCATATCAACACCTCCAATACTTTCTCCGTCTGCCAAGAACGACGACGTGAACGCATCTTGCTGTCCTGTGGTAAGATCGTTGCCCACTTCAATACTGGGTCGTGGTCTCTTCCTGGTCGTTTCCCTCATTTCTTGCAGCTGCGTGGGTCGTTCCATGCTGTGGCCCGATGTCTCCTTAGGCAATACTACGGAGGTTCCCATGAGAGGTACGCCATCTGCCGGCAAGGCGCCAAAATCCTCTACCTTACTGAGGACAGTGACGCAATGTGCTTTATATAAGGCTGCGGCTCGTTGGGCCACGCGCAGGTCGAAGCCTGTTTGGCAAGCGCTGCCCATTTTCATTCTAGTCTCCTCGGCGTCTTCAATATTAAGAGGGTCGATGTCAACCTTCCGGCCCAACGCAGTTCCTTTGAACTGCATTTCGTTAAGTAGGGCCTCCCTCGCACAAATAATGCCGAGACCGATACCAGTTTGCAATCCTATTACCCACTGACGTTCGTGGTCATCCATTGAATTGTCGATGTGTGCTTCGAGACACTTGAAGATTGAGTCACGCTTGGGACTTTTATGGTTGCCATAGACTTTATCTGTCTGGGGTTGAGCCCGAGTCGAAATGGCGCCGCTTGCACCCGGAGCGGTGCCGCCTGCACCCGGAGCGGTGCCGCCTGCATATGGAGTGACGACTCTTGCGCCTGAAGCAGCCCCGATTCTACCTGGAGCAGTGCCGTTTGCACCTGGAGTGGTGCTGCTTGTACCCGGAGCGGTGCCGCGTCTCGGAACAAGGACCCGGTTTCGCAAGACCGCAGGTCCGGGGCCAACGCCCGAGGGATTCTCTGACTCCTTGCTCGTGGAAGGCATGGTTTTCGTTCTTTGTTACTGTGGGATCAATTGGGTGTTGATGCAGTTCGCCGTTGGCAAACGTTTTCGAGCAGGTGGATAGTGTGATAGACAATGTGAAGTGCGAAAAGTAGGTGGATGGGGATCAATTGGGTGGTTCGCCGTTGACGACGGTTTTCGAGCAGGTGGATAGTGTGAAGGACAATATAGAGTGCAAAGAGGTGGATTGGAATCAATTGGGTGTTGATGCGGTTCGCCGTTGACAAACGTTTTCGAGCGGGTGGATATTGTGATGGACAATGTTGATGGTTGGTGACGAGAAGTGAAAGATTGGCGTTAGGTAGTGAATGGTATTTGCCCTAGTCGACAAGAGGTGGGGAGGGGCCAAATCGAAATAACAAGTCACGTTCGTCAAAACAGGAGGTATTGAGATATCGGCCAGCAGGTGGAGAAACCTAGGTACTCCGAGTAGGGAGGGGGCTGGGGAGTGGGAGGGGTAGTAAATAACAAGTTGGCCCTCAGAAGCGAACCAGATCGCGTTAAGTTTACAGGTATCGTCGTACCCCGCCAGATGTTATATCCATGAATTACGCTAACGTATATATATTCAGTACAAGCAGCCTGACCTCTGTAGGCTCTAGCGAAAACCTCAATGTACCTACCTCCCAGACGCAGAACGCGATGATAAGGCTGCCCTCCTGGAGATCTTGCATTCTGGGTCAGGCGAGCAACAGGAGTGGGGAGGTCCTTTTACGCGACGCGAATTTCAACAAATGTCAACAAACAAACAAGGCAGGAGCGAGAGAAGGATGTTAGTGAATAGAATAAGAGATGGGCAACGGGAATAAGGCATAGCGTCTCTGCCCCAGGCCCTACTGTACGGCCTACAGCGTTACTCGGCTACTCGGCCCAGTTGAACACATCAGTAGGGGACAGATAGGAAATCGGCCCCCCGGGACCGAGCAATATCGTGGGCTGAATATTCACTAGTTAGGTAGGTAAACATGTTAACGACGGCACAAGACTTCAGTCCCGGGTCTACTCGGCTTCAGACAGGCATGATGGTGAGAAGAACTTCTACCAGAGAAGCCAGACTTGGTTACGAACTACTAGACCTAGTAGACACCTAGGCGTATGGCAGAACTACGACATCAACTTCTACTGTATTTCGAACTATATCGTTGCCCTGAAGTCGCTTCCGAACTATCACCGTCGTATCACGTGACCCCTGAAGACCTCGGGTCGGTCACCTGACCACGTGCGGATGGACCCACCCGATCCCACCTCTCCCTAACCCAACGCGTTCCTCGTTTCTTCTCAGGCAGAGAACATCCATCGGTCACACACAACGCGATGGTAGCAACCTTTGGTGGTTTCTCAATTCACGAGCCGGGACGCGTTAACCGTGTCATTCAGGAATAGTGAACTCGCTCTTCAGAGATCACAAATGCGCAAAGGATGCTACGCACGTCGACGCCGCTGATCGCATGACGGCCCATTGCGTCGGGCCAGCGGCGCCGCGAGACAGCTCTCAGAAGGACGGGTTAACGATGGATGCAACCCCCGAGATTCACCCGACCGGGTAATTCGAAGGGTCCGTGCTTGAGTCGGGCGCGGGGGAGGGGCCGTGCGTAGCAGTGCCGCTGTTTAACCGGTGCTATTCACTCTTACCCTTCTACCCTTCTTTCCCCTTCAACCATCTTTCTTCCCTCTACCCTCTTTTCCTTCTTCAACTTCTTTCTGATTTTCTACCGCCTGGCCTTCTGGCCTTCGGGTCTTCTGGCCTTCGGGTCTTCTGGCCTTCGGGTCTTCTGGCCTTCGGGTCTTCTACCTTCCCACCCTTCTTCCCTCTGCCTACCCTTCTTCCCTCTTTCTGCTCTTCTACCATCTCTCTGCCCTTCTGCCATCTTCCCGCCCTCTACCGTCTCCCGCCCTTCCCTCTTTTTGCCCTTGTACCGTCTTCCCGCCCTTCTGCCCTCTGCCCTTTATATATATGCCTTTCACCCCCCTTTCAGCCCTTCTGCCACGAGCTAGCCGATGAGAGCCCTTCGGTAATGTCGATCAACCGTATGTGGCTATTATATATGACTAATTGGAACAACAGTTTATATGACTGAGGCTGCTGCCGGAGCACGGCTTAACCTACCAAGTATGGAAGGTAGAAGGAGGACTGCTGCCTCGCGGCCTGCAGCTAATGACAACCCGGCCAACTGCTCGATCCATTGTACTTCCCTACAGGGCGATGGTACTGGATTGGAGGGCTCAACCATTGTATTCCAGTATGCCGTTGTATCGGTATGTATCGTACTTGGTTCGCTCTCCCTTGTGCCAGGAGAAGCCTACGAGGATCAGGTACTTGGTATTCTCGTCGGTTCGAGCCATAGTTGCTATCGTCAACGGTCACACACGGTTCACGTATTCGTTCACCTTGTAAGCACATGCCATTCACAACCTTGTCACCTCGCCAAGCCGCTGATCAACAGTCCTTATAGCCGCCCCATCTTCCTGGTGCTTGAAGTCATCAAAAGGCACACTCGATGTAGCGGTTATAACCGTACTCGCGCATCTCATACTCCATTGAGCTGAACGGTGGCCGCCATTCAGATTCTGACCCTGTTGCGACAAGGTGCCCGGGCGACCAGGCATGGTAGCTCAGTGGTATGGAGTCTGACCCCGGCGTGACACCAGACACCAAAAACAAAGACTCAACCAAAAGGTCAAGTGTCGCGGTATATAGGGCGTAGTACCAATGGAGGGTACAACGGGTAACCTATTACCCTCCGACAGTTATCTCCTTAACTGCCATCAATGCGGTCACTGGCTCCACAGCACCAATGCTGGCCGGGGTACTTCTATCATCGTCTAATGCTTCTTAAGAATTGGTGGTACATACCTATTGACCCACCGCTGCTTAATCGGTTTGGATCCTTGTCAGTGACCGAATTGACGCCTTCGGGCAATCTAGGCGAGCCTGGTTCGCTCAGTGGTTAAGTCGACGATTCGAAAACCGCAGCTCCGCTGCTCTAGCTAGCTACGACCAAACGGCCTTTGCCATTGGCCCACGCTATCGACCAAGCCCCAGAGCTAGACTAGGTCTAGCAGTAAGGCATTTCCCAAAGGCTTTCGAGCGGCTCAGCCCGGCGGGGTGTCGCTTTTCAGCAGTTTTGCAGGGTTGGTGATAAACACGGCGCTCTCTCTCGGGGTAGAGAGAGAGAGCATGTGTAGAACTACAGATGGACGCTCATACTATGAGCCCGGTTTCTCTAAGTGAGTCCAGTCAATTGGACAGTCCGCCTTAACCGTGGGGGTGTGTCGCGGTATATATGGCGTGGTACCAATGGAGGGTATTACTACGCGGTTTACCCTCCGACATCAAGCCTCCGGCGACATTCTCACAATAAGGTCAGGGAGGTAAAAGCGTCAATTACCCATGAATTGGGATCTTCATATCATACATGATGACCGAGATGACGGGTTTACGATCGTGTCTCCCACCTTCGAAAAAGAAAGGAGGAAGAGAGAGTATCCTCCCCACCTCCCTTCCTTCCAACGAAAGGAGGTGTGATACCGATTCTACGGACTTTCTATACTCCTTCTACAGTATTTGCCACCAAGGCGTAGAGAACATGACCCTCCCGGGGGTGGTGTTGAAGAAGACATATCGTCGTAATCGTCAATTACAATGGCGTTACTCAGCGGGACAGCGCCGTGCTAATCGTCATCAAGAACGATAGGGTTGCACAGTGATGAGCCGCGCGGCATTGGGACAGGGGGAGGGCGAACAGGAGAAGACGAAACTAGAGGCGTATCTTGCGCCGTGTTGCTCGTGACGCCAAATTTCCGCTTCTTGTCCGCAGGTCCGGCCCCCTCACCGTCGAGCTCGTCATCCGCGGCTCTTTTCCCCTGTCCAGTCGGCACTGTCAGGTTCGTTCCTCCAGAGTCAAGCAGTGAAGGACCAGTATAGGCGTCGCCCATGGCCACGCGAATCTTGTCCTCGGGAGTGTTGCAGTCCCGAAGGGACAGCTCATAATCCTCCTTGGTCATCTCAAACCCACCCTCAACTATGTCGCTCCAATATAGGATCGGGCTATTCGATCCACTGTTCTCCATGGCCTCGTCTTCGCTAACCTGGGCCTCCTCTGAGAATTGCGAAGCAGGAAGGGCGTCGTTGCCATCCATGGCAATCTTGATCTCTTCTTCGGAGATCCCGCCTTTTCGGAGTTCCTCCTCGTACTCCTTCTTGCTTTCGTATATCTCATACTGGCAGATTTCGCTCCAAGGTAGAACGGAATCCTTTGAGCCACTGCTCTTGGCATTGTCGTCTTCGCTGATCTCCAGCTCTACGGTAATATCTTGCGCAACAGGCTTATCAGCGTCGGACATATCAATGTCCTTATCCGTGGCAGCGTGGGCCTGCTCCGGGGTGCCGACACTGAACTCTGCCTGTTCATGGCCCTCCTTGGTCTCGCCAAAGTCAGCTTCCCACATCTCGCTACGGGCGTTGCCAGCGCTCTCGGAAGTACTAGTTTGGGACGGCCTTACGTCTTTGGCTACGTTTAGCTCCCTGGAAGTAGGTTCCAAACCAGCCATAGCAACACCGGCGGCGAGCAGGCCCTTGCTATTGGCGGTACTCATCTCGCCTTCGGGCATGTCAGCGTTCTAGTTTGTCTTCTCGAATTTCGAGCTCGTCATGCTACGGCCTTCGCCGTCCCTCTCGAGGGTCTTGCCGATTTTGCTTATATTGAGCTTCTTGGCTGGCTTACCTTCTTTGGTATCAGACTCGACTGCACACTTCCCACCTAGGGTCTTTGCAACGGTTACAGGGTCCTGCGAGTTGAATGGTTAGCAACGGTGGGATCAGGGATGTGCGAGTGAGGTTCGGATAGGGCCGCTGCCTATCCTGGGGAGTTTAGGCGCCAGCGCGTTGGAAGACGCGAGTATGGTGCCCTGCCGATGTGGAATAGTGTGCTCTGGATAGTGTCCCTCCCTATCCTAGGGAGTTCAGGCGCCAGTAGGCTGCCATCATCAAGTACGACAGGCTGTGGAATGGTGTGTTCAAAGCACCGACGTGGAAGATCCGCGCAAAACTATGCCGTCGCAGGCCTAAGGAAAAGGACAGAGCGGATATAAGATACACTGAAGCTGGTATATACGAGCCCTTATTCGAGCGTATCGGCGCCTTTCTCGACGTACCAGGGTGGGTGCCCTGGTGGTCTTGCTGGTAGACGTCTATCTTGACGTACTAGAGCGGGTTGTAATGAGGACGGCACCGCGAGATGTTTGGACGAGGTCGGAATGACATGGTAGAGGAGGATGGGGAGGAATACGCCGTGGGATGGGTGGAAAAAGTGATGAGGTATGGTGGTTGTGGTGATGGTACGTGCAGAGGCCGGGCAGGGAGCCGAGAATACTACACTAAGAATGTTCTCGGTCGGCCGGCCGGTTGAAGATCTCAAGAGGTTTTTACGTGGTGGTGACTCCAAGATGGTTGTCGAGTTGAAGCGAAGGTGTTGGAAAGAGTGTCGTGTCCGTGATGTAACTACAACACGGAGGGGATTGGAGGGGAACACAACACGATAGCAACCTGGGAAGAGACAGGGAAAGGAAAAGGAACCTACTGAGTTTCGCGTACTGAATCACGAAGTTATCAACTGAAGGGCTTCCACAATTGCGAGGACTCGACGACCAAATTATGTCTTTGCGAAGGTTGGATCTGTTGCAGAATATGAGTAGAGCACAGACTGAATTGCAGAACGAAACTTGCTGCGAGCACGGCGGAACCGAGGCTGTTACCGGGGTTCCAGAGAGTGATGGATGGGCAATTCGTTGGAAAATGCTACAATCGGGTTTATTTTCTTTCGAGACTCTAGTCTACTTGCAGGGGCAATTCGGTCAATGCCCTCGGAGCTCGGGGGCACCAGAGTACCTAGTTGCTGCCTTATACCAATATACGCAATTTTTCCAATGCTGTATTCAATGACGTGAATATATAATGGATTTGTTCCAACGGCTCGTGCCATATTCACTGTAGCCATCAAGACATATCCCGTATCTCCCCCTCCCGGTACCCAGGAGTGTGGTCACCGCTATTACGTGTTCGCCGTAGACACCTATGGAACACCGCGTTATTCACTAACCTAGAAATACATTTAAGCCGAAACATGAAGCAACCGCCCAGATTCTAAACTGTTCCCGGAAGTAATGGGCCATTCAATGGGGATAGTAAAGTGTGAGTGGAACGAAATGGAAGTCGGTGAACCGAAGAGCTAAGGCAGCCAGGCAGCCTTCCGGATCAAAGTCCAAGTAGCTCAGGCGGGAAGATTTAGGAGACGCTATAACTAATGGACGCTGCAAATTACGATTGATAGAGAGGACTCTGAATAGACGGGAAACAGGCAAGTTGGTATTCAGATGAGCAAAAGTTTGAAAAGCAGACACGTTAGTAAATCCCTTGTCTAATATTGCCCATTCTATTAGACATGTCTTTCGTTCCTGTGACCTGTCAAAGCTCGCTCGGGTCACGTATTCATCTACAAGAATAACGCTGATAATGACTCTATTAGAGTTGCTGTGTAAGCTTCTCAAGCGAAATATTCTTTTGCGGGTGAACCATGCCCTTCCCTGATTACGTATTACGCTCTGTGGTAGCAACACATTTTGTCTCCAACAAGATTCTGTTGAATGGAACCGCTCAACGTTTCAAGAAAACGCTCCCAGCAGGCCCTCTCAGCATCTCATCAGGTACGGCAACAGAAAAGCCATCCTTGTTACTCACCCATCTTACGAAGATAGGACTTGGCTTCTGGGTATCAACGTCGGGCGTTGATTCCATGCCAGGCTGGGCCTTACGATTGGTCTTTGGTGCTTGCTTCTTCAGCAGTTTGTTGATCGTTTCCATCTGTAAACTCAGAGTTAAGCAAGTGTTCATATACGTGAGGTTCTCTCACGGAAGCCCAATAGCCCAATGATGAAAAGGATTGGCTTACCTTGACTTCCTCGTTGCGTTTTTCGCTTAAATTTCGTCGCCGACGAGCCATCTCGGCACGGCGCATAGACAGTTCCTCGGCGGTGAAATGCTTTTTCGCTTGGACCTCTGTCGCATAATTAGTACATGATCCAGCTAAACTCGCTACTCTACCCGGCTTACCGTCAGATAACTTCATAAGTGCGTCGCCGTCCTCTACAAAGCGGGCGCGTTGTCGTTTTGTCATCCTGGTCAAATCGGGGGTTTCAGCTCGGCTGCCATCGTCATCACTGGCAAGGTTGCCGTCCTCATCTGCAGCCTCTGCCTCATCAATCCCCTCATCTTCACCCTCGGCGTCTTCGTCACCGCCGCCCACTTTGACGGTATCCTGGATTTCGTCGGGATCACTTTCCAATTCACTGAGCTCTTCGTCATCGCTTTCTTTGACATGAGAGGCTGCAGCTCGGGAGGCAGAGGACTTCATCGTCACCCGTGTTTTACTAGTACCGGTTGTCTTAGTGGATGGCTTCGAAACTTTGATGACAGGGGCTGGTGGTGGGACGACGCTCATGTCCATGTCGTCGTCTTCACCTTCAGCGTCTTCATCGCCTTCATCGTCATCCTCTTCGACATCAATATCCATGGTGTCGTCGACAACAATTTCGCCCTCAGCATCCTCTTCTTCGTCGTCCATCATGTCGTCATCATCTACCTCGGAATCCTCGTCTGCATCTTCCTCAACTTCACCCGGCCCGTCCTCCTCATCGTCATCGTCGCTAGTTTCGACGACGTAACTTTTCTTTTTAGATCGGTTCCTCTTACCCTCGATGATTTCGCCACCAGAGAAACTATCACGGGTAACTTGGCGACCTGACTGAAGGGAGCGACTGGAAGTGGCCTGACGGAGCTTGCTTGCCGGAAGCTTAACTGTTAAGTGAATGTGGTGGTTAGAACTTGGGGGCGAGGAAGGAGGGCCGCGCGTAATTGATGCCGCGGCGCTCTTACCCTCAGATCGGCGTGAAGCTCGTGATGACATGATCCTTCCTGTTCGGCTGCTGATGTGGTTGTCGCTATCGACCATGTCAGTGATTGTCTTGTTTGCCCGTTGGGCAGCAGCGCGACGAGGCCGGGATGTCATGCTGAATGGACAATATGGCTCAAGTGACGCGAGGTAGGAAATGATAAATGATAAACAAGGTCGCGGGGATCGGGCGGGTTGACTGGTTTCCTAGAGCGGGAAGGGCGTGATGCTACTGCCGCTAACTGATGACGGCGTGGGCGGCGCCCAGTAAGCCAGACTGATGTGTTTTTCTTCTTAAGAAAAGAAGAATATAACTTTGCGTGTCGACTCTATAAGAGGTGGATATGCGATGTTGTTGCGCAAGTGTACGCGTGTGCATGTGCGAGGCAAAGGTACAGGTGAGGGTTGTGATAAGCTTTGTGCCGGCGTAAAGATGGGAAAAGGGACGGAACGCGCGATGAGGTATTTGACCGTAGGCCGCAGGGCTTAAGGAGCGCAAATAAGGTTCCTTGATTGGGGGTCTCTCGACTGTTTCTGGATGGGGATTGGAGGAACACTGGCCACTTGGTTTCGCTCAAACACAGCAATTTCAGCACTTTTCTGTGGCTACTTGCTACTTCTCCCCTTCTGTTGCCCGGGCCTCACCGGGAAGGGAGGATGACACACAGTCCATGGGGGGTTTGGGAATTTGGGAACTTGGGAATTTGGGAATTTGGGCTCGAGTGCCCAGCAAAGGCTGCCGATTAAAATAGCCTGGGGCATGCAGCCCAACCAAGCATCACGCTCGCAGCTGGGATCAGCCCAGCCGCATGCCGTGCGCAGGGAGGTTTCATCGGCCACGACGGGGCAAGCCCAGAGATTGACCTAACCGTCCTCCGGGTCAATCAACCGGTTGTACCTTGGCCACCGTGGGAAACGTCGACTAGGTTTGGGGTTTGCGCAACCCTCCCCAAGCTCAATATTTCGTCACAGGTACATGCCTATGAACCCGCCTTCCCCTTCTTCCCTTTCGCATCGACATTGCGCATTCTTTGGTTTCGATACAGCCGATGTCACAATAGAAGCAAGAGGCAGGGATGCGACGACGATAACAATAAGAAACGCAGCAGCGGCGGTAACAGCAGCAGGAACAACAGCAACGAAACACGGCAGGGTTACCAGTACTTACGAGAAGCGAAATGAACTTCTTGGTCATGAATAGCCCGACAGCCCGACCGACCTGTAGACTCGATCGACCGACCAAGCAGCCTCACTGTGGACTAGGTCTAGCGAATGACTCTGATGTCAAGGCGTGGGCGCGTCGATTGGCCCGGGTTCTTTCTTCAGATGTTATTGGCGGTGCAGGCTGCCGTCGATTAGCGGTGCAACAACAACAGCAACAATCACAGCGTATCCAGGACGCAATGCGACAATCCAATCCACACCGAGCTGCGTTTTGTTTTAACGATGAGGTTTCGCAACAATCCCAAACAGGAAAGGCTTCAATGTACTCTCAGGATGCTTACTGGGTACGTCCTCGTCTTGGCAATGACTTGTCACCGCCGTCGCTGGCACGATGGACATTCAACCGGTCGGGTCGGTTTGACGTGAACTCAGGACTTGGAATGCCGAGCGATATGCTTGGCGGCTGGAACACAGGATGCGCGCTTCTTTATTACTGTTATATGAGATTCGAATCAAGATAGTACTTGCAGACAGATGGACACTTGAGGATGGAGTCCTTCCTGGAAGCAAGGGAGCACGGAGGAGTGTTCGGATGTTATGGTAGCATCATGAACCGTCCTGGAATGGATAAGCACCATCAGTCACGTGCTTTGCTTCTGAATACCGTTGCTCAATGAGCTGGGTCTTAGGGCTTAATTACCTGTTACTAGGTACTGGGACTAAAGCATACTAACCCTTTTTGGTATCAATGTGATCATGACGTATGATACGGTGCGTAACTAAAATAAGTGCCGAGTACCATATAGGTACACTCGTCGCTGGGTTCAGTCCAATAGGTAGACACTTATATTAGTCTAAAGTACTAGGTGCCTATTGAGTCCTGAAAGATCATGAGCAAGTATCCAAACAAAACCGAATAAAAACAGCCATGAGACGGCAAAGTCACCTACATCATGTACGAGTACGTTATGTACATAGTACGGGCGTACCGATAGGTACAGAGTACCCGGCCACTGTTCGTAGTTCGTACATGCATGTGCTTCCAACTCCACTTGGCCAAACGGTGCATGTTGAATTAGTCCTTATGGGGTTATAATTACCCCTTAAAGCTAGTTAGATTCACACGTCCGCACTTAGCTCGTTAAAGCGGAGACGGGATACATTATGTAACACCGCGCGCAAGTCACGTCTCGTCGAAGTTCGGTTACATTTGCCGAGGCAGCCTTACCTACTTCGTACACCATACTTCCTCACCCATATTGTACTGATACATACCTATTCGTTCCTCTATTCCTCACACCTCTTCTCCTCTCATACTAGAAGTCTGTATGCTTTCCGGCTCGTCATGGCAGACTCAAAAAAGCCCTCAATACCCGCGTGGCAGCAGCCTAGTTTCAATGCTGCCTCTAAATCTGATGACAAAACCCTGGAGCTTGCTCGAAGATTTCTCGCCGATGAGAGTGTGAGAAACGCCAATCCCGCAGAGAAACGAGCGTTCTTGAAACGTAAAGGTCTGGGAGACGCTCAGATCACTCGACTGCTAGATGGTGCCCCAGAAGAAAGCCAATCTTCTTTAACGTCGCATTCTGCTACTGAGTCTTCGGCAAAACAAGATGATGTAGTTGAGCAACGCGAGATAGACACCCAAGAAGCATCTTCGCCATCTACCGACGACGCCGTGCTAGAAGAATCTGCGCCCGCAGAATCAGCGTCAGAAGAATCCGCGCCGGCAGAATCATCGGCAGAAGAAGCCACGCCTGCAGAATCAGCGCCAGAAGCATCCGCGTCGGCAGAATCAGTGGCAACAGCATCTGCGCCAACTGAACCCGCGCCAATAGGATCTGCACCAACAGAATCTGTGCCAGCAGTACCCGCGCCAGCAGCCGCTGCTGCCGACAGTCCACCGCCAATCGTTACCTACCCCGAATTCCTCACAAAGTCTCAACGACCTCCACCTCTCATAACCCCATCCCGTCTCGCCAACATAGTTGCTCTCTCCGGTGGCGTGTGGGCCCTGCTCTACGGCATAGCAGGCCTGGCAGTTGGACCAATGGCTGATAAACTGAACGAGTCACGCGCTGAGTACTATGACCATGTCAACAGAAAACTCGTCCAACTGGTCGAGAAACTCGAGGGCACTGCCAGCGAGGTACCCTACAAAAACGGAAAGCCCCTGAAATCCCAGCAACATGACCGGGTCATTAACGACAATGAGAGCGTAAGCAGTGATCCGACTGAGCTCTTCCACCGCGATATTGGCACACAGACTTCACCGGCTCCTTCCATTACAGGGACGACATCCCACGCTATTAACAGCACCGAAAAGCCGGTCGATACTCAGGCGCAACGATTGTCTGCCATCGGGGTGGCACTACGCGATATGGGAACCATGCACATGGAAAATGCGGCGAGCAGGGCCGACTTGAGGTCCCAAGTCGAGGAAATTCAGGGTCAGCTGGACAAGCTGGCGTATCCCCCCATTCACGACTTCTCGATGTATGGCGTGTTTGGGTATGGGCAGAACACGGAGCCGGACGACGAGTTCAAGAAGACAAAAGCCGCTATTCGCAGCGTGAAAGGCCTCCTCTTGAGCACCAGAAGCTTCCCGGTAGTGGCGACGAAATAGGGTAAAGAACCAACTACCGCCGGCCCAACCACTCCAATTCTCGCGTGTCGCAGTACCGAAAGGCCTAAATGTCGGGCGCCCTTCTCATCCTTTACAGGAGGGATGCCAAGGACACAAACCCGTGATCGCAGGTTCGTGGACCGATACGTCTCTCGTTCACAAGAATGCGATGGTACCTACAACGACACAAAATCTGCTCTCCGCGCCATTGCTTCTAGACGTCTACAGTCTGTTTACCGGCAATGCTGTCCCGCAGCAGTAGACGCAAGTGCCAAGCCTTGCGTCTTGCATTCGCCAATGCCTGTCCGCCATGCAGTGCTGCGTCTTGGTGATTGCGTGGAAGCGCGGATGGAAAATAGTGACATCCCAAATCGGGGAAGACGATTAATAATCACACAAACACCACTAGTCCTCCCTCATCTTCCGGATCCGCCGGAGAACGACCAACACGCTCGACCCAGGCGGCCAATGGGAATTGAGTCAGAATCGTGAGCAAAACGAGGGGGAAAAGGCGATTCTCTGCTTTCTGTTGAGCTTGATATGTTCTTTTTTTGTGAGGGTTTCCCCTTTTCTTCCCAGCAGTGATAGCCAGCGCTCCGGTTTTGTATAATTGTTTTTATTAGCGTGTGATAGGATTTAAACAGTTTTCAAATAGCACTTTGTTTATTTCGTGGATCGGGCTGATGGCCTTGCTAACGCCTAGTGATGACTGCTTCAAGTCCTCTGAGGTTCGTAGCGTCTAACGGGTGAATGTGAACTGAGTTTCCCTTCTATACATCGCGGCTTTGTAGCAGATTCCTAAAACGACATCACCGTAAGCGGCGAGATGGCTGGACCAGGAGATCACGAGAAATGACACCGGACAGTGAAGACATGTGTTTATTATCTAGGTATTCCATCACAAGCTCCCCCAGCTCCTAACTAGGCAAAGCCCATCGACATCAAATATCCACCCCGAACAAGGCGAAGAACCGTCCAAGTCCGACTACGAAGATACATAGCAACCCCAAGCCCATACCAGCATATGCCAGGCAACAAATCCCGTCCTTATACTAGGTACATATGCGATGCCTCTGAAGAACACCGAAACAGAAGAATAATATCAATCGCCCGCCTGGGTATTTGGGGTATATGCGGCGTTGGGGAGTATACAAGAGGAAAAAAGGGGCAAAAAGGGGATGTAGAAGTGACGTGAGTCAACATATAACCGTCGCGAAAACGCCGCCTCTGATGCAGAACCCAGAAATAAAACGTCGTCAAACCATGCGCCATGCATTGTATGTATGTAATCAACCCCGGACCCCCAGGATCCAGTCTTAGGAGTCGCGAAATCTATTAACTCGTATCCTTCCTCATATTAGTCTAGATAGTTAAACTGCGGTATAGTCCACCAGTTCTACCGTACGATGGGCCCGTAAGACTTCACCGGACCATCGGCCTCGGCTCCCAGCGACCCATCGGTAGAAGGACGCGACGGCGGCAACGGCGCATCGCTGAACAAGTGCCGGGACGGCGTCATCATGACATACATAGCGCGCATCATGCCCAGGAGCACGACAACAACGTAGATCAGCAAGAGCGCAGTCGAGACGAGCGCCTGCTGGATGATCTGGTGGTGCAGCCAGTTAGTGACGTGCGTCACGGCGCCCGTGATCTCGTCGCTGGTGACGCTGCTCGGCGACGCAAGGAACGACGTGAGCTTTGGGTCCGAGCCGATGGAGCTGTTCGCGCCCACGGAGAAGATGTCATCAGGGAACAGGGGGAAGTCGACGTGCGCGTGGTCGTGGACCCACGTGAGCCCCTTCTGGACGGCTTCTACCTTGAGTCCCAGCAGGCAGCGGACGACGCCCTCGGCCAGGTCCTTGAAGACGGTGTCGCCGAACGCAAAGTTGATGCCCTTGTCGATCTCGCCCATGAAGGTGTTCAGGGTGTTGTTCACTGCCGTGGTGCCGTTGACCACTTTACCCAGGACGTCGTCGTTGATCTCGCCGCTGTATTTGAGCAGCACCCCGTTCGCATCATCGGACCACTTCCGCGAGACGTTTGTCAACGACGAGACGACGTCGCCGGCGAAGTCGCCGACCTGTTGGCTTAGCGCGGGGACCTGGTCGTCAATCGCCTTGAGCAGGATGCCCTGCCAGAAGCAAGCGAAGAACCCCGCCATGGCGAGCGAGAGGACGAACAGGGCCGGGAGGGACGTCGCGTAGGACACGAACCAGCGGATCAGCACCTTGCGCCTGTTATCCTGGCTGGCAAACTTGTTGGACGCGGACAGGCCAACCCTTGCCGCTAGCGGAGACGAGTAAATGTAGCCGTAATCCAAGTAATCCACCGCGTGGGCCATGGATTCGTTCTGTCTGCGCCAGCGGCGCTTCTCGAGGATGTACATCGGGACACACACGGCGATGGCAAGGAGGACGAGGATGACGATGGCTGCGATCTTGGCATCGTACACAATCTTGTACAAGTTCTCAAAGAATTTTGTGAGGCCATCGTTGTCGGAGCAGAAAGTCAGCGCCTCCTTCTCCGCGACTGGGAACACGGAGTCGTTGAACTTCCAGTCCCCGTACGCATCGTCGAGTTCCTTCCGGATGAGGTCAAACGGTATGGAGACAGCCTGGGCAGTCAGATTTTTGACGTCGTCGAACGTGGGGATCTCATTGTTTAGGTTGTCTAGGCCTTGAACAAAGCCGGTGGAGTTCACCTGGACGTTCTTGAGCTCGTTCATCTTGTTTACGATGGCCGATTCGAGGTCTGGCTTCGCTGGCAAGAGACCGCGAGAGACGAGGTCGCGTTTGAAACCAAGACTGTTACCGATAGTACCTAGGACATCCCCGGCACCTTTTTTGGTGTCGTCAAGAACCCCGCCGGCCTTGTCGACAATGTTGTAGATGTCATCAATGACCTTCTGGATGTCGTCTGCGCTGCTTGCGATGCCGTCAGCAACGCCGTCGATGGCCTTGTTGATGGCATCGGTTGTTTTCTCTACGGCCACTGCCGATGCGTTGAGGCCGCCGTGCACTACCATGGAGATTAAACAGACATAGGTGTCAGTCATCATGCCAACGACGAAGAGAATTAGTTCCTCGATGCCGAGGAGGATCATGTCGAGGACGGTCATCAAGGCGTGGACCGCGTGGGTAACGCTTGATGCGGTGAGCTGGTTGACTCCGACTGACAGGTAGTGCGGCATGGAGGCAAAGGCGCTGCCAACGTCCTCGACTTTTGAACATGACGCCAAAGCCTTGACCTTGGCGTTATCTAGGCTGTCATTGAGGCTGCCTATGGTGAATATGAAGTGTACCAGCACTAGCAATATGAGGATGGTCCATTTGTTGAGCCAGACTTGAGACAGCCTCGACCGTAGACCGAGATACGGCGTGATTTGTTTCGAAGACTGGGAACGAACCGAGTTGACGTCGCCTAGGCCACCCTGCTCAACCGGGAGCATTTCAAATGCATTCTGAGCCTTGGGGTTGAGCGACGAGGGCACATGGGGAAACCCACCCTTCTCTTTCCAGGAGGAGGTCATTATGGGAGGCTTTATTGAATCGAAGATGCAGAATATCACTTAAGCGAAAGTCGAGGAAGTGAAAAAGCAGAGCTGCGTTGCGCTCGAAATGAAGAGAATAGAACGATAATAAGGAGAGAGCTGAAGAAGACACGAATGTAGAGGTAGAAGAAGCAGAACACCAGTCAGGGAATGATGGTGGTGTGGTCTGATAGCCCGGCCTGAATGTCTAATAACCCACGCAGTCAAAGAGACGTGCGGGTACCTCTTTCATTCACTAGGAGGTGGACAATGGGAAATCATAAAAAGCAAAGAAGGCGAAAAATAGAAGAAACGGGCGTTGGGTGGAAACAAAGAGGTGTACTGAAAAAGAAAGTCATGAACCCATTCCCAGAATGACACTGACTGGAGAGGAACTGGTCACGGACAACGCAACTGGAGAGAAGGATGTCAATGACAAAACACAATGTATATTACACTACATACGTACGGACGTAGACACTTATACAAACGAGTGAATGAATGTGCATGCGGTACCGGTTCCATGAGGCCAATGGCACCGGCACTGACAACGGCTCGATGTGAGGCACGCCGTCGAGGAGTCTGGTGGCTCGTCACCGGGAAACGACATTGATTTGTCGCGTAGTTCCAGCGGTAAGCATTTCGGGGGCGATGCGGGCCAATGGAGGCATTTGATGACAACTGAGGCAGCCGTTGGGGGTGGAAGACGATGCATCGATTGGCTGGAAATGGACGGACAAGATGCTCAGCTCAGTGAATGCAAGTACCGCGCGGTTAGTCTAGGTCGCAACGGCACGTCGCCCAGTCGGCGAGTGGGCCGCATTTCTTCAACGGTGTGCATGTTCATCTGCGATGTAGATCATTTATAAGTTTTTTCGCGAGGCAAATCAGTCAGTGTAGGTAGACTGCACGATGAGTTCTGGTAAGAAGCCATACAAAACAACGTCTTGGTTGTCAGTGACAATTGGCAACACGGATTCCCGTTTCTTCGCTTACGCATAGCTAGATACCCGTTATCCAGGTACATATCGGTATATTGCATGCTGAGTGCAGAAAAAAGCCAAGAAAGGCACATTACGTCATAGGTAGCTAGTCACAAGCCAGGCAGCCAATTGGCCGCATCATGCATGCCTCACAATCTTTCGCATGGGTCCGAACAGTGCGGCCATGGAGTCAGTGCAAGTCTATAACAGTGTGGCTTACGCACTTCTCTAGGTACTTCGTAAGCCCTGAATTTAACCAGTCTGTCCCAGGTACGTTGTACCTACTCGTGCTGCGCCCCATCTTCATTGGGATTCGCCCGGGCTCACCGTGTTAACCGCGTGCCAAGCCGTTGAATCCTCACCATCGCAAATTCGGTAGGCAATCTTGCTCCTCGATCTATCTACTGCGCCTACATACTGGTCTATCTTTTAGGCTGACTTGCTATGACTCTTCCTTGATTACTTAGCTGCTACGTATGGCTAAACGCTGAGACTATGACTGGGTGCGAAGTAGGAAGGTAAGTCTAACAAGGTTCATTCGGATACACGGCGGGTATTTTGACGAAGGTCGGTCTTGACAACATACCAGGGTGAGGAGAGAGAGGAGCGCTTGAGTCTATATGCATCATCGAGTTGCCGTGCAAAATCATCTGAAAGTAGGCGTGTGTCAAATAGGTGGCCGCGCAGTCACACGCTTTCCTACCATTTCTATGAGTCGCGCCGCCGCCGCAGAGAGTTGGTGCTATGATACAACACTCAATCTGCCGGTATTCATGGGTTTGGTCAAAAATGACTTGCCTGCTACATAGTTTGTCTTATTGCCTATGCCTATGAGCTTAAGAGCAAGAAAATCGATGATTATCCATCATGACTGAGGGTTAATCATATCATTGATCACGATGCCTCATTTCTATAAACCCCAAGAAAAGTATATCTCCGGCCATTTCGACATCTAAACCGGGTATGCTAAACACTTTGTCACCAAGGGGGAGATAAAGTAGAACAAACGCGAGAAATCTGCATAAAGGACATCCCAAGTCTCTAACCGGGTAGGACCAAGAAGGCATTGGGTTGTGTATGCGAACAACGAGACTCAAACAAAGTCAAGCACCATGAAAAAGGAGCTTCCGTGGACAGCCTCTATGATCATCCAAGAAACAAGAGCATTGTATTTCGTGTGAACAGCCATATAAGGAGGCACAATTCCGACCTTCTCTTCCAATCTCAACACCAAGCCCAATCTACTCATCAGGCCCAGTATACTCACCAACAAGCTACGACCACTACACAGCAAAATTCATCATGTCTACTAGCCAAGCCCAAGGAACAGCTGCGGACGGCCTGTCCGAGATTGCCCAAGCAATGGGCATCCAACCACGGATGACCAGGAGCCGCGAAGCCTTGTCAACCCTTGTCAGAAACCTAACCGATCACAACCTCTTCGTGACGTACTTCATCCCTTTCCTCGACGGCTACAATCATTACAACTGGGCCGACCACAGCGAAGACCCGACAGAGGTGCTCCGCGCGGTACACGCCCTCTGGGTCAGGTTAGGCCGCCACCCCAACATGACCCAGTTGGGCTTCAACCGCCTCAACATCCAGTCCTTCAGCGAGCTGCTGGTCTGGTTCCGCCGGGCGATAGCCACGGAGATGCTCAAGATCTTCCCCCGCTACGGCAATGATCTCCTGTGGCATCCCACGTCGCGAGTTCACGGGGATGCCTTCGGGTACGTGCTCTTCCTCTGGATGTACCTCCAGACCGGCTCGGCGCCCGACGAGGTCTCCCGGATCTACTCGGGCGCTCTGCACTATCTCGGCAGTGTCTTCCGATGCAAAGACTGCGGATCGGACTTTGAATCAATTGATCACCCCGTCTGCAAGGTCTGCCCTACGCTCAAGGACGGTGAGGCCGTCGAGTATCCTTGGGACTAAGTCCCCGCCAGATAATTTTGCTGGCTTTCGACCGCCTGTCCGGGCGAGGGAAGTTTCCTTGTTCCATCTCTCTTCCTGGATGAGAGATTGCAGATACTAACCCACCAGCAGCAGATAACTTCAGCTATTTTCCTAGCATAATACACCACATTATCCCGACCAAGTAAGTGCCAATGTCCATACGCTGTCATACATAACAATGTCATATAGGTGAGAACCGTGGATACATAAGTGTTCATATTCAGAGTGTCCGCATCTAGAGTTCGCTAAGTATTGTAACTTTTCCCCTTTTCTCTCATTCTTGCCATACATATTTCTACGCTGATGAACCAAGACCGAACCTATCTTTACTCGAAACCGCTACGTTAATTCATATACGCAGACGCCGGAATTCCGAAGCTGCAACTGCCCTCTCCCGATCAGTTAGCCGTAACGAGAGTAACAAGGTATGATACCAGCCCTTCATTTATAGCCACAAGCCGTTTGACACTCCCGACGACTATTGTAGTTACTCATATCTGCTAATCTTCCACAGTTCGAACCTACAATCAAGACACTTTATCACCTCGATTCTCGCCGTTTCTGCCTTTCATGCACGAGAGACTCCGCTAACACTACCTTACCATGAGTACTAGTAAGGAAGTAGGTAAGTATCAGCACCCTAACCTAACATCCCAAAACAAATCAGCTTCGTCAACAAGAAGACGGAGTTATCGCTGCTCACGACAGATTCCTCCCCCCCCCCCCCNNCCCACACTCCCCCCCCCCCCCCCCCGTTTATTCCCTAGCACACACACACACACATACACACGCAAATATATAGATAGACCAAAAGAAGGGAATAAAAACCCCAATTCCGTACTCTCACTTCGAGTAATAAAAGTGATTCTTTATCATTCATAATCGTAGATAAGAAACAAGCAACGTGAGAGACCCCTCAGAATCCAAACTGCTAACTGTCAACAATGCCGTACACAGAATAGTCCTTTCCGCGAGGTTCCAGCATGGCCCGTAGGCTGCCATGACAACAAAGCCCGAATACTCTGATATCAAAATCTCCTGGTGCCTAACCATGAAACCTTTCAGATCCGACTCAGCCGGTATAGCAGATCCGTAAAAAGAACCCTAACGAACACCACACACCACTCCTTAATCCCCCCCTTTGCCCCCAAAAGAATCACGCTGTCTCAGACACAATGACGCAGCTAATTCAGGCAAATCCTAAAATCCTCAGCACCAAAAAGAATGAAGACATGCACCGCAAAGCCAGAGAATCGAATCCTTCCCTACTTAAGAACCACGGATTCCCTCCAGTAAACCCCACAAGCGTCCTCTACCACTACACGCCAAAACCTCAAGATGCCCGCCTCCCAGACAGGTAGCCCCGAAACCAGATCTAATATTAATATGATAATCTGTTGTCGAAGAGGTGAATCCGGCCGCGAGCGCATTCAATCCCGAAGTTCATCGCGAGATATGGGGTCCCAAGTCTCCCGTGACGAAAAGCCGTCGTCGAACGACGAAGTAACGCATAACACCAGGTTCCAGTACCGACCGCAGAACTCCGATAGTGCCATGATAGTTTCAAGGGGGCGCCAAGTCGGCTGCGATGTCCAACCATCGAATCCCACGCAATCCTGTGTCAGGTCTCTCGACATTCAGGACTGGGTCCAGGTTTACTCGTCGGATCAAGAAGATGACTGGGACGGTACGCCGTGGACTAAAAGCGAAACAGAGGCAGAATCATCGGAATCGGGCCTATCGGTGCCGGGCCCGCTCGGCGATGAGCAGCTCAGCGCCGCCATCAAACTCGCCGCCGTAGAAGAGGACCTGAAGCAAATGCTGTCACGAGACAAGGATCAGTGCCAAGTAATCAAAACTCACGAGAACAGCATCAGCACTCTAGAGCGCATGATCGCAAAAGAGCGAGACATCGCGAGTACACTTGGTGCTAAGCTATATGACCTGTTCGTCGTGATGACGCAGCATCAGCAGCATGAGCTGGACAAGTTGCAAGAACGGCTTATGGATCTACAGACGGATGCCGAACACTGGCTTCTCGGCAACGACTGGCAGCGTCTCCACCAGAAGCTCCATAACCTCAATCGCAAGCTAGATGGTTACATTAGTGGAAGCACACCTCGGACAATTTGTGCTGGCATTCAAACAGATGAGTTGACGCTATTTTTGAGCGGTCTGCTCGGAGATCTGCCGAAGCTATGGAATGAGCTGGAGAAGCTGGAACGAAACGTCGTAGAGGCAAAGGTTAGGGGCATCGAGCAGGAATCCCAAAGCGACGGACCTGAGCCCGAGCGCGCAGCTGAAGGAGTTGTAGCCACAGGCGATGACGACAATGCCGACATATCTTCCCAGCGCTCTGTAACGGATATTCTAGATCGTTATTACGAATTCTCTCGACGCCAACGGGAGAGAATGGCGACGCGCAAAGACAAGTTGCAGGTCCTCTTGAACAGAATCCTGACGGAGCTCAGCCGCCTCCAGGCTGATTTAGTGTATGAGGAAGGTAGAACGGCCAATATGAAAACAAGAATGGTATTCTGGGCGGACGACCCGGAGATGTGGAAGGTAAAATCCCACGCAGATTTGGTGGAGAACCTAGAAAAGAAACAGTCGGCTCTCGAACGTGGAACCCAAGAGATTGAGCGGATCACGGGTGTCATTCAAGAGCTGCCGTCGCATTTCCATGTCATCGATATCCGTGTTCCGGAGGATGGACTGGCATCGACAGGCACTGAGCCCCCTGGAAGCGAAGTTGAGAGATTACCGGGAACGCAAGACCGCACCCGGGCCACAAGTCGGCAGGAGGACGCGTTATACATCGCGGAGCTTGAGTCCAAGTTGAAACAGAAGCAGGCCGATGAAAAAGTATGGGCTACCCACCTGGAGAACATGCACCGCCGCGAAGAGGAGAGTCGAACAGCGCTGCAGGAACGCATTCATGAGCTGAAGCTCACGAGCACAAAGTTCCGCAAAGGAATAGATGTGATTGCGAGAAAGCTGTTTGAGCACCGAGAACGACTTTGGGGTCTCTCGACACCAGCACGCGAGTTGGGTGAGGAGCTCATTTCAACTCTGGAGCAGCTAGGGGTTTCCTGTGATGATGCCTTGATCTACTGGTGATAAAGGGATATGATAATTGGGCAACTGGCATCTGAGTGAGAACCGGTCACAGGGGCATATTTTTCAACGAACGGGTGAGATCTGACTGCGGAATACCGAGGTTAGTCCATGATAGGAGGAACTGTTGAGACTTCTCCGCCGGGATATGACGTAGGTAGTAATTGAGCACATTATTTCATTGTTATCATTAATAGAGCCAAATGAGCAGCAGCGCCTTGACTTTTAGACACCTCAGCCGCAGAAGAGTTGATTCATCCCAATTATGTAAGTTGAGTCAGAGTTGAGTGAATGTTTGGATAGAATGAATGGTTGAAGATTATTTCGATCGCAGCCCAGATGCAGCAGATGTCCGCCGACGTAAGAGCGCTAATCTTAGCGCCGGAAGCTCTCCACAGACCCTCTTTATTGACCAATCATCGACCGGCCGGAGCTGATCCGTGGATGGGTTGATCTTTGATTGCTGGGAAGGAGCGACGGATGCGGATACCAGACTGTGTCGCCAGCATGACGTCATGCACAATGGAATGAGACCAGTCGCGAAACTGCGTCACACCAGCTGCAACTTGCTGGTGAGCGTGTCTGGATTTCAGAGGCATACTTTCGACTTCTTCTTAATCACTTCCTCTACCCGAGAGCAACTATCCAAACCCATTCATAACAATTCGTCGTAACCTCGCAAACGCGCAAACGGTGTTCGCAAACGATACACGACTACACGGACTACTAAGACTACTAAGACTACACGATGGCGTCACGCATGCTCTCTACTGCCATCCGTCCCGCCACCAGCGTCGCGGTGAGCAGACAAGCCGTTGCGACCAAGCGCAGCTTCGGTGGTAGCAACACGAGCAAGAAGCACAAGGAGACCATCGGCGAGTCTCACCGTCCAATGCAACTCAACCCACATCTTATCACCCCCGTTCCCCCCGGGACTTGGCTAACCTATATATGTCTTGAGTCTGACAGGCGAAAACTATGACCCCGAGAAGCACAAGCAAGACCTCCTTGCGAAGCAAAAGGCGGGCAAGGGCCATTGGAAGCCGGAGCTGGCGTCAGACAGTGAAGAGGCCGTCAAGGCGGACCGCGCCGCTGGTCAGAAGGAGGACATGGCCACGCTGCAGAACCGCACCAAGGCTATCGCCGAGGAGACGGCCAAGACTGGCACTAGCATGCGGGATGGATTGTAAGAGCTACATTACGATGAAGGGGCACGGCCATAACTATTAAGGGGACGGACGCCTATATCGTGGCATGAAGGTTGGCTTATACGTGGCTAATAACTGTGAGCTAAAAGTCGGAGGAAACGAAACGTTCATGTTTACACTATATGGGGAAACATAGGTAGCTTCGGGCATTGCTGCTTGCCCAGAACAACCCCAGTTGGCGTTCTGAAATATCCAGATACCCAGAGATCAGGACCACTGTTGTCGGTATTTCCTTGCCTCAGTTCAGTTCTACAAGTCAAGGTGTCTGTCATTGTGTCTGTCATTCCGGCACAAACTTGCTACCTAACTTGCCATTATTATAGAATGAATATGAAATGAATCTCAATTGGGTGCTCTGGGCGTTCTCACGCACAAATGAAATATCCTGTGGCGGTTATATACGGACGCAACAGCATCCAGATACCGAGAAGGCCAAAAACAACCGTTGCTGCCGTCCCAAAACGGTAATATCTACAGAATCTACCGGTGAACGCCGTGCCAAATGCAATGTGATAGCTCGCTACTTCTCACGGGCCACTCACCCCTCTTTACTCTCTTATGCACCGTATCATATACTGAGCGAGACACTCCTTCGGCCGCGTTAAAACCAACGCGAAGTCATTCTTCTCATCCAATTCTCCAACTCGGCAGATCACTCTCGCTCCGGTTAGGGGTAACTTCATTTCAGTATTGCGATTAGCAGGACCAGGACGATGATCAGGATGATGATGGCAACCATCTGCTTGCTCTCGCCCGCGGCCCGCGCAATCCGGTTGACCTGACGCTTCGCACGGTCGAGACGGCCCTGGTGGCGGTCGACTGCGCCGTCCACTTCGTCCAGCATGGTAACGTGGTCGTCCAATTCGTCGCCAATCTGCATGCTTAGCTCGCGCTGACGGGCTATACTGGCGCCCAGACGGTCTAGCTGCTCATCCTGCTCTTCCAGGATGCGCTGGTGGTGTTGATGTATCTGGACGTTGTTCATCCCTTCGGTCTCATCTCGGTATCCCATCGAATCGTCCGGATTATCGCGGTATCGGCTGCCGAACAGCTGCGCCTCGAGATCCGTGTTCGCATCATTGGACGGGTTGTCGGAGAAGCGTACAGTCTTGGATACGGTGCGGGTCTTGTCCCTCAGGCTGGAGTTGAACGCTGATGGTCTCTGAGTTGCGTGTTGGAAGTCGGCGCTGAGCGACGGGTCGTTGGGATGTGTCAATGTGTCGGTGGTCGACGGTGAGGAAAACCCGTGGAATTGTGACGTCAGGTCGTCATACTGCTTCTGCAAGCCGGGGAGAGCGTCCGAGATGTTGAGGGCGCCGCTACGCATTGAAGTTAGCCAATGTTGGGGTCTGAGGGCTTCACCGCACCCGCGCAACCATGTTTACTAATAACGCCAAGGTGAAGCTAGTAAATAGGGGTCACCTACTCTTCATCTCCAGCGTCTTGTAATCTCTTCAGCTCCTTGTCTAATGATTCTAATCCATCCTTGAACTGGTCTAACGACCTCGATATATGGCCGTCGTTTGAATCGCCGTTGATTTCAAGGCTCTGCGCGCGCTGCCGCTCGAGCAGCGATAGCTTGATATGGTCGGCTAATAGGAACAACTGATTCGGATTCGCCATGATGGACCGGGCCTAGTTTCTCTTGGGTAATGCAATGCTGCAAAGATAATGAGGACCGAGACGAGACCCGGAAACGAGGGGACGCACGCGCGAGTCGGCAATCGACAGATATTATGTAGGCAGGTAGATTATACAGAAGACGACGAAGCGAATGTATTGGACCCAGAAGTCGCAGCTACCGGGGATTACGACGGCCGGGATATGATCCGGTGACAGGGAGGTGCCGGATACGCAAGTAAGTGTTGCTCGGCTCTGGACTCTGACAGTTGGGCGACGGGCTTGTTCAGAGCGACAATGACTCGGGGCTTCAGCTGCGTGATCACCGATGATTGAACAAGTTCAGGCGCCGTGGCTTCGTCCTACACAGGACCAGGTACCAATACGGGGAGCCGGATTTAGCTTCGTAAGCGATGCCAAGAGGCCGGGAATATCGTCATATTGAGGTGATTCACATTTAGAGCCTATGTAATTACCCGTGCTACCTAGAAGTCCTGTCTTATTCGGATCTCGGGACTCGATCATTAATTAACTCAACAGACACAGAAATCAGCAATTACGGAGGGCTAGATACGGAGTATATTAGGCAGCGATTGGGAATGACAATATAGACTAAGTTATTGCCCCCTTTTAATGGTGTTTGAGGCGGCGAAACCTCCACTTCGGCAGATGTGAAATGCGTGTGAATGCAAGTTCGAAGTTGACAATGTCTCGGCTTGTGCATGATCGCTCCACCCGACTTCCGCACTTATCGCACCATATGGCTGTAGCCGAGCCTCAACCCCTGGCGCATGCATAGCGCACATGTGTGGTATTGCATATGTCGTTGCGCTACTGCGTTATGTACGCCACTATGCTTCTACGCCGTACCTGATTAGGATGGTCGATACGCGCGCACGTTGTCCCTCATGCAGAAAGCCTCCGGCCCAACAGACCGAACAACCCCTAAAAAAGCCGAGACATAAATTTCCAATCATTTCAAATAAAATCTGACATGCTGGAGACAGGCCCCTTCAACCGACCTGCATGAATTCGGAGCGCCGTTAGAAGTGCCATGCCACCTCCATCCGACATGGCCTGCCATTGGGCAATCCAGGGGGGCGAAGGAAGAGGCCGTTGCTGGGCCTCCGCACCGGGAGTCAGGTCGGCTCGGTAATGAGGAATAACGAGTTCCTACAGTCGTCAACCGCCATTATTTAGCCGGCCTGCCCTCTTTACTGTACCCAGCGGCCATCTGGAGGCTCTCTGAGTCAGACCTGGGCCTCGTCCATCGACTCCATCCGATATGGCGGGCGCTAGTTGCAGCGAGGATGGCTCGCCGCGACAAGGTCACACCCTGGAAACCCGCGGGAGCGGATGAACAAACGGCCTGCTCCCGTGTTCCTAACTTACTTTGGTTCGCTGGCCCGAAGACGCTCCTCTAAGTGTTCACGACTGCATCGCGAACTTTTGCCCAGCGCCCACCCCTTTTCCCGCCCCTCACTCGCAACACGCCGTTCACTTGCCGTTCCTCATCGTGGGGGTCGCCTTTGGCCTCGCGTATCAAGAAAGGGAAGTGTAATCCGTGTATGACTAATTATAATCATCGCCTGTAACGGGAAGGGCACCGGTATATTTATAGCTCGCCTTGTTCCCGTTCTGCCCGTGTGTACTGCGGCCCTTCCTGTATAGCATATCTACGTGTTAGCAGCCAGTAATGCATAGCATGTGACGTCTTGTGCTGTCGTCCCCAGATTCCGATCATCCTCTTCCCAACCCCCTCAACCTCCTCCTTAGCACCGCCACCATGCCTCTCCCAACCGGTGTCTACCGTGCCGACCAGGTCGGCTCCCTATTGCGACCCGGGGCCGTCCTCGCAGCGCGTGACCAGGCGGCGGCAGGCGAGATCACAGCTGAGCGGTTGCGGTCGGTGGAAGATGAGCACATCGCAGAAGTAGTGAAGAGGCAGCAGGAAGTCGGCCTCCGCGCCGTGACAGACGGCGAGTTTCGCCGGCTGTGGTTCCACGTAGACTTCCTGAAGCACCTGTCAGGGATTGAGCAGCGCGGCGCGATGCAGTCAACAAACGTCAGTATCGGCGGGGTCATGCCGCCACGGCTAATCGTCGCCGACAAGATCGGACACCCGGCCCCGATTCAGGTCGACGACTTCAACTTCCTCGAGTCGCATATCGACAAAGCCGTGGTGACGACCAAGGTCTGCATCCCGTCACCTACCATGATCCACTTCCGAAACAGCCGCGACACCATTGACGAGAAGGCCTACCCGACGCTGGAGCCCTTCTTCAACGACCTCGCGCGCGTCTTCCAGGAGGAGCTCGATGATCTGTACAAAGCCGGGTGCCGCTGCGTACAGCTCGACGACACCAACCTCGCGTACCTCTGCGACCCCAAGATGCGCGCCGAGGCCGAGCAGCGGCACGGCGACGCCAACGTACTGGCACGGCAGTACGCCTCGCTGATCAATGCGGCGATCTCCAAGCGGCCCAAAGACATGACCATCGCAATCCATCTATGCCGCGGGAACCACCGCTCGCAGTGGTTCGCGCAGGGCGGCTACGAGCCCGTGGCCGAGGTGCTCTTCAAGGAGCTCGACGTCGACGCGTATTTCCTCGAATACGACGACGCGCGGTCCGGGGACTTCTCGCCGCTGCGGCACCTGCCAGCGCACAAAACCGTCGTCCTCGGCGTCATGTCGAGCAAGAAGGCCGAGCTGGACGACCGCACCCAGATCATCAGCCGACTGCAAGAGGCCGCCAAGTTTTGCCCGCGCGGCCTCGACCAGCTGTGCCTGAGCCACCAGTGCGGGTTCAGCTCCACCTCCGAGGGCAACGATCTATCGGAGGAGCAGCAATGGGCTAAGCTTCGCCTTGAGGTTGACATTGCCAAGGAAGTCTGGGGAGATGATATATCGGTTTAAGTAGACGCGCAGGATAAAATAGCATGCAAAGAATTGAAATTATTAACTGGAAAAAAAGCATTTCATGCGCTGAGAGTGATTCTTTAGTATTCGCCCTACACTGTTCATAGCGAAAAGCATGGTGAATGTCATCTACCTAAAGACAACCCAGCATGCAAATCGAGACACGAGAAGTGTCAGAAATCTGCATAGGACTCAACCATTTCGTCCCGCCCTACTAGGCTTTACTACTATACAGATGCGTCCGCCTAACCCAACCCATCCTATAAGCGATATCTCAGAGGTATCTGCTGTGGCAGAAATCGGTGTCATCGGAAAGCCTAGCTGCGAATGGGGCTTGTGAGAGATTCATCAAGAATCAAAAAACGAATTACGCGAAATCCGTCAAACAAAGGTTTTCTCTGGTTTTCTTTTCGGACCTAAACGCCAGCAGCCCCTTCCAGGACCAACGCCGCACCCACTCAAAGTAAACCTTACCGTAAAGGTATCATGCGGCCCATAAGGTGCGCGTGGTATCGTAAAGCCATTCCCCACCGTCGAAATTACACGAGAGCCACCCCTCCATATAGAGCCCCCGGAGAGAGAAATACGGGAGAGTAAGAAATCCCATGACGTGAGGGCATCAAATCTTGCTGCACGCGTTAGAGTATGCGTGAAGCAAACGAATCATCATGAGACG
Source organism: Xylariaceae sp. X802 (assembly GCA_028637635.1). Classification (NCBI taxonomy): domain Eukaryota; kingdom Fungi; phylum Ascomycota; class Sordariomycetes; order Xylariales; family Xylariaceae; species Xylariaceae sp. X802. The sequence continues at coordinate 696,150 of JAJFDH010000006.1, read as the reverse complement.
CATCATGAACATTCTCGCTAATCAGCATGCGTGAGTGGTGCAAACTCATATCAAGCTCCTGGAGGCTTTGGCACTTCTCCAGCCGGTTGGCCTCCGCCCTGCTGTTGGGCAAGGGCCTGGTACCACAGAGCCAAGTAAGCCTGATAGCCACCATCTAAAATGATAGTCAGTCTAAGCTTTGTTTAGAGGTTTCTTTCGCGGCTAAAGGCCAACTTACACATCGCATACGGATCTACACCTCCTCCGTTGGCGGGTGCAGTGTTCTGAGAATCCGTCGTGGTAGTTTGACCATTCGAACCGTGTGAGTTGTAGTTGGGATTATCCCAGTCACGGCGGTTCTGATTGCGCCCGCCACGGCCGCCGCCGCCGCCGCTGCCAGAACCCCCACTGTTCTTTTGTCGCTGTACCCTTTGTCAGTGGATGAAAATCATCTTAAGTTCCGGGGTGAACACTTACCACCGCATCCACTTTATCCTCTATTGCGCGTTTGGCTCTGTTGATCGCTTCACGGGATCCAACCAAGCCGATCTCACGTTCTACCTCACCAGGTCCTGAAGATTGCGAGACGTTGATCTTACAAGCTGTGGTGTTCTGCATGTCCCGGATGGTTTCTCCGCCCTTACCAATAATCATGCCAACGGCTTCCGAAGGCACGTACATAGAATCATTGATCTTGTCATTGGCGCCCTGAGCGCTGTCGCGATTATAGTTGTCATTCTTGGGCGGACGACCTGCTTTGGAGTCGGCATTGTTTCCATTGCGCGTATCACTATCAACGATCTCAAGAATCAATTCCTTAGCTTGAGCAGCCGCATGGTGGGGCCCAATGAGGTTCACAGGACGCAGACCGTTGACGCTCTTAGATTCACCAACGATGTTAATGTGACAGCCACTGCGCTCTTGGAGATCTCTAATAGTCTCACCACCCCGACCGATGATAAGACCAACTGTACGATCGGGAACCATAATCTGCACACAGTCTTCTCCGTCGCGAAGAGTAGCGGGACCAGGTCCAGTGGAGGCAGCAGAGCCCCGGCCGGCTTTATGAGACGAGTCAAGACCGGCACGTGCAATCGCACCCATGCCACTATCTTCAATGATTCTATTGATTGCGGCCTTGGCCTCAGCACGCCTAGCACGCGGACCTGTGATTTTGCATTGACGGTACGGTCCTGGCTCACCCGAGGGAGAGATAAATTGCACTCTGCATCCGGTCTCAGATTCAACGCGTCTCAGGTTTTCGCCCTGTCGTCCAATAATCAGGCCGACTAGGCTGGACTCAATTTCGATCATTTCTTCTGAATCATCGCCAGCTTGATCACGAACACCCCCACGAGGTGAGAAGGTACCAGATAGACGGCCCCGATTGGGACCTGGAGACATAGAACGATCGCGACCATAATCACGAACGTGGCTACCACGATCATCACGCCGTTCATCGCGGTATGGGTTGACGTTGTCACGATACGCATCACGACGGATTGGGGACCGAGAGCGTCCTCTATAAGCTCTGCTATCGGCAGCACGATCATGCGTAGAGTAAGCAGCCTGTGTTGGCCGTTCATACGAAGTCAAGCCTTTCTCAGCAGCATAAGCCTTAGCTTGAGCAACAGCGTCGTTAAAAGTGACGGTACCAGCAGCGACGGGTCTAATAGCGCTCAAGTCAAAGTTGCCACTTGCCGATGGCTGCGGTAGGGAGTAACTTGCAGGTTGATACTGAGGTTGTGTTGCAGGAGGCATGGTCGGATAGGTGCTCGAAGGCACCGGGAGCTGATAAGGAGGGACGGCGTGAGGCGGTTGTCCTTGACCCGCGGTCGGTGCATTGCGCTGATTAGCTAGAAAAGACCAACAAATGTTAGACACAGCACAGACCAGCACAGACTGTCTCATTAGCCACGGTGAAAAGCAGCAGAGCACTAACCAAGAGCAGCCAGAATGGCATTGATATCCGGAACCTCGGCCATTGTGTGGAGGTCGTTTCTGTGTCGAGATCAGGCGTTCAGGGTTGATATCAGCAAGGGAGAGGTGACGCGATACAATGCGCAATACTTGTGGCGAAGACTACCTGTAGTGTCGTGGATGGCAATAACGGTGAGCCAGAGCAACAAGGAGGTACACTCAAGTCGACGACTTGCAAAGCACAACTTGCAGATCACCCAAGGTGCACCAAGCCACAAGCGTCAAAGCGTTCAGAGTACTTCAACTACCAAGTCAGTTTAGGTCGAAGGGCGCTTGCAAAATACTTCAGCTAGAGCGATTCTTTTGGTGATTCAACCTGATTTGATTGATGGCAGACGACTATGTATGCAAGGCGAGAGTCCGCGGTCGCATCAATATGCAATGCCCGGTCTTTCGGACAGCGGCAGGTAATGAGTGCAGTAGAGGTGACGATGCTGTTGAGGATGTTGGCGAGAATCACTGGTCACGTATCCCCAAGCCCAAGTCTGTGCATATGACTGTCGTCCAGATTCAAGCCGCTCTCTACTTCCAAGGAAAAGAAAGGTTGGAGAAAAAGGAGCCGTGGGTGCACAATTACAGATGGAGGCGACGTAGGGTAGGGAGTCCTGTTTGCGAAGTGTCAAACTGCATGGGTGGAAAAGAGAAGAAGCAAATTTAGCAGCTTGCCTGTTGGTTAGGGCGAAGAAGATTATATAACCCGACGGCCACACGCGGCCAGTGAAAAGCGCTTGGGGTTCGAGGCTGGGTCGGCTGATAAAACCAGATCTAACCTGTTTAAGTACCACGCATTATGTAAGTCACGACTTTATTGCGCTTGGGCACGCCCAAAAGACGCTGAAGCAGAATCTTTAGGGCTCAGAGCGCATTAGGTCTCCCTCAGGGCTATCGAGATACAATGTATAGGTACTTCTCCGTACTTACCTCTAAGTGCAGATACATTTTTACAACACCGAGACAGGCGCCTTGATGCGTAATACTGGTAGGCCATACTCAACGAGCGTACCTTCTTCGTACAGTACTTCGCCTACCTACTTGTACGTGCCAATTCAAGTGCGAAAGCTCGATACAGAAAAAGCCGAGCGTGCACGGACCAATAAAAAGTCGCGGGACAGTCTGAGCTGTCATATAACACACGGACTCATATACTAATGGTAGAGCGTGTAGTGGGCTTAGCACCCAGTTTATCGCTAAATGCTCTATAAATCTCTGTGTGTGAATGACAGGTTACACTGTGCCGCGACTTCCTCGCTGTCTGTGCACGCTCGGTTTTTCTTGTCTCCAACTTTCGTGCCTCCCCATCAGTAGACCAAAGCCTACACCGTTCTACTACCTAAGTACGCTACGGAACAACAGATAGGTAGGAGGCATGTCGATGCGCGACAAGAGGCCTCAGGAGGGACCTATTTTCTCACTGGCAGGTAACTAACTGTTCCGTATTTCAATCCATTATGTGCTGACCGTACAAAAGACTCGGAATACCGGTACATCTACACTTGTTCGGCACACCGCTTGCTCGACCATCTGACCTGCTCAAGTGCATCGATGGGCAGTTGTAGCCTTGTGGGGGGGCTGGCGCCCACGGGTGGCCGAGCAAGCAGGGCAAGCACGTCGACTTATTAGTGCATCTGCATCATTATTCCGTACATCAAAGGCACCCGAAGAACAACTTTTCGGGACCTAAACATGAACGTTTACGAGACGGTTTATCTGATAGGTCGCTCTTAATCGGCGAATTCCGGTGAATTGTCTGTTTTGTCTGACCGACTACTACGGCTACTTACAAAAGAAGGTCAAGACGGAAATCATGCAGGCCGTCCTAAGACCGTCAGTTATAGTGGAGGTGCTCCGGATTCGGTGTTTCTCTTGTGGTTTACGACTTAAAACAAAACTCGACCTACGAATTACACGCTTGGTATTTGGAGATTGCGGTTTCGGGAGGTATGCCATCATCCATGGGATAGAGTCCCGACAACTTCCTCTAAAATGAGGCAAATACAAACTACCGATCACGGAACCTGAAGGCCGCGACGCATTAGCTTCTCAATGCCGGAAGCATTGGGGGTAATGGACTCCCTAACTGATTGGAGTCCAATGGCAGAGAGAAGATAAAGTGGCCTCAGTGTCTTTTCCGTCAAGTAGAGAAGGCTCAGACCTCAAATAGGGTCCTCATCGCAGCTAAATGAAGACGGGCGTTCAAAAGCCGTCGCATGGTGACGCCACCTAATCCATCTCCGCTGAGAATGCGAAGGCGTATTACTTCTGTTTACCCTACGACACCTTTGGCGACTGCCGACAGGAGTATAGCTATAAGAAGCCTGGCAGGGTTTCGAAAAGCACCCAACAGACCTGGATAGGTACATTGGCATTACATCTGCATTGGAGCCATGGTAACCGGACACGTATCAGTCATAGAGACTCTGATAAATTAGTACGTTGCCGATGGTCGCTGAAGTTTTTGGTGCTGCTAATCCTAATGAACAATTCCCTGGTGGAATGAAGAGTTCCGAACCCCGTTTATGTATGATGTGCCTTGCAAGTTCCTTTCTCCTGGCTTTGTACGGCCTCGGCGACTCCGCTATCTGGTATTAACAACGGTGCTTGTCGAAGTAGGTCTCTTTTGTAGGAGAGGCAGATGGACAGAGAGGGAAAATTTCCATCCTCGCTCTCTTATCTATCTTTGCTCTGGGGCTGACTGTATTTTGTTCCGCACCAGAACGTTTCCTATAGTCGGTGAAGGTATGGGGCTTTTCTAACACCGAGTTTCATAAGGGGGTTTCCCGGATGCCACCGGACATCATGGAACCTGAACGCGATGCTCCTGGCTTTGTGCGCGGCGGCATCACGTCAACTGCGGGGACAAATGAGATGGCCGAGGCATGTAGGCGAATACTTGAGCAATAACGGTGCAATAAAATCGGTTCGTGTCATTTTCTAGTATATCCAAATCTAGAAGCCGAACGAGATGCGGGAATACAACAGATGGGTTGTCGGCAATAAGTAGGAAAAACACACACAGATATATTGGATACCTCTACCGACCATATGAGAGAGCAGTTGTGTAATAGCGGCGACATTAAAGGCCCTGACCTGAACTAAAGCCCTTGCCGTACCTGTTGACCACCTCATGCTATGGCTGAATTTCCATTTCTGAGCCAAAGACTTTTACGAGGCTGCCTGTGAGCGGTCTTAAGCCCACCGATTGTATGACCTAAATAACCTTATTCATGTGACGATGCCTTATTGCGATAAAGTCAAGATCCTCTGTTGCGTCAGGGCTTTACGTTCCAAAGGTAGATAGGTTCAGCTATACCAATTTATAACCGAGCAATAATCGGTGACGATCGCCAAGTGTGAAGCAAGGTGTGCTCCTCCAGGAACTGAATGAATGCTTAGATTGCTGAAGTGAAGAGAAGAAAAGGAATGACTACATCCTGGAATAGCGTGTCCTTACATAGACCTCCCTCTACTATGGGTCGTACTCTCAAAGTGCGACTGGCCAAGGTTTGGAATGACGACTCTAGATAGTATCGCCAACCTAGTCGACCGATTCTGAATAAGGCGCAATTCCTGCGTACGTACATAGTCTAATTCAGTAAAGTTCGACGTGATCAGCCATGGTCAGCTGTGATGGCCTTCAAGGTGTACTTCTGTACGTTCATAATAGAAACGGCAGGTGCGGTAGGTAACTGGTTGAGATGAACACTCCATGCATTCACCATGTGAAGTTAACCGGGATTCCCCATATTCCGTACATAAATGGGACTCGGGATCAACCGAAACCACGCGGGCTGACTACGCCTCAGCTCAGGCAGTGACTGTACTTCGGAGGTAATAAATATATTGAGCAGAAGTACAACATGGTTAACGATCCTATGTCTTAGTTGGGGACCTTAACTAGGTACGGAGTACGGAATAGTTACAATAGGCACCGAAGAGATTTGTCTCCCTCTTGTATCCGGTTCCCTTTGTCCCTCTGCGAAGAGGTACGGAAGGACCCCATGTGCAACTGAATGTAATATCCCAGTCTTGTACCTTCAGGTACCGAGCAACCATCATGACAGAAGTTTCCGTAAATTGGGCTTCAACCAATCATAGCTCTCGTTGCCTGATGAGACGCAACTTCCTCTCATGTTCTACTATGTGCCGAACAGAACAACCATCCTGAGCAGTCTGTGAGAACGCTCTTTGATGCATAACTTCCTCTCTGGAGTGACCACTGTCACGATTAGACAGCGGGAGATATTCTTATACCCATATAGATTTGCTCGCAAACGCCGAATCCCATTCTTGAATCGGGAGTTTTTTTGTAGCTTACATCCCTATGGCGCGAATAGACCTCGGGACCGTCACGTAACTGCTATAAAGTACCGAGGTACTTACCAACGCCTACCTACCAGTTCATTCACTCTCTCGACTCCCACCCGGTAAATCGGCGTACCAGTATCTAGTCCCCCTCCCCTCCCGTATACCTAGCAGTTGCTGGTTCGGTTCATATTGCTCTTGGACAAACCCACATCTCCCTTCTCTTCCACCAGCTCGTCCTTCCAACTTGAGTCCCTATAGCCGGCTACTCGTTGCAGGGAACCTGTTGGGGCTATGGCTAATTACAATTTTAAGTGCGGCACATGCCGCAAAGTGTTCACGACATGGGAAGCTCGAGAGAACCATCTTCGCACCATGGGTCACCAGGCCCTAGATCTGGAGTGTGATCGTTGTGCCCGCTGCTTCGACTCTGAAGCAGCGCGTTTCAGTCACATGGACGCTCTAAACCACTTCGAATACGAGTGTTCGCTGTGCAAAAAGACCTGGCCCACGTATGATCAACAGCTTCACCACGAGTATAGTGCTCACCACTACTGTGCTGAATGCAACGAGGCATTCATTTTGCATGACAATCTCAAAAAGGTACGCACAGGCTCCAGCTCCCTTGTCCCTCTAGCATAACTGACTCACGACGCTCCGTCGAATAGCACCTGAAGTCAAAGACGCACCGCAATTCCGATATCCAGTGTCCAGTTTGCAGGGAAATACTTCCTACCGCCACAGGAATCACCCACCACGTAGAGACCGGCGCGTGTCCTTACGCCAGCAACATCAACCGCGATAGACTCCGGCTAATCATCCGGGACATAAACTCCGGCGGACAGCTCACCACAAGCCGAGTCGAGAGCGACTCGAAGCAGTGTGACACCACCGCTCGGTCGTACAACCCAGATCGTCAGGGCTGGGAATGCTATATATGCCAGAAGTTATTCAAAAGCTTGTCGGCGCTGAACAACCATACGAACTCTCCCGCTCGTAAGCGTCATGTTCTGCTCCAGCCATTGGAAACACTTAAGCTAACAATTACCCGCAGACCAAGATGGTTCTTACAGCTGCCCCAACCAGACTTGTAAAAAAGAGTTCGAAACCGTGGCTGCGTTTATCAGTCACCTTGAGACCGAGTCGTGTGGCTGTAAACGATTCAAGCCAGTTCAACCTATCGTCAAAAGCGTCATCAAAGGTTACAAACGGATCGAATTCTAAGGCACCAGTTTAAGTAACAATGAGAGTCGGAGGACATAGTTGAGGATTCTGATGTGAAAATTGATCACGGAAACGGGCCTTTAGAGCCACAATAATGTTGGTCGCGCCAGTAGGGTATGGCGCAAAGTACGGGTGGATATTGTTGCCTCGCAGATTCCAGGCCCTGTAGCTCCTGCACTTTGCTTAACTGCCATTACCTGAGAGTTGTTTTTGTGGTGGATAACGCATAGGGGCATAGACTCAATGATGAGACAATCCTAATTGCAGAACCGGTCTTCTTTTTCAGAGTATTAGTTGCGGGTGAACCGCCCGGGGTGGTTGATGGCATGTTAACGCGGTCATATTGCTGATCTCCCTAGCCGTCGCGACGCGAATTGGAGGTACGTTGTCGATGTCCATGAAGATCATGAAGCCGAGAGCCATCGTCTCTCCCGCCGTGACTTTGGACTGGTCCCACCGACTTTCCATACGTCTCATCCATCCCTAGAAACCTGTAAAAGGTATTCTTTAGGCATATGTACTCAACGTAAAAAAGGTAATGTGTAATGTGCTCAAGAGCTGAATGGGCAAAGGGCCCCACGATCTGATCCCGGAGGACCGATGTCATCTAGCTGATGTCCTGAACGCTGGCACTGCGCATCCTCGACCGCTTTATCTTCACCGTCACCTGGCAAGTTCGCACCACCATTCATCATCATGGTGTCTCCGGCTGTCACTAGAAACGTTAGTCATTCCGGTCTAGACAGGCGGCGCAACTCCGCTTTCTCTGTCATCTCTTTGGCTGCCCGAAGACACCAACTCGGTAACTAACGGAGTGGTAATGTAAAGCAAGTGACCGAGTTGGTGTCTTCGGGCAGCCACAGAGATAAGGGTTCCCGGGGGCAATTATCATAAATTCCAATTAATCAAACCGAAGCTGGTCTATTGCTACGTACGTAAGAACCTAGTAATTGAACCACGATCGATTAAGACAAAACTGAGAGTTCGGAATTGAATCCGAGCTTGGATCGATCGCCCGAGGATTCGCCCTTTAACTCGCCGGATCCCTCGCCACACAGGCGCTGATCGTTGGCGGTCGATTGGTCGGGTATTGTCGTCGATCAGATGTATCAGGTCATCGACCATGACTTTCTGATTGCTTCGCATGATCATACATCGGACAGAAGCATCGGGGTTGTACAAAGTGATCGCCGAGTCATCGATCGCTCCGGTCAATCGTTGCCATTGTCAGTCAATGATTGCTAGCGACTAGCCTTAGCCGACCCTTTCGCGTGCCTGTAAGAGGACTTTTTGGAATCTATCAACCGCTTTATTCGGCCCTGTTCTGCTAATTATCTGTGCAAGGCAAGAATTCTGGTCACTATTGGGCATGGATTCTCGCAACGGCTGTCCTCGGTGTCCCGGGCGAGCTGCGCTATAAAGTACACAGTTAACATGAAAGAAGGAACCGGGTTTTTACTAGGTAGAACGTTTGAAAAAAAAAAAAAAAGGACTGTACAGGAACAATAGGTATGATCTTGAAGCCGTCGTAGGCTCTTAACGCCAATATCGCTCTCAGGAGTTGTCTTCTCTAGACTCTTGGTCTTGCGTCGCCGCTCATGCCGGGTCTGTTTCAAGCAAACCGGATATAGAAACGGTCTTATTGACTTAAAGTTTCTAGGGTGCGTGCCTCACCGGGGAGACACGACCGGTTGATCTTAGAATCATGGTTGTTCCGGTGGGCAGTCACGACCCAACGCCGCTCTAGTCAGCCGGTGAGGTCACAGGCCCAGTGGTCCGAAAAAGTGGACCCTGTCCGGGAGTTGTGATGCTGCCTCCGGACAAGCGAGGGCCAGTCGTCTAATTTAGGAGCCGGCCTGGCCGAGTAAGGACAGAGCGCACTAGTGTGCGTCATGTAGCAGTGATAGGCAGGGTAATTAATGTAAATTAATCAGGGCCCATGGAGATGCCTGGTTCTATTTCAGGACCGCCCGGGGGACCTGGCCGGGAGAAGAGGGGTCACCGGGGTGGCCTGCAGGGAGTATACTATGTAGGTAGGCAGGTAGGCAGGTGCTGGAGATCGCATTCAATGCCTACGGCGCAGGCGGCAAGCTGGGTCAGTTGAGCACCCGCCAGCCACTGGATAAGGCTTGCATCTTGGGGTGTTACATCTGCTCTGCACGCTGGAGGCTGGAGCTAGAACTGGGGCCGTCCAGTGCGACGGGGATGCAGAATGCGACCGGTTTGGGCGTGTTGCGTTCGTAGCTACCCTACCTCGCGCTCACACTCCATCGTGGATTCATGGCTGTATGATGGGCGTACTTCGTCAAAGCTGCATGCAACCTGCCATGGCAAATGCGGATATGTGGATACGTGCCTGTCCGCGGTGTATAGCTGGATTGACGGCATGGCCTTGTCTTGCCTTGTTGCGTTGTGGCGACGGCCGAAACATGGCATTCCCTTTATGGCATTCATGTCGTTGTGACGACGGGGACTTTTGGCGTCGGTCTTCGAAAGGGAATGCTGAACAAGCCCCAAAATAACAAAAAGAAATTGACCAAGCTAAGCAAAACCAGACGAGGGCTGTAGACGTGGTCGGGTAAACAACATTGTGACGGCAACGCAACGCAATAGGTACAGCACATGGCTTGTTAGCTAGCAGGCTGTTTGCACACCTACCGTACTTAACCAGCTCGTCAGACGTGGAACTCGAAGTGAAGCATACCGAACCCACACTTTCTGCCTACACCTCAGAGTGTACGCTAGCGTAGTGTACGAAGTAGGTTTAGTCAGATTAACGACAGCGTTTTCGGTCATTCTGTGTCGCGTATCGGTACGTGCTGCAGGCATGGATAGTTAATCTCTATGGTATTCCGTATACACTAGATAGTTACATCAGGTAAATGCCTAGATAATGTAATTCCCTTACATATTACGAGTTCCCCGGCGCCTATAAGCGATGTGGCGAGTGTAGCGTAGCGGCAAGCATCCAAAGCCTCCTCTGCCGTCTACGTCGGTACTTAGATAGTGTATCTAGACACAGTCGAGGCTTTTACCTATTTTCGATTACGAAGTACGCTAATTAACTAACTATGAACTACCTATTCAGGTACGAAGTAGTTAAATTTTAAGTAGGTACTGCAACCGGCAGTGGCCATACCTACATGCCTTTTGTGCTGAACGCCATTCGGCTGTCATCTGTCTGAAGATTTTGGCTTGCTGAACGCTACCGTAGGTATTTGACTGTCATCCGTCCGTCCTGGTATGTGTCATACCAAAACCATAATTTGTTTATGTGAGTAAAGGCAGCGTCTGATACTACCGGCGTTGCTTACCTACCCAGGGTCACCGGGGCATAAGTAGCGGTACTGGTACGAAGTACAGCCCGGCTAATGTGCCTGTTCCACGCAGAACCTGGATTTGATGGTGGTGTTTTGACGTTTGCTGATAGCATTTACCGGTATATGCTCCACGTTAGTTACCGAAGGTATACCTAATTGAGTATCTTACCTCGGTGTGAGGTAACTTGGTGCAGACTGCACTACGTCTGTACATGGACCGTAGTCTGCTCACTTTGGTCCGTAATAGATTATATGCATGCCTGCAAGCAGAATGAGGGTTTTCCCAGCCTCAAACTCAAAGCAGGAAGAGAAATCTGGGGATCACGATGGACAATATGTAGTGTAGTGTAGTTTAAACACAGTTTAAGCACCGGCGTCGTCTGACTGGACAAAGGAGATGAATTCCCAGGTTGGGTGATACAGATATGCCACGATGTCCTTCGCACATGGGTGAGGTACCTGTACTATGCTGGTTGCAGTATAGGTATTCCAGTACGCTGCCAGGTACAAATCGCAAGTTGCGCCGACAACATTGACGTGCACACACGAGAAGTACATAATGCGCCGCGTAGGCATGCGTATCGCCCCAGGCTGCTGTACCTAGCAAACAGTGAAGGTAAACACGCTAGGCAATCTTCAAACAATGCGTTATAAGGTCTGTGCCGGCTTGAGAACATCCCACGATGCACCAAAAGGTGAGAAGCAAAACCTCACAATAGTAGGTATTGTGGTGTCGTGGTCGAGTCATCATCAGGCTAGGTGGGCCTCAATTGGCACCAGGGCGGAACTTGAAGGTCGTTCAAGGTCGTTCAAGTTTGAAGGATCGAATAAATCCCCACCTTGTGCATCACGGTAATGAGCAATGAGGTCAATATTGTAGGACTAGTACCAGTGAGGCATGTTGTCGGTACGGACTCCGTAGGTATTTTGTGCTGGTCGGCAGTTATTGGCAGAGGTGTGCATCTGAACGGGATGTGGTCTGCAGCCAACCAGAGGACGGGAGGCTTAACACTGTGGGGTAGGCGACTACCTCATTGTGTCGTACCTGCACCACACCACTACACTAGATACGCTACCTGGCAGCGAAGGCCGGGGGACGCGATGTACCTCTACCTCAGGCTACCAGTGTACGGCAGCACATTAGCATAAACAGCGCCACACGCCAGGGCTGGCCACGCCCATACCCACACAGTCCACGATTGACCTAGCGCTTGAGTGCTGTGCCAATCAGCGCACGCTGGCAAGGGCGGGTCTTAGCGGCGTCGGTGGCAAGCCGCATCCCATTGGCTGCTGACTGCTGTCCGTGCAGTAGCCCCATGCAGCTAAACCGCATTCCATTAGCGCGACTTCACCAGTCGCAACCAGAGGCAGGAGCAGTGCAAGGGTGCTGAAAACTGCCCACTCAGAGCACCCGAGGCGACTTAGCGACGTACCCGCATGGAAGAGACCAACCCTCCTTTCTCTGTTCAACAAAATCCTTCGCACTCTCCGACCCCCGACAGCCCAGTTCAGTTATTCCCCCTTCCTCTCACTCACTCGATCCTACCACACACCCACCACACTGCCACCTTCTCCTCCACGCCAACCAACACCACGCAATCTGTACACCATATACTCTACATCTCTTACATCTTACATCTTACATATCGGATCTTCCACCTTCATCGCCGGTATAGAATTAAAGAATTAAACCAAAAAAAAGACAAAAACTCCAAAAGCTCTTTGATCGTCCCATCTCCTAGCCTCCCCATCTCGATACCACCACTCCCCATTGTTCTCCGTGCTCCAAGCTGAGTCGTTAATACTGCGCCCACGATACTTCAGTCGCTCCAACCCGCGCAATCGACCACAAAAGCGACCTGGCAGCGCCCCCAATCCTGATCGGCATCAACAACAACAACCTTTACACAACAACGATACCTCCCTGCAACGCGTGCTGCCCGTCGTCCATGACCCTTGAACGACGCCGCCACCAACGGAAACTTCTCACTGTGACTTCAATCCAACGGCCTCTATTTCGGACGCAAATACCTTGTAATCCATAGCGAGTAGATATCTTATAATGTCTGCGTATTACAGCTTCAACCATCACCACCACCACCCTCATCACCAACCACCCCCTACTGCTGCCGTACCTCCTCCAGTATCCCACAGCAACCATCATGGCGGCCGGAACAGGAGAGCACCCAGGGTCTCGGTATCGCACAATTCGCAAAAGCAATTCCGTGGTGTCAAGAGCATGAGGGAATTGTCGGTGGAATCGCCCTCTGTCACGGCGTTTCGATCACAATTTGAAGCTAGCCGGTCTTTTGACCTCGAGGATGACATGGAGTTCTGCCCCAAGCTGTTGACAGAGATTGATGTGAGTTTGTCCCGTTCACCCCTAGTTCAGAGTGCCATGTATTATCTCCACCATCTTGCCCGTCGTGTCATTGGGTCTCCAGCTCTAAGGTGCTGACTGGGTGATCCGCCATCCAGCTCGTCTCCATCAGCAGCGCTTCGTCTGACCGCTCCTCACTGTCGAGCGGGTCGCCCGCCTCTTCTCCTACGCAACTCCCTCAACAGATGGCCACTCATTTTGCTCTGAGTTCTACTTCGCCGGCCTTCGTTCCCCCTACTTTCCAACAACATCAGGCCAGCTTCAAGCTGCACCAGCCTGCAGCCACAAGGGCACGTAACGCTATTCCCATCGTCAACCCTGCGAACGGCCTGACCATGTCGAGCCCGCCGCCGTCGGTGTCGCCTGCCAGGATGCACCATATCGGACGACGTTGGTAGGTCGGTGACCTGTTCTCAATGAAAGACGAGGACACACCGACACATGTACCTATTGTCTATCCGTTTATGTACTCGTGAGCATCGGTATATGGATCCGCCTACGTAGTGCTCATTCGCTGTATCTTTCTTCACAGCTTGGTTCATCTTGGCGGGCATCGACAGAGGCATCAGGCATCGACATCATCATTTAATTCTCCAAGTCACTCACTGCGGGGCTCGTCTTTTCAGATCCGAGTCACGTATCGACACTTTCCCTCTGTACAAACATATCTTTTTTTCGACATATAAACCAGGGCCCATCGCAAACACTAGGTTGTTGGAGATGGGCTCACCTCACCCTACATGAAGATGATCGATACCTTTTTCCTTCTCTAATTGGGACTGCAATGGAAAGCACACCACGCATGACACTCGGTGTCCCGCCTCTTAAGATGAGGCTGTTTGAATTCACGAATGTGGCGTTCGATTTACGGCGGCATTTGCATTTGTTCCATTGCATGGGTGTTCGTGACAACACATTCGGAGTCTTCGGTTTTTTCATTTGGGAGCGGCACGATCAAAGGGGTCATGATGGGTCATGACAACTGAGAAAAGAATACCAGTATACATATAGAACGAGTGTTTTGCGACGATTTGGGGTCGGTCTTCGTTTGGTCCAAGCACGCATGCGGTCTCTCACAACTGGAAGGCGGGGTGTAGGTGTTTATTTTTATTCGACTCGGGACGGGTTTTTTACTGGGAGTAACCGGCGGGGCAAAGAGAATCTCAACACAACGGACATGGGTTGGCACTGGTCTCGCGTCTTGTTTTCCGATGCTCGAGGCACGAGATGGAGTTGTGGAATGGCCACGGTTCATACGGGCCGCAAATAAACGGTTGATATCAATGTGTTCTGCACTTTACCATTTTTTCCGATTCTCTGTGTTACGGTGGCAGGCCGTTAAGAAAATCAAAGTTCTCTTTTTTATTCTCATTGGCAACTGTACAATGTGTCTCCGTCGACGAGGTTCTAGAGAAGTGGGAGGAGTTGTGTTGTTTGGGTCCAGTGACCGGAGCAAACTGTCTGTGGGTATAGTGTATGAGCAAACCATGTAGGTATTTGGATCGGACGAGCGAGCGGTAGAGATCGGTACACGACGAATGGCAATGTGTAATCCCACCTTTCGAAAGCACCGGTGTTGGGATGACTAACGTAGAGACTTTGTCGTGATACCTGAGGCACCCATCGCACAATGTTGTTTGTTGTGCAGAGCACCGCTCGGCATTTGCGATGCCGGATGTCGGCATCCGCTGGGATGTGTAAGCCTGTGGGGACCTGGTTGGCTGTTGATTAGGTAGGTAGGTAGATGCTATTATTTCTTACGGGTAGTGTACTTTGGTGAATTGTGTTGGGATTAGGGGAGGCGGCGTGGGGGGTTGTAGATGAGATAATTTCAGGGTTCATTTGCTGATTTATGGGTGTTTGTACGAAGTAGGTATTCACGCTATTACTTACTTATTGTGTATTTGCGTAGATAACTAGAGTAATCTACCCGAACTAGCTGGCGGAAGAATCGGCGTGAAGTTTGGGGTGAGTTGGGTTGGGTTTGTTTTCTTTTGGGGTATGGGGAGATGCGATGTAGGTACGGATAAGTACCTGATGTACGGACTATATGCCGGTAGGTAGTTATCTTACATCGTAGGTATGTAGGTACACTATCTATTGCTTGTACAGTATCCGATGCCCGTGTTGGTTTGGCTTGATGCATCGGGAGTGGCGAACAGACACGGCGTCGGCGGCTTGCGATGCGTAGTGGGCGCTTGGTGACTCCGAGTGACTCCGGGTGGTGCGGTGATCTCTACATGGTAATTTGTCCCCTCTGCGCGGTTATTATGGGAAAACCCTGAGAGATGAAAGACCTTTTTACCATGTCTTACAATGGTCACGGCGTGTATTCCGAAGCTTCTATGGAGGTGCTAAATATGAGGACAGAGACCGCGGATTGCTGCGTTGTGAATCGATCTCGGTTACGTATATACGTAGAGTAGAGTCAGCAGACGTGAGGATTGTGATGGTAGGTAATAGATATACTCTTGACCGAAATGCCCGTTCTCGTCCTTCGAGAGTGCTGTGTAAGCAACCGTGAACCGAGGTAAGCAAATCACCTTTGATATACAGAATCCGGCCTCACGGCCATTAAGAGAACAGCAGCCCAGAGGACGCTAAGAAATGCATTCGGTGCCATGCCACGGCATATTCTCTGTATGTTGCCCTGGCAGCTTCTGCTAGACGTGAGGGCTATGAAAATAGCATGATATCTAGGATGCATTCCCCAGGACTACAGGCGTCACTTGCCACTGGTTACCGACAAGAGAGAAAGAGGTAAACATACTCCCAAGGACATTTGTGCTATTAGGTACCTCGATGAAGTCGTGAAGCACCCCTGACAGAATGTTGTATCCAACGAGTTTAAGATAACCTACGCACTACAGAAGCCTGCCTACTTTGTCGACGTTCTCTCCACGCTCGTGAGTTGAGAACTGTGAAGAAACAACACAGCCCACGATATCGCTTTGGTGTTGGCGCTAAGAACCTTCCCGTCTGTATATAAATACCGCGTTTACCTGGGTAGGTAGTGCCCGCGAGTTCCCTCACTTATTCGAGAACTTGAACCATTACTAAGTTAGTTCCGTATTGTGCGAAGGACACATTGGTCTCTAAGTATAATGGGTTCGGGACGCCGACATCTAGGCAGTGTAGGTACCTACCTAGATTAGGGCCGTAGGCAGTGCTTCTAAGATGCTCGCTAGGTAAATTCGTTGTTGAGATATCTCGCTATAATTATTCATGAGTTGACAGATATAGTGTAGGCGGGCGAGAGAGCCACGTGTATACTATGTAGTGAACCTAGAAAGGGAATGCGAAGCCACAAGATCTCGGCCAGTCTGTGACTAAAAATAATTCTAGTTATTAAATAGCACCAGACTTATCTAGGTAGGTACTATGTATGTAGTGTACTATTTGTGTTGATGATGGAGTCGTGTAGGTAGATGGATGGGCTTCTAAAGTGTCCTTTCTGTCTGTCCCTCGTAGTCGATATCGCTCAGCGGCTGATATAAATTATCTTAACCTGCCGATCTATATTGTCTATAACACAGCAACAAACGCTCATGGGAGAATCAAAGTCCGACTAATGACCATAACGTTGCGCTTGGACTTTGCTCTTAGGTCTGCGTAAGAATTGGCCATTCATCGGGAGTCCGGGACGTCTTATCTCGGAGGCTGGCTGCTGTTACGCAAAAAAGCATCATATACCGGCGCATAATGTATGCTTCCGGATAATGTAGGTGGCGTATCTCGCTGCCGTCATAGGAGGCGTTCCACATGGAATGCGTGTTAAGGCTTGTCCAAGCCCCTGGCTTTTACGAAGCGGTTGATCTGCTCTCGGGTATTTTTATCGTTGTACTGCGCGAAGCATTCGTAGAACGATATCAATTCCTGAGTGCAGTCGACCATGCCTTCGATGTCGACGTTGCTTTCTGTCAGGAAAGTCGCGAATCGTTGCACCTTGCTTAATCGGGCTTCTTGCTGTTTATCCTTTCCAGAACCGCCAGGAGCATGCTGGCTACTCCCAACGCTACCGCCGGTTCGTGTCTGCGCTTGCGCCAGTATAGCAGTGGCGGCGGCCACGTTCGCTGCTGCTCCACCAGGGACGCTGTTTGGGCGTAAAACGAGGGCCAGTAAAATGGCAGTAAGAGCAATTATGTGCGGTGGGTAGAGAAGTGGAAGATCGGTCATGTAATGGTCGTTTACCACAGACAAGGTAAGATTTGTCTCTTCCTGAGAGAGGGAGAATTCGGAATGGAGACTCGCTAGGGTTCGATACGGTTGGTGAACAATTAATTGGGAGTGCATCTCAGAAATCATGAAGAATTCGCATTCGCCGAGACGTGAAATATCAAGGGTCACAAAATCTACTGTAAAGCCAAAGGCCACTCCCGGTTAGCCAACTCAACTTCATGCCAGATAGAAAACGGGGTCGTCCATACCGGGCCAGAGAGATCGAGCTTCTGACACAACCAGCCTAATGTGTTGTGGACATTCTTCCATCTTGCAAGCCAGATAAAGTGACGTAGCGATGACGAGGTAAGGATTTGTTCGGCGAATTTCCACTTGACAATAGAAACGCTTGAGGTAGATCTGGGCCGTTGCGAGAGCCTGCTGTCTAACTCCAAGCCTTTTGCCAAGGCTGTTGAGCTCTTATAGGCCGCCGGACAGTTAGCAAGCGGTCGTACCATGGCTTTGAGTTTCCACCGGGGGATCTCACGTTGGTTGAAATAGATGCTCAAGTGCCGCCGCTGCGGTAAAGGAAACATCTGGACCAAATTGTGCTCGCTTTCTTCCAGCGTCTCGCGCATCTGGGCAAGTTCGTCCTTAGAAAACTGCCAGTGGCGTCGCTGGGTCGAGTCCCAGTAGTTTGCAGCCATGATAGCACCTGATAATGGGAAACCGGATTGTCTTGTATTGTAACGCTCGACAGAAGGGCGGAAAACTAGCTACTACCTAGTTGTTAGACCGACATCGCGATCACGACATACCTACCAGGTAGCCGAGTCTGCAAAGGCCAATTCAGTAAGGACGGAGTCGCGGGCGTTTCTTGACCCGATACAAGTCAAGGAAACAACTAATGAAGTGAGTTGTTCCGGAGCGAAATGGAGGCCCGTCTGTCCGTCTGTCCGCCTGTCCGCCTGTCCGACTCGTTGGGATCTGGATGCCGCAACAGGGAGCATAGTTGGAAGCATGAAGGCAGGCCACATATATCCGGTGCTTCGCGAGAGAAGTTAGGTGCCGTGCATGTGATCAAGTAGGTACCTAGGGTACCGAAGTAAAGGCCGAGTATCGGGTATACCGTCTGTCCTACCGGACTGATACTGTACAAACCCGCTATGTAAGCTTATTTTGTACCGTATCCGATGACGTATTGCACGGACGTCCCTCGGACCTTCCTCTTGCCAGAGCTCCTGCCAAGGGTCCTACCGGCTTATCGGCTTATCGCTTATCGGCTCCATCTTATCCCGGAAACCCTGGAGAGACAATTTGCCAATTGGGGGCTTTCAGCTGCCAACTTCTACAAATACATCCCTGCAATGTGCACCTTGTCTTGGCACGCCGTGAAGCAGTGTTCCTTTTGCGCGCAATCCTTTATCTTCTGTTCTTATATGCGAGTAGCAACCGGCGTCGCGCTCGCTATCTAACTGCTCTTGCGCTCGCGAACGAATGATCCCGAGGCGAATGCGACCCACGTTCGTATACCCTGCACAACGATGCTCACGTCATAGTCCCCGGACTCATCGCGTCTTACTCTCCATGCTGTCATGAGCATCCCAGCATGAAGATTCCTGACGTGGTCACCGAGTTGGAGATGGAGGTTACCGAGTCGCAGAATGAACGCGATGCCCGCGTCGAGCGGCTCTGGAAGAAGCTAGACTACCAAGGCAGGGGTGAGCTGGACTGGAAAGGCTTGCAAAGAGGGTTGAGAAAAATCGACCACCGTCAGTACAATCTTCTCCCATGCCTCGGCCGAGCGTTCTCGCCGGTCGAGCTGACCATGCCCCCTGTGCTGACACGGGCCCTCCCAGCTCTCAAAAACGCCGATGAGATGCTCAAAAATATAATCAAGACGGTGGACACCAACGGGGACGGGAAGATTGAGTACGAAGGTGTGTGCGCAACCCATATTCTGCTAAGCCGGGTGACAGGATTCTTCGCCTATCTAGCCACCCATTGATCCATCTATATGTTCGAGCTCCTGCAGACGCGAAACTGCGAAACTGACGTGACAACTCAGAGTTCCGTGTTTTCGTCGAAGCCGCCGAAAGACAACTTTGGCACCTATTTCAGTCAATCGACGGCGATAGAAATGGCAAACTCGACAAAGAGGAGCTCCAAGCTGCCTTCCACAAGGCTGGTTTGGCGGTACCCAATCGAAGGCTGGATGCATTCTTCGAAGACATTGACCGCAATAGTGATGGGTTCATCACCTATGAAGAATGGCGGTACGTCGACTTCGTAGTTTGTTTTTGTTCTGTTTCACCTGCTCCAAGTTAGAGATCATGGGCATGTGAAAGCGAACGCGATCGTCATGAGGCGGAATCCGCTAGTTCTGCTGAACTCGCCTCATGCCCGTGCTATTAAGAAAGCCATTGTGGGCCTTTGATCGCGATTGCGGGATGTAGAGAAATACTGACAGCCTGATATCAGGAACTTTCTCCTATTTATGCCCAACTCCGAATCGACAAGAACCCTGCACGCGGTGTTCACGTTTTACGCGGACATTCTTACCCTCACCGCGGAAGGTGACTCGGTGATGAGTGAAAGTTCGCTCCAGGGACTAGGTACGACCACAGGCTTCCTTCTATCTATCCTCTTTGGTTCAATCATAAGATTTGCGCATCAGCTGGCAGAATATGACTCTTCCCTCCCTTCATCGCACGCGCCGACACGGGGTGTTCCACGAGTGACCGATGACCCTGGCGATGTGAACCTAGCAGCATCTCAATCGTGCGTTCGACTACCCAAAAGCGCAATCGTGCCCGGGCTACCTAGCACGTCTAACGCGGTGCCAGGAGCGATTCCAGCTGACCTTTCCACATCTCAAGACTCTCAGATTGAAAGTGCTACACGTGACGGGGTCAAGAAATCCGTACTGATAAACTACGTCCCCGATCCAGGCTATTTCCTTGCCGGTGCTGTCGCGGGAGGTATTTCTCGTACCGCTACTGCACCCCTCGACCGACTCAAGGTGTATTTACTTGTTAGTACCAAATCAGATGCCAAGGTCGTTCTAAATGCCGCAACGAAGAGCAAGTCTCCCCCTTTCAAGAATCTTGGTAGACCGCTTGTTGCAGCTGTGAGCGATCTCTACAAGTCTGGTGGCGCCCGGGGCTTCTTTGCTGGTGAGTCGATACCCTATTAGTCCCTGCCGCTTCTTCTAATGCTCGGATATGAAGGCAACGGACTCAATGTCGTCAAAATCATGCCAGAGACCGCGATTAGAGTACGTATAACCTTCTTCTCATAACGCTAGAGCTACGGCTCATATGGCCTTCAGTTTGGAGCGTATGAGGCCGCGAAAAACGCGCTGGCGGGTCTTGAAGGCCACCGAGATCCACAGCGCATCAACCCCTATTCAAAGTTTGTTGCCGGGGGCGTTGCTGGTATGGTAGCGCAGTGAGTTGCCACGCACCCGCACCCCCGACCTCAATTCTAATTTAACTGTGACCAGGTTCTGTGTTTATCCTCTTGATACTCTTAAGTTCCGGTATGTGTTGTCTCTACTTATCAATTCGACTGTCGCGTGCTGACACAGTAACTAGGCTGCAATCCGAATACGTATCTGGCGGCGCCCGGGGCAATGCGCTCTTGTTACAAACCGCTCGCAGGATGCTCGCAGAAGGCGGTACTCGAGCTGCTTACCGTGGCGTTACAATGGGTTTGATCGGCATGTTTCCGTACTCGGCAATTGACATGGGCACGTTCGAATTCCTCAAAACCACATATGTTCAATATAACGCGAGAGTATCCGGTTGTCATGAGGAGGACGCGCAGCCTAGCACGTTTGCGACCGGCATCATGGGGGCCTCATCGGGCGCTTTTGGCGCGTCAGTCGTCTATCCTCTCAACGTGCTTCGTACACGGCTCCAGACCCAAGGCACGAGCATGCATCCGGCGCGGTACAACGGCATCTGGGACGTCGCCCACAAGACAGTAAAAAACGAAGGAGTGCGAGGTCTCTATAAGGGCTTGATGCCGAATCTGCTTAAGGTCGCCCCCGCGCTTAGTATCACGTGGATGGTGTACGAAAACACGAAGAAGATCATGCACCTTCATTAGAGCATCTCTGCAATAGCAGATGGAAATCCACCAATTCGTGCTCGCCTTGGGTCCCTCATACCCGAGGTTGCAGCCTATCCTTACATACCAACAACGTATCTTACACAAATAGACGAAGGAGAAAAAGGGCGAAAGGGAACAGGTTAAGAACGGCGGCGATATCCAGTCTACATTGGCGTGCATTGGTTGGCGTTTCAGGATTTTTCCTCCTCCCGTTGACCCGGGTCATTTTGTCTCATTTGGCAAGTCACTTTTGATCACAAACTCGCTGCGATGAGTGCTTTAGATAGAGGCGTGACGAGATACCCTAACCACGCAGTTGGTATCATTTCTTTGTTTTCCCCCGTCGATTCGATCTCTCGCAAGGGAGATATGGCGGGATAGTTAGTGGTGGACGACGACACTCATATGTGCGGATATTTGCACATGATGGAACATATTGCGGTTTGCCGCCAACCATGTTGATGAGAAAGGTTGCGGACGTGGAACGAACGTATTCCGAGAACTTCGGATGCGACTCTTAGCCTTTAACTTAGCTTGCTACTAAGGAATCATATTTCGCAAAAGGCTTTAAGCCAGTGGTGCTCCATCGCTTTTCTCAGTCCCATTTGAGCTCTACGACGACATCGTTACTTGGTCAACCATACATACTGTGAGTGTGGTGCACTGTCACGTATGCATCGCTTACCCGCAGTATATGTACATATGCATGCGAGCCCCGCGCCCCATCTACCAACTTGTCAGATATCATAACCGACAGAACACTCGCAGCAGGGTGTGGGGTGCTTTTCTTTTCTTTTCAATGCATTCGTACCTAACAAGGCGGATTATGTTGTGTTCGTTGACGGACGTGAGATAGAACAAGGGGTGATTGACAAGGCACAGAGAAAGGTTTGTCGAGACACGAACTCTGAGCTACATATTAGTCAAAGATTGTTCATCGCTGGAAGACAGTGGTGAGTAACAGGATGCGTTCGGTTTGACGGATCGACGCGGTGATGAAGTAAGAGCTATGCGGGGGATTATGACCAGTAGAATGAGTACAGATAACTGCGGACGGACAGGTTGACGAAGGTGTGTTGAGGCACGAACACTAGATTATCAAGTCGTGCGAGGGATTTGTAGAGATGGCCCATCGATGGTGTAGCAACAAGTTGTATTAAAGCCTCCATATACGGACGTATAACGGTCTGGTTCTACAGAGCCGCGTATTCATTAACACCGAAAACTACCTAGACGACGACCAAAACCTCCTTGATTAATGCCGACCGTACCAATTTCATCGTGATCTTTTATCTCGGAAGGTCGGATCATCTTCCGAAAGTGGACTGGCGTTAGGTTCCGGAAGGCTATGAGGATTGGCGTTTCGAGGCGAGTATGAACCCGATAGGCAACGAACAGAACAGAGAATGTGTGCGCTGTGTGGTAATCTGTTTTGCAGGAAAGTATTGCCAACTACAACCGGGTAGAGGCAAACACCAGTCATTCTTTCTTCCGTTCAGATGAGCGCTCTTCAAAATGGGGGCACCCGCTGGTTTATCTAGGGGAGGAGTATAATACGGGATCCCGAGCCGGAGCTTTCCTGATGCTATGGTTGTATACGGAGGACTGCAACGTTAACGCGAGTTATACGGAACGCATTGCTCTGCTGCTCACTATCGTGTTGCTCGAGCACCACCTCAAGTCTCAGACAGGTAAATGAGGGTGCTTGTCGTTGG
Organism: Xylariaceae sp. X802; assembly: GCA_028637635.1. Lineage (NCBI taxonomy): Eukaryota > Fungi > Ascomycota > Sordariomycetes > Xylariales > Xylariaceae > Xylariaceae sp. X802. Next base: position 672,976 of record JAJFDH010000006.1, on the reverse strand, counting down.
TAAAGTATGTGGAGTCACTGGAGTGGCCAAGCGACGGCAGGCGGAGCAGGAGGGTAAACACGCCTGTATAAGTCGCGTTAACATGCTGGCTTTCCATGTACGACCATAACCTCTGGAAAACTCGGGATCCCGTCCGCTCTCCCATAGATAAACCAGCGAGTGCCGAATTAGTAGTCGGGTCGGTGACGACCGGCGAATCCTTGGTGTTGTACATTTCTTTTTGGGTTGTCCCCCTTATCCCCATCAATGTAGAGAGGTTAGTGAAGGCATCTCGATGGCGAGCGGCAAATTCCCCGTATTGCATGCTACTTTTCTTTTTCTTTTCTTTTCCTTAAAAAAATAGCTAGTGGTATCACTTGAACCATAGTGGCTGACAATTCTGTTCAGCAAACGCCTCGCCTTCCATGATTCCGTGGATGTAGCTGTCACCGACGACTCTCCAATGATTCTTCTCCGTAGCGGCTCTCGCTAGGATAGGCGCCGGGTGGCCTTGCAATACGATGACGCTGTCGCCGACCCTGGATTCGCGCGGCCCGAGACCCATGTATCCCTTTTTCGTAATGAAAAACCGCCGATGTCTGGTGAGACCGACTTGAGGGAATAGTTCCATAACTGAAGCTGTTGTTAGCATTGAGTGGATTATTGACACTATCGACCTAACTGTAGTCGCTTGATCAGCTTGGCGACTCAAGAACTTGTCAAAGTCTTCGAACTGTTTTCTCGTATCAGCCGCGGCATCCTTGTGGTCTAAGGGGAGATTTCGCCCGCGGATAACTTGCCAGAAGGCATCGAGGGTAGTCTGTCCGGTCGATCGATACGTATCTCCCAACTGGGCTTCCGCGCACATCTTTCTCGCCGCGAGATAGAACTGGCAGAAGCTAATGGCGCTTTGCCAAGAATGGATTCCGTTTTTGATGTAAATCGAGTAGAACACAGTAGCGGTTGTCAGCAGATGATTTGCTCGTCTATCAGCCTGTTGATATGCTGCGGATCCTGGACTATTGGCGGGACTCAGGACCGCTACAGAATCGAATTGAACCCCTTGAAGTTGCAACAAATTGCCGACGAAAACCGGGTTGCAGCGAACGCTCCCACCGGCACTCAGGCCCCGGGGATATGCCTCCCATCTTACGAATCCCCAACTGATCAAGCCAGAAGGCTGAGGGTCTTTCTCTTCCTCATTTTGAAAATTGATGGCCCAGGACGGGTAGTTTTCCTGCTGCGGGTCGTCGGCTCTGCACCCTCTACAGATAGCGAGGACGTCCAGCTTCCTAGTACGCGCAAGATAGCCTCTGGTGAAATCAATAAACACCTCCTCGTCACTTTTCTCACTAGTGTAAGGGTTGTCAGCATACTCCAAATCGGACTAGATAGTATACGAAGAAACTCGAATTTCGAATCAATAGCAAGGACAACAGAAGGTAACGTAAGGGGATATGAAGCTTTTCATACTAATCAATGTCAATATAATCTTCCTCGTCGGAGCTTTTGATTCCCATGAGCCCGTATATCTTGTCCTTTCGCTTTGTAGCGTCTTGGTTCCAAGCCATGATCATATGGCAGAAGATATCCTCGTCAATACCCTTGGGCCAATGCCGAAAGTGCAGCATCGTAGACAGATGACTATTGACGTCGAAATTCGTCTTTGATATCTCCTGCGCCTTTGCAATCAGGTCCCATTCGATCTGAAACTTGCCGCACACAACTACTGCGTAGGGCGGGAGCACAGTCTCCTGAATAACCCATACTCTCTGGAACCACGGCCGTGAGAATACAGAGCTGATGGCGGCGCCAGATGCTACCTTGTCCAATAAATTCTTCGGGGATTGGCCCCGCCGCAGACCATTTTGTTTCTCGCGTCGCTGTACCTCTTTCCAATCGTAATAATTAAACTTCTCCCCGGTTTCCCATTTCGAGGCCATGAAGCGCACTGCCTTGAAAGCAAAGCGGGTTAACGAATCATGTTCGCCAATCCAGATGACGACTCGCACGCATGAGGAGTAGATTTGCCCCATAAGCCGTACTTGAGAGTTTTTCTCTTTATCGTCATCTTGATTGATGCAGATCGCATCTATCCACAAAGATCTAGGCGAGTTCCCGTTGGAAGGCCGTAAACGCCGCAGGGCGGCATGAAGACTGGGTCTAACAGGGAGGGCCGAGTCATCAATTGTGATGGTAGCATAATCAGTCGGGGTTCCCCAGAAGTAAGACAGAGCCTCGTATTTCTCTTTTATCTTCGTCAAGGATACATGCTGGAGACGGCATTTGACGGGTCCTGAGCCTGGCAAAAGGTCTAGCAATCGGATTCGCCCGTCCACGTTACCAAGCGACTTGTATTTGTAAGGTGCCATGGAGGAGCGTGTTTGTCGGGGCTGAGGACGTGCCGTTTGGCATATTCACTCTCATCTGCCGCAGGGGCACAGACAGCTCTTAAGAAGGTTGAGGCCTTGGGTGAAAAGCATTCCCCGTCCTCGGTACGGGCTACAGTCGTATGCAAGTGAGAAATAAGGATTCAGCTGTCGTTTCCCCTGCGACTTCAGCCGCCCAACCTCCCAAAAAGTGCATGGCGTACCGGTATAGCATCTTCGATGTCTCACTTATTCCTACCGCGACATCTATGCGTACCAGAAAACCGGTACTTTGGCTTGCTAGTGCTGATGAGTGCTTGCACTGGGAACTAGCCGAGATTGCTTTGAGATGTTGGCGAGCAGGAGGGGGTTTGTAGTTGAGTCTTGAAGATATGAAAAGGAAAACCGGTTACATACCAAACACAAGAATCACGAAGCACGAAGTACCATTGCGCACAAACTCTGGTGCGCGTGTACATCATTAAATCCTAGCGCTATTATTGGCCAGCTGAAGGAGCTAGTGGGGCTCAGCTGCAGCGCGCATTTCCATTGTTTTGCCCCCTGTCAATCATCAGGTGACTTCGCGCATCAAACGCCAACCCCTACAACTTCCCCAGGTCCTGCCCAGGTTCTCCTCTTATGATTATTCCTACCCATCCACCTACCTACCCGTGCGGTCGTGGCATCGCACCCCGCCGACTTCAGTTTGGATTCGCCGGGGCTCACCAACTATGAAGGCGAATCCGAATTGAAGTCGGTGCGATGGCACGGGTATTACTTCTGCGACGGCAAAAACAACGCACGCCGTTGTTGACCGCACGGTTATAACAGGTATATATACTATCCGTGACAACTTCGTACGGACCACTTCGTCCCTTCTTCTCTTTCTCATTTCGGCTGCGTGCCTAAGGGAGTGTAGCCCACAAGAAAGGCCGCGAGTTGCTCGATACTTTGCAGTCAATCACCGAAGACACTGACCGCATCTTTCCTGCAATACGTTATGAGTAGGGTTCGCTCAGCATTTAAGTCGATGATCCAAAAACCACAGCTTCGCTGCTCTAGCTAGCTAATGGGACGCTGCCAATGCCCCAGCTTGTCAGTGGTCCTGTGACAGCCCTGTTTCAGCCACCCCCAGACGACGGCGTTCCCTGGGGCAGCCCGATCGATTTCTCCCAAGCGCCGGCGCCACAGGGTGCGCCTGATATGGGCCTCCCGAACAGTGATATGCCTAATATGGGCCTCCCGAACGGTGGTGCGCCTAATATGAGCCTCCCGAACGGTGGTATGCCTAATATGAGCCTGCACCCAAACGGCCTTTGCCATCGGCCTACGCTGTCGATGAAGGCCCAGAGTTAGACTAGATCTAGCAGTGAGGCATTGTCCAGTGTCGAATTTCACCAGATTCGCAAAGACGCACGCCATTACACCTAGGTATATATGAGCCCGACTACTCATGGGCCATGAGTACAGCGTAGTACTAATGGAGGGTGCTCGGTTGAGCTTTTAGCCTCCGTCACACATTTACCGACGACTACGGAACGTATGTCTCACGTACAACAACGCCAATTCTGGCGTTTGGATCGTTTGCAAAATTACGCGGCGGCACGATACAATCCAGCCCAATAGGCGCTTGCCGATGTCCGAGCTGCTGTGGCAGTGTCACATACGAGATCCGATCAGCCGAGGACTTCCTCCCTCCGGGCTCGGGTGATTAGGCTAGATACAATCAAGACGAGAATAGGATCCGTCTTTCCATATGTTCCTTGTCCTTTTGGATCAGAACGAAATATACTATTAAGGCGACAAAGAAGTTGGAGTGCCTTTCGGAATAGGCGAAACGAACGAAAGCGACGTAACGTATATAATGAAAAACGTCGTCATGCCACCTCGACGCCGTGCTACGCGCGCAGCAACTGACCCGGCTACTGAACCACGCTCTGCTGGTATTTACACCTCTAGCTTTCCGAAGATTAGAATATGCTGGCCTCTAGGTACAGATTAGGACCTAGCGAAGCACGAGGAGGAGCCGGTTGTCTGTGGTAATTGCGTCGTCCACGTCGTTCGTGTTTGTAATTCCTTATTCTGCGACGAAAACGGACTATCGCCGCTACTTCAGACTGGCCGCCCACAACAGGCCAGTGCTGTGACGGCTCACATTTGCCTACCGAAGGTAAACAAACAGGCCTGCAACGCCTGTCGAAGTACGAAAAGCTGCGGCCCGAGGAAACCGTCGCTACGAGATCCACCACCGGACGCGCCTGGCGGACTGGACATCCTGCCAAACGACAGGGACGAGCACTGGGCGATGCACTGGGTAAACCAGCTGATACCTACCCATCCACTTACCACGATTTCATCACCCCTACCACCCATACAGACCCCTCCAGAACCCACGACATCCAACAACGTCACGATGGGCACGATATCCCATCCCACCATATCCCTGGTACAAATCAGTCCCGAATTCAAGGGACGACTACAACAGGGTTACCAGGAAGATCCATACTTTAGACGAACACTAGACATCATCCACCGCGAGTCGCAACGACGTCCCGAGGACAGAACGCGTATCCCATTCATAATCCGTGAACGAGTACTGTGGAACGCCCCACGAGACAAACCGGAACGACTATGCATCCCCAGATCTTGCCTTCCAGATTTCTGGGAGATCGTTCACGGACCCAATCATGTCAGCTATGGGAAGCTGACGCACATCATGACCCAATTTTGTATTCACAAGGGCCTGCGTCGCCTAAAAGACTACATCGACGGATGCCCAGATTGTCAGATCCTTCAGCCGCGACGTCACAAACCGTATGGAAGCCTCCAACCTATCCTATCCTCACCTCCATATCCATGCTATCACATAACTATGGATTTCGTCTTAGCACTCCCGATGTCACCTGAAGGGTACAACTGCGGATTAATCCTGGTCTGCAAGCTATCTAAAGAAACGTAAATCATACCCGGGAACAACAAGTATACGACCCTCCAATGGGCAGACCGTCTCCTGGATTGTCTACTGGCAGCAAATCTCGGAGTGAAGGATCTTTGACCACTTTTGCGCGAAGGACGTATTAGGATCTGAATCCACGAAGTGCATTAAGTCCCGCAAGGGACGCAAAGGAGGAGGCTGTGTTGCCATGAGCATATATCACACCCAGCGATGAGTGGCTATTTCTTTAGGGTATCACTTATCCAACACCCGCCTCTCATTATCCAGCACCCCCAAAGTCGCTCGTCGCTCAAAACGGGATTCTGGGGGCCGAGATGTGGCCGACCCGCAGAATTCAGCATGTCACCATAAGTACTGTCGCATCGCCATACGAAGTACGCCCGGGTTCTGTCCTGTTGATCAACCTACCTACCCTATTCTCGATCATGAAGGGATGCTTCTCACCTACCTACCCATTACCTATACCCCGCGGTTGATGTATTTGAGTGCTTAGATACGAACTGCAGCCTGTAACCAGGTTGAGTGGTCATAGGCAGGACGGGGTTCAGCGTCCATAGCAGCCCGTACCTCCACGGCTACCTAGAGTTATACCAGTCGGCTGCACAACGCTTTCATGTCAATCACAGTAATTACGGTATAAGTATGACTTCGGAATGATGGGTAGTTATCTACATGGGATTTTTCCGGCAAGATTAAAAATTTAAAAGCTGCTGATATATCTGCGAAACTTTGAGACAACAGTGATGTGCCAAGATACTTGCGACGACATGCTGAGCCGGGAGCCCCATTTTGGGGGTGCTGGATAAGTGATCCCTTTAACGTTTGCCAAACTTGAGGTTGATGCCTTCAACTGCCGTCCCGAGTACAATGCGTTTCTCGATATACGGTAGCTGGCGCCTAAAATACATCCACGGATGTCGGTGGATTCAAGCTCTCACAGGCCACGGCCCCCAAACAACGCGCCATTAAGACCGCTAATTAGAACCACTGTACAGACGTACTTCGAGTCTTCGAATTATCTACCTACCCAGCTGCTCCGGTCCTCTATCGACATTCGATGTGCCCCTATTATTTCGAAGCGATGTACCTACTTAACAAGTTAACATCAATTCGAATTAACCTTCCATATGACGATCCCCTATCCTCACACCTACCCCGTATGTTCGGGTCCTTACGCCGCATACCCGAAGAGATATCGGCATGCGCACCGTAGAAAGAATCTGCTTGGCAGGCCGGACTACGGTTCTCGATAAAGAACTACAAGAAAGACGTGAATAGAGTCCGTCTTTTCATATGGTCCTTTTCCTTTCAGACCAGAACGAGATATACTACCAAGGCTGGCAAAAGACGTTTACGGAGGAGCGCTTGCGGGGAACTATACCTATTATCCATCCATCTCAGCGCATACAGATCTTGGAAAGTCAAACTGGACGTGGGATGAAGCAAGGGTAGGAAATATACACACATACTTCCATCACAAAACCAAAAAGAAAAGCCAGAAGCTTCCTTCGTCTTTTAGGCGTCTTTTAGGCTCTACAGCTGCAGAAAACCCCAGTGACTCATGAGTTCCCGTCCAGCTACGCGTAATTCGAATGTACACTCGAAGACAACCGCGTTTAAAGCCTGCGCACAGTAAACAAGTCTTATATATACCTATAAATACAATGAACCCTTCAGTCTAGTCGGTCGCCGATCCCTCATCCTCCACAACATAAACAATTCACGACCTACAGATATTACTAGGATCTAGATTTATCAATAATCACCATGCCGGCGCGACAGCAACGACAGCAACGGCGAGCGCAGCGACGACGACAGCAGCAACAAGAATTCCACCTCTTCGGCCTGCTCCCAACCGAGCTGCGTCTCCAAATCTGGGTAGACTCCTGGGAGCCAAGGACAGTCTCCATATTCCCAAAGGAAGGCAACAACACCGAATTCCTGCGCGACAGGGACCTACACGACACACAGCGCCGTCGACTCCCCGCCTCGGCCTACGTGAACTCCGAGTCCCGGAGCGAGACGCTCCGGTACTACAAGCGCTGTTTCGCCCAGCGGGACAAGGCCGGTTTCCTCTGGTTCAACCACCGTCTCGACACCCTATGTATGGCATCAATGATACACCTCAGAAACGATTGCACAGGCCTATCAAGCCTACAATTCCTCAACCCGGACGACCTCCGAACCGTGCAACGGATGGTCCTCCCAGAGATCCAATCGCTCCCTATCGAAGCAGCGACGCCTTGCCCGGGAGGATTGCAGTTGAAGCCAGTAACGGATTCATTCGAGTCGCCCCGCCTCGACGCCCTCCTGCAGGAGCATTTCCCCAGCCTGAGGGAGATCACCTTGGTGACGGGATTCTGGCTCATCTTCAAATGCTACGACAGCGAGCCTTACATGTATCTTTTTTCCAAGAATCCAGGTGTCCGCCTGCATGGCCCTATGAGGACGACATACCTCGGGAAACTTAGAATTCGGCATTCACCCGCGTGCCTAAGCTTGACCCAGGAATGTAGCCGCAAGGCAGAATTGGTCATTCAACGATACGGTTGCCGATTAAGTGAGACGGACGTGGAACCATTGGAGCAAGCTATTGAGTGGATATTGCTTTAAGTTACTGGGTATAAGGTGTAGTGTAGAATACCCAATCACTTCTTTGGCACGCCGGATAATAGTCGAACTATACTATCTAGTCCGTATGAATTATAAAGGTAATTGTGTATTATATTTTTGTAAGATGTCAATAACTACCCCAGCACCCCAAATCAACCCCCCGATGTCTTTTTCAGCCCCTTTTCCTCCCCCCCCCCCCCCCCCACACTTTCGCCGTGTTGACTTGCCTAGACAGATTATTGTTGAAAGCGCTGATCTGTTTCAACGCTGAATCCAGTCCTACGTTGTCAGAAAACTTGGACAGATGAGCGTAGAGTTCCGACAACTCTATCGCATATCTTCTCTCTGCCATAATCCTCTCGCTGCTGCCCTCCACCTTCACGTCGTCTTCATAACACGGCCTTTTGTTGGGATAGCTTTTGGAAACGTCATCGGACCGTTTCCGCTTAAGGAGCCTATTTATGAGATTAGCTACGGGCAGGTAAGGATAAAATATTTACATCAGAATGGGATAAATTACCTATCCATGGAAGGATCGTAGAGCGACCGGTTCACCCGAATTGCTCCAGAGTTGTCGGTCGCAACTCGATTCATCTTGAGGAGGTTAACGGCCGTATTCTGAGGCATTGTCTGTAGGGCTGCCGAATGGATCTGGCCCAATAGAACAGATGCCACTTCCTCACTCTCACTCCGCTTATTCCTCTTCGGAGCGTTGGGTTGTGCCGTCCATCTACCGTCCCAGCCCCTTCGAATCCATCGCTGTTTAAAGTAGTCAAGAACAGCCTCCCATTTTGTCTGCTCACCCGGGCGCAATCCATCCTAACAAGGCTCTATGGCCGCCCTATCAGCATCGATCGCTGAACTTAGTTCGCTCTACGAGTCTGTGGCGACCATAGAGCTTGTTTTGGAACGGAAAGGCGTGTTGCGGTGAGCGTAGGCTTCCACTGCAAACACGGCAGTCTCGGACACTATCTTCGGTTAGAGGTCTCTTAAAATTTCGGGCCTCTGGATACACGGCGGAGAAGTTCTTACCAATCGAGAAAGGGTGTACAAGGGCTCCGACCCTGGAACTCCAGGTTCCTCTCGCAACTTGCTTATAGCACCAGCTGCTTGTTCGAATTTCAGCGTGCTGTTGAGCCTGACCCTTAAGTCATTCCACACGCGGCCAGCATAGTCTCCGTATCGCGAAAAGAATTGGAGATGCTTGAGGTTATCCATGTCGTCTGTGGACGCGATAGCCGTATGCTCACGATCAAGGTGGTGAATAAGATCCACCACGACGGCACATGAAAGCTGTGTGTTCTCTGGACTGTCGCGAATCTTGTTCCTGGGGATTTGTTACTTTCCAGAATTATGAATCCTTTCATCTGATTTGGAGGGCCGAGATGGGTTGGTGTCACGGAACCGTAGTTAAGCCGAACAGCCCTTGCCGAGCAGACGGGCTCGTAGGCACGGGACGGGCCGTGGCGTGGTATATAAAGGGGTAAGCTGGATTTCGCCACTCAGAGATAGAACTTCCCTCGTGCAATAATAACAGGTGGTCAATTCTGGAATCACCAGAGGTTTGAATCGTGACAATGGGAGAGTGGATGAGAAGAAGAAGAAGAAGAAGAAGAGGAAGAGGGAACGGAAGTAGAGTAAACACATTGCTTTTAAACAAGAAGGGTCGGCAGTGGTGACGACATGACCAACAACTTGAAGAGAAGGAGAAAGCCCTCGTCCTTCCTCTTCGAGTGCACGGACACTCATACGGAGACGTCTATGAAGGAAGTGGCAGCTATCGGGGCAGGGAGGTGACAGCCCGTTGATCACAGAAACAAAACATTTCAGGAAGGGCCGCCGGCATTGCCTCCTTTGGGCTCTTACGTGGAATGACCCGAAGATGGGGCAGTCGACGCTAGTCTGGTCTGTCGGGTCTGTCGGGCAGGTACCAAAACGACCTACTTGTACCTACCGTATTCACCCCTGAATTGCATTCATTGATCGTTTCGATAATCACAATGGAAGGCGGTATATCGGGGCTACCCAAGAGCCGCAAGCGTGCCCGTGATTGAATTACATAGAAGCTCGTAGGACGGTCGGTCAAACAGCAGGGTATGGTATTAATAGGTAATAGGCAAGCAGCTAGGACAGCAGAACTATGGTTCTCGAACCGTCGACTTAAACCACTGAGCAACTGGGCTCATACCTGTGACGGAGTGTGAAAGGTTGAACGTGGTACCCCCTTAGCACAATGATAGCCAAAGTCCTTCGAACGGTTACGAGCGACTGGGTTCAAGATGGCCGGACCCAAGGTATGCTTTGGAAGACTTTGCCAAGATTCAAGTTAGTCGCTCTACAGTATAGACTGAGAAAGCGAAACTGTGAACGGTGCCGTAAGTCGCTGATGCCTTAGGTATAGATAGCGTGCGCTGTTGAGCAACAGGGCCGCTAATTGCAGCGACTGCCCTTCCATCTAGGCACTGTAAATACCGTAGCAGGTCGGTTCGTCGCGTACTGTGAACCGACTAATTCGAAGTCTTGGCTTATGTCCAAAACCGTTGAGATGTCAGCGGGCAGATAAAACCATACCAAAACAACCAATTCCCCCAAAAATGCAACCCCGGCCACGCCCAATCCAAAAGTTCGCCGCCGCCGCCTCCCAGTGTTCAGCAGAGGTACGCCGCTCCAGTTCGCACCTATTGCTCCCTATGAAGAAGAGAGTTGCCAGTTATCTCTGTGCTAATCGTCTGGCCTCCATCTAGGCCGCTGTATACGGGAAGTGCATCGTGGCCGATTACAACTCGGTCCACAAGGACAAATGCGCCGCCGAGTTCATGAAGCTAAAGGACTGTTATGTAGTGAGTGATGCCGACGGAATCCTGTGTTTTATGCACCGCGGAGGCGACTCACGCATAGCTACAGAAACACGCAAAGAAAACGCGGTGATGGATCACGGCCGTCCATGCTACATAGACAAGATGATTCCTACTTGTGGCCCTACGCAATTGTCTGGCAAGATAACCGGCGATTTTGCTTGTTACGTCTGAAAACCACCAATTTATTCTCTTTCCGGGGGACAGGAGATCGTCAAGGTCACTACACGAGAGGCTGTCTAAACATCCGCCCGCAGGCATAGGTATCCTTTCAAGTCTATGAAAAAAGACTCGGTATATCCCGCTAAATCTCTAGACACTCGGTCTATAATCTAAGCAGCCTGAGCAAGAACGTCGCTTTCTGCACTTCTTGTTCCTCTTCCGCAATAATGCCGTCCTCGTTTCCATTAGGAATCTCACCCTGCACCTGTGTGATTTCATGCTTGTCTAGCGGTCTCCGTAGGGCCTTCTCAAACGCCTGTGTCTGGCTAACAAACACTTTCGACAAGCCGATGTCCTCCGGGTCCGAGAGCACCTTGTACTCCATCCTCACGTCGTCCGTGGGCTGGAGGCCCGCCTTCTTTCGAAGCCGCTGCACGCGGTTGATAATCTCCCGTGCGACGCCTTCCTCCGCCAGTTCTGGGTAGATGGCCGCGTCGAGAATCGTGAGAACGTCATCATCAGTGTTGGGCTCCAGCGTCTGTGAATCGTCTTGCTTGAGCTCACGTTTCACCTTCAGATCACCCTCCTCGAGTCGAATGCCATCCACCATGATAAACTTCGCCTTGGTATATTCTTTCACCTCCTCGCTCGTGACATTTGGCAGCGCCTTCTTGACCCTTGCCAAATCCTTTCGGAGTTTCTTTCCAAGCACCGGCCAGTCAGCCGTCACAGAGTATTGCACATTATAGAGTGCCTCATCTGCCGTCAATACCAAGTCTCTGACGTTCAGCTCTTCTGTAATGTAGTTCTGTAAAGATCTTATGTCATCCAAATATTCTGGGTCAGCGTGGATCACGACCAGCGTCTTGAGAGGTGTCTTCAGACCGATGGTCCGGCGTTCTCGAGACACTCTAGCGAGCTCGATGACTTTCTGCATCCGGCTGACTTGACGTTCAATCTCGGGATTGAAAAGCTCCCTCCGCACATCCGGGTAGGGAAGGAAGTGGACGCTTCGAGGGTCCTCGCCCTGTAGGTGTAACGGAATATGAGGAAGCAGTTTTGAGTAAATGGTCTCTGTGATAAATGGCGTAAAGGGTGCTAAACCTTTGCACAAAGTGAAAAGGACCTCGAACAGCGTGTTGAGTGCGTGGATAGTATCGTCAAGTCCGTATTCACCCTTGAGCCGCTTCCGGTTGAATCGAATGTACCAGTTGGTTGTGTTGTCGATGAGCCCCAATAATCTAGGTACGACCGTGTATAGGCGATAGCCTACCATTTCCTCGTTGACAAATTGTAACAAGCTCTGGCAGCTGGCAAGTATCCAGCGGTCCATGACATTCGTGTTCGAGCTTTCCATCGTCGGATCGAAGAGATAGTCCTTATCTTCAACCTTCTTGAGTAGGGCGACTTGACCCTCGAAGAACTTGTAACTATTCCAGAGAGGCAATAGCACTTTCTGAACCACCTCCTTCACACCGGACTCTTTAAACCGCAAGGGCTCGGCGCGGACAACCGGCGAGTTGATCATGTAGAGTCGAAGTGCATCTGACCCATACTTCTCCATGATGATGCCCGGGTCGGGATAGTTCTTCAGTCGCTTGGACATCTTCTTTCCATCCTCTGCCAAAACTATGCCATTTACCACACAGTTCTTGAATGGCGAAATCCCAAAGAGGTGTGTACCTAATACGAGTAATGTGTAGAACCATCCTCGTGTTTGACTGTCGTGCCGAGTTAGTTTTTTTTCAATAGCGGTCCCGGTATCAGACCCTCATAGAAACGCCACAGACCGCCCTCTCCCCATAAATATAATAGCTTGAATGAGGACAGAGATGTTGAATAACTTACTCTAAACCTTCGGCAATGAAGTCTCCAGGGAAGCCATCCATAAACTTCTCCTTATTCTCGAAGGGATAATGCTTGCTAGCATATGGCATACTGCCTGATTCGAACCAACAATCGAAAACTTCTTCCACGCGTCGTAGTACGCCTTTGCCGGTCTTGCTAGGGATAGTAATATGGTCTACCTTGTCTCGATGAAGGTCTGTCAATTCGCCCTCGTACCCACTGAGCTCCTTTAATTCTTGAATGGAGCCAATGCACACCCTCTCGCTCAAGTCGTCGCTGACCCACAACGGAATAGGAGTGCCCCAGTATCGGTTCCTGGAAACATTCCAATCACGTGCATTTGCGATCCAGTTGCCAAAGCGGTTTTCTTTGACGAAGCTTGGCGTCCAGTGCATCCCTTCGATGTTTTTCATCATTTGGGGGACGATTTCAGGAATGCGGATGAACCAAGACGGGACGGCGCGATAGATGAGTGGCTTGTCAGTTCGTGGGCACATTGGGTAAGAATGCCTCAACTGCGAGTCGACTACCACACGGCCCGTTTCCTTCAGGTGCTTGATGATGGACTTATCGGCGTCTTTAATGTACATCCCAGCAAAATGCCGAACTTTTTCGCTAAAGATGCCAAGGTCGTTAAGAGGGTCGGGCGGCGCGCGGGTCTTGTCAACGACACCATTCTCAAGGGCAACATTGTAATCGTCCTCACCGAAGGCTGGAGACTGATGGACGATGCCAGTACCGGAATCGTCAGCAACATAAGTTGCATTCACGACCTTGAATGCGACGTCTTTAAACTCTTCGTAAAAGTAATCGAACAGTGGTTCGTATTTCCAGCCCGCCATCTCCTTTCCTTTCACTTTCGACAGCACCTTGTATTTTGCTTTCTTGGGGTCCTTGTAGAGTGTTGTCAGTAGTTTCTCAAGCAGGATATAATTGTTGCCTGATTTTTCGTCGAGGATCTTGACATATTCGAAGTCGGGATGCGCCGCAAGAGCCAGGTTCGTGGGAAGGGTCCAGGGGGTCGTCGTCCAAGCTAGAATATGAGTCTTCGGATCAGACACCAGAGGAAAGCTGACTACGATAGCCGGGTCTGTTACGTCTTGGTAGTTCTGATTGGCTTCGAAGTTGCTTAGAGCAGTTGTCATTCCTGTCGAATACGGCATGACCCTGTGTCCTTGGTAGACCATTCCCTTGTCGAACAACTGCTTGAAAATCCACCATTCACTTTCCATGAAGGTGGGGTCCATGGTCTTGTAATCATTGTCGAAATCGATCCAACGACCCAGCCTCTCAATAGTGTGGCGCCACTCCTCACGGTATCGCATGACGATAGAGCGGCATTCTTGGTTATAGTTGGCCAGGCCGAACTTCTGGACGGCTTCCTTGCCGGAAAGCTGGAACTTCTTATCGATCTCGTGCTCAATGGGGATGCCGTGCGTATCCCAACCAAATCGTCTCTCGACATGGTGACCCTTCATGGACCAGTATCGGGGGATGATGTCTTTGATGGTAGAAGCGAGAAGATGGCCATAATGAGGCAGACCCGTGGCGAAGGGCGGGCCATCGTAGAAGGTGTATCGCGGTTTACCTTCAGACAACTCCACCTGGATATAGCAGACACATTAGCAACCCGATAGAACGGCATGAATGGGCGCGAGCTGACCTGGCGCTCGAAGGCTTTGATCTCTCGCCATTTCTCAATGACGGCGACCTCGGCCTTGGGAAAGTCGATAGACATTGTTGAGATCCCGAAGTAAGTAGATGACCCTCCTCGAGATCGCCAGGACAAGGAGTAGGGGAGGCAGCGCGGGCTGGCCGCTGATATACTCAATCCAGTTGAGTCACACTGTCAAAAGCCGACCGCGGGGCAGTTAACTAGGTATCGCGGGGTTACAGCTTTCAACTTTGGGCAAGCCGCAACTCTGTGGGGTATACATGGTACTTCCGCTGTGGCTGATGCGCAACGAAACCGAAAGCGAGATCGGGAGCTGGAGCCACGTGGAGGTGGGCGCACGGTGCGCTCCAATTTACTTCGTACAGGCCGGGGCTTATCTAACGGGATTACCTAATTATCTAGGTACCTGGGTAACTATCTTTTATCGCCGATCGGCCGATAAGTGAGACAGTGGGCCCCGCTGGTTGCTGTACCCCGTGTCTGTCAATGCCAGCGGGTAAACAAACTCCGGCCATGTCTTGAAGGGATACATGATGTAACTACGCTCTCGGCCGCTGCTGCTTGGATTAGGTAGGGGACGCCTCCCGCATGCCTTCTGCCCACACGGATTCAGCTCCATTGTGAACGCCCATTCGAACCCTTTCATCCACTTGTCCCCAATCCGGAGCCATGACGTGTGCCATCTAACGGCGCTCTCATGGACCACAGGTACCGCCTACTATCCCGGTATCTGGACTGACTAACAGCATTTACCTAACCGCTTCTTCCTGACCCAACAATGACAATTGGGTTCCCAGTCGGCCTCCACCCCAATCGAGACCAGACCGCCCACGATCCCGGCCGCTTGACCCATTGGCTGTTCTGTTCGTAAGCCCTGCTTACACCGCATACTTTGCTTGATGCCCTGACTCTCCTGAGTTTTCGCTGCGACCCCGCGAATCCAGTCTGCCGTACTCTGCCCATCCTCGCTCAACAACACCATGACGTTCTTCTTCGGCGGGAGGGGCAGGAGCCGGACCAATATCAGCGACCTGTCCAAGCTCGCGAAGGACCATCTTCTCAGGCTCGACGGCCCCGGTGGCCTTGTGAAGGTGACTACATGTCCAGACCGTGGTAGTACCTTGACATCGAGCGCTGACGGTGCTGTCTCTCGACTAGGCTGAAGAACTGGGCAAGGTTCTGAATCAGATGAAGCTTATCTTGCAGGGAGCTCCAGGTACGAGAGACAACCCGCGACATAGGTCTAAGCTGACATGAACTCGTGATGACGGGTAGAGTATGAATGCACGCCGGAGCAGGTGTATTTACTAGTGACGGGTCTGATAGAAGAGGACCTCCTATTCTTACTTGCACAATACCTCCACCGCCTTCCATTTGAAGCGCGCAAAGACACCCAAGTCATCTTCTCCTACGTCTTCCGGTTCCGGCCCCCGACAGCGTCACCGAAAACACAGCCTGTCGCATTGAGCTACGTCGTCAACAACCGGCCCGAAGTCTTGCTAGAGTTATGTCGGAGCTACGAACACAAAGAGAGCGCGACCCCAGCGGGGTCCGTCCTGCGGGAGGTTCTGAAAAGCGAGGCAGCGGCAGCCATAATTCTCTACGATGACGGAGAACAGCCGGGATCGAGCTTAAAAGGAGTCGCCGCTATCGACAGAGAGCGGCCGCAGACCGGCAATGGCGTCTTTTGGAGGTTCTTTGACTGGATCGACAAGAGCTCATTTGAAGTCGCTGCCGACGCATTTACCACTTTTCGAGTACGGGCTCTTCCACTGCGCTGCGTTGTTTGTGTTATCCCGTGAGACTTGGCAGCTAACCAGAGCTGAGCAGGAACTCTTAACTAAGCATAAAGAGCTTGTACCGCGGTATCTGGGCGTCAACTTCGAGTTGTTCTTCGATAAATACAACAATATTCTAGTGCAGTCGAGCAGCTATGTGACAAAGCGACAGTCCATCAAGCTTCTCGGCGAAATCCTGCTCGATCGGTCCAACTACAACGTCATGACGGCCTACGTGGACCGCGGCGAGCACCTCAAGATCTGCATGAACCTGCTGCGGAGCGACCACAAGATGGTGCAGTACGAGGGCTTCCACGTGTTCAAGGTCTTCGTGGCCAACCCGCACAAGTCCGTCGCTGTTCAGAAGATCCTACTTATGAATCGGGATAAACTTCTGAACTTCCTGGCGCACTTCCTGGAGGACCGCATGGACGATGAGCAGTTTATCGATGAGAGGGAGTTCCTCATCAAGCAGATCAGGAACATGCCTCCGAATCCCGTCCCACAGACACGGCACCCCCAACCTATCTAGTATTCTGTCCGATGTAGCGTTGCGTTAAACTGAGGGTTGGCTTGGAACCCGGCGTTGAGGGGTGGGACCACGATATTCATGAAGAGTAGACGACATCATGCGAGAGCGTAAGGAGCTCGACGACGGTAGACACAGAACACAGGGAGGGGAGGGTTCTTCACGATAAAAATTACATGCATGATAGGCGTTCAGGGTGTTTCAGTCACGGTAGGGATTCAGATACGGTTGTCATGGTAAAAATAGCGATAGTTGCTCCCAATCAACAATTGTCCAGTTAGCTGTACGTGTTCCCGACGTAAGAATAAGCTTAAACAGGCTTTTGTCCCGCATACCCGAGTCACCAGGTCCGGGGTGTCCAAGATATCCATCACCGTTTCCCCCTTTACCGGGAAGATATCACGCCCGCGAGAAGAGCAGACCAAATTTACGTTTACCAGGTTACTTCTTCTCCATCCACGCCTTGAACTCCTCCTTGTAGCCATCCCGCCAGCGACTAAGCGGCGGCCGGCCCAGCACGGCGTCGTCGACGCTCCAGAGCATGCGGCGCCTGTCCATGTCCTCCGTGACGTCGTTGTCGGGACACAGGACCCAGAACTGGCCCTCGGCCATCTTCTTCTCTAGGTAGTCGGCCACCTGGTCCGGGGTCCACTGTGTTTGAGTTCTTTGTTAGCTGCTTTTTAGTTTCGGGGCGGGGAATCAGGGTGAGGTAAAAGGGAGAAGCTCGTGATAAATCCGCTCAATATAAAAGAGGGGGGCAATGATGGAGAGAGAAATCAAGTGAAG
Organism: Xylariaceae sp. X802; assembly: GCA_028637635.1. Lineage (NCBI taxonomy): Eukaryota > Fungi > Ascomycota > Sordariomycetes > Xylariales > Xylariaceae > Xylariaceae sp. X802. The sequence goes on along the minus strand of JAJFDH010000006.1, from coordinate 655,426 downwards.
AAAAGAGTAAAACGGAAAAGAAACAAACGAACCGCAGCGGCGGGTTTCTCCCGTCCCCCCGAAGCGCCGGCCAGCGGCGTCCAGGTCCAGCCCGGCACGAGCAGGTGCACGGCAATGGACGGGTGCGAAGACGCAAGGTCGTAGGAGAGCTGCTCGGCAAGGGTCTTGACGGCGCTCTTGCTAGCATTGTACGCCGGGTTGCCGGGCGGGTTCGTGATGCCCTGCTTGCTGCCCGTGATGACGATGGCGGCGGGGCCCGCGGTGGCCTTGACGAGCGGGAGCAGCGCCGTGATGCCGTTCGCCACGCCGAAGAGGTTCGTGGTCATGACTTTCTGGAAGTTGGCCATGTTGGTGTCATCGAAGGACGTTGGCGCTTGCGTGCCTGCGTTCAGGACCAGGAGGTTTATTTGGCCTGTTTTTTTAATTGTCATTATTTTAATTCTTTCTTTAACAACAACAATACCAAAAATCTTTTATAACATTGTTGTGATATCGGTATGCAGGCATGTGACGATGAAGTGAGGCGGGTCCGTATGAGAGCTTTAGTGATGAGGGGTCACATCAAAACCAAAAGATGACAAGAAAGCAGATGATGGATGGAACAGAAGCACGCGAGTGAACAGAAGCACGCGAGTGAACAGAAGCACGCGAGTAAACAGCGCAACGAACCTCCGAATTCCTTGACGACTTTTTCCTTAAGGGTCGTCCACTCCTCGAACTTTCCGACGTCGATTTGAACGGTGCTGACGCCGTTGCCAAGCGCCGACTTGGCAGCGTCGAGATTCTTCTCGTCCAAGTCGGCGATGAGCACACGCATGCCATGCCCAAGGCACTTCTTCGCGATGGCAAGGCCGATGCCCGACGCGCCGCCGGTAATGACGGCCGTGTTCTGGCTAGAGTAGATACCTGGCATTTTGTATTCGGATGCACCGGATGGCTCTGTCGTTGTTCTCGTGTCTTGTTTGTCTGGCCTGTTGGCTTCAACAGTTCCCTTCGGCTTTGCTCACTATTAACTCTTGCGCGGTCCGATGAATTAGGTAGGCAGGGACTTATAGTCAGTTAGGTAGTGTTCCGAGTTTTTCGATGGGGCCGGAGTCTCGGATTTAGGATATTGGGTCATTGTCCGTGATTATACTAATGTACTCAACATGTATGACGTTAGGTATTCGACCGGCCTCCTTTTCGCAATACGTTACCTGTTTCCCAGGCCGACAAACAAAACACATCCTTATAACCTTCGATGACACCCGTCCTAGTCGGAATGACGGATATCTTTTGCAATACTTTTACAATTATTCTGTACAGACAACAAGGCCCTTCCAACCTTGACGAAACGCCACCCCTCTCTTGACCTGGGGCGCCCAGTCGTAGTATGCTCCAACCAACCGACCGTTTCGCCAAACTCCCCCAAGCTGTCAAATAACGATGTTTATCCATCACCGTTGTTGTGGCTGAGCCGGCATCCTAGACAGCAGAGCATTCACGCTTTCTCGAGCATTAACGGTGCCCCAGACACTGTCCCTGCCGCCTTTGCGCCATTCATCTCCGCTGACGTCCTCGCCGCCACCTCTCATCGCCTCACCCAATATCACCTCGAGATCCCGTTTTTGCGAGCTTAGCCAGTTTCGCACAAACGTGGCTGGGTCTTCGCTAAGGGATTTGAGGAGGTCGTGTTTCGTCTTGGAAACATGTATGGCTTGGATGATGACCGCCAATTGCTCGTCCAGCGACGCAACCTCTTTCAACATGCCCGCATACCCTGCATTGTTCAAGAAGGAGGTCATCCTTTCGCGTAATGGATCATCGACAGCGACACGGACATCGTAAGTTGTAGGCTGGGGGTCTTTGTGAAACTGCTCATCTAGTCGGATGGTGTAAGGGAGCTGCACAGGGGGAAGGGGTCGGATATGAGGAATAATATACTCCGTGAGTCTGGGGATGGCTCCCATTTCGATTCCGAAAGCCTGGTTAGTTGTTAGTCGCGGTATGTGTGCCCTGTGCAGTGATGGTAGGTACTCACGCTTCGCAAGAGGTCGTCGCAACGGAAATTCCTTTTTTCCTCGTCCTCCTGCAAGCCCATCATCCTTATATACTCCCAGATTCCCATGACAACCTCTTGGCGTGTGGCCTCGCGCATATCGAGCATTTCTTCTAGTATGGGACTCAGGGCGTAGCGTTCGGGCTCCTCATGTCTGGTGAGATTGATAGTGATATTGAGGTTCTCGTCGCCGCTGCGCTTGAAAGTCAATTCGTCAAAGTCAGCAGCAGCCGGCAGGTTAGGCGAGCCGCCCACTCGCTCTGGCTTCTTCCATTCAACACTCTGCTCGGCCCCTCTCAGGCCGGCGGGGAAGTCAACGTCGAGCGCCTTGAAAAAATATGAGAATCGGTATCGAGGCGACTTCGGGGTTTTAGATTCTGGGTCCATTGGGCCGTCCTCGTCCATTCGATCTGGGTCGTTGGAGTCCTCGTCGTCATCGTCCTTGTCGAGATCGTCGTCGTCGTCCAAGAGCCGGCCTTCGATCTTGACACGGTAACTGGGTTCTAGGTTTGAGTTGAAGTCGAAAGTTTCAACATTAATGCCATTGCCTTGCCATATCTGATCTTCGGCGGTGTTGGTGATCCATATTCTTAGTGTCTTCCACCGCTGCGAGGCCGATGGTTAGTATTAGCCGTAAAAAAAATCCGGAGTAGTTAGTTATTCTCTACCAACCTTGGCGCTGCGAGTCACGGCATCAACAATATCGAGGCGCTTCCTGGTCATAGTAGAATCGAGCCTCCGCTCGAAGTCTCTCAATTCTCGGTATCTCTGGGCCACATCACCCACAATGCAGTCATCAATGCCATCGGGTAAGTTCTTGTCTGTTGGCTTGCGACTTCGGCGCTTAGCATTCTCAAATTGCATAGAAGCAGTTTGTTGTTGCTGTGTTATCTGAGCCTGGGTCAATGGGACCTGATGAGGCGGGCCGTTAGACATCATGGGACCTGCGTTACAGATAATTAGCCAGAGCAACTCAAGTGGTGGTAGCCTCGAGGGCAAACAAGAAGAGACCGTGGCGAAAAAAAAAAACCAAGACAAGAGAGGGGTGTTCAAGAAGGAAGGGTGGGTGCTGGGAAGCTCGCGAGCGGCCAGTATAAGGCAACAGACAGTGAGGTCGGGATAACAGGCAGTGCAACAATAGACAGGCGGCGATGAGACAGACGATGTGCCGAACCACTCGCGATGCCTGTGTGTGCTACGTATGGCGTGTATGCAGGCTTGGCGCGGTCAATCGAGAGACAAGTGACGATAACAGGCCGACGAGAAAAACAGCCGGCCGAGGGATGGTGGAGCTGCAAGTGTCAAGCGCCTCGCGTTGTGGGGTTTGCACCGCACAAGCCGGCTGGAGATTGCGAGTCGCGGACTCGCGATAGTGTACAGTGGGTAATGGGCGGCTTAAATGATCCATCTATCAATCCATATCCGTCCATCCGTCCATCCGTCCATCCGTCCGTCCACCCATCCCATGCTTTGCCGCCTTCGGCCACGGGCGCAGACTGAAGGGGGCTTGATCGCCGGACGATCTGTCATATGAATCAAAACACACTTACCAATACCACCTCGTCGCTGGCCACCGGACTGGGGCGGCCGCTGCTGTTGCTGTTGCTGTTGCTGTTGCTGTTGCTGTTGATGTTGTTGCTGATGTTGATGCGGCTGTTGGTGCGGATGGGGATGTGGAATGGAATGGGGATGTTGATGCGGATGGGGATGAGGAATGGGATGGGGATGGGGATGGGGATGTTGCTGGTGCTGGTGTTGCTGGTGCTGCTGGTGCTGCTGGTGTTGCGGCAGTGGAGGAGCGGCCACCAGCATGTGCGGTTGCTGGGGGTACGGACGGTAGCCTGGCTGCATCGTGACTGACTGTGTTTCCGCTACGGCAGCGACGACTTGGGCCAACGACGGTGTGCGACGCCAAAAACTCTAAGGATGCAGGAGATGGAATCTGACGGGAGCTGCTGCTGGCTGCTGGCTGCTGCTGGACGGGCCACGGCCGTGTCTAATCTAGCGTGAGACCAGGAAGGCCAGAAGCGGCAACGTACCGACTCGCTAGAGAGATAATGCCGGCGAGTCGCGACAAAAAGAACCGGGCCGCGCGCACAGACCACACTGCTAGGGTAGTGTAGCCACAGTTAAGCGTGTGCTTCGGATACTGTATTTGTGCCAGCCAGGGCTCAAGGCTAAAAAATCAGTACTATAGTACCTAGTGTTGCCCAAGAGCCAAAAGGCAGACATGGATCTTTTCCCTCCTGCTTGACCGGCCACAGCAACAAACACATCTGATGTTTCGGTTGCCTGACAATGCCTGTACGGAGGACAATCCGTACTTCGTACAATGTAACTATTCCGTTCGTGAGAAGCCGACCTCGAGCTGATCCCGCTTTTAGTATCTACCTCACGCTCTAATATGGCGACTCAAGCCTGGTGAGCTCATGGCCTTGAACTTTCTATCTGTTGGCATCCCAGAGCTCCTCTATTGAACAGCACGTGCTATGTTTTCGGGAGCATTCCGGAGCATTTGAGAGCATTCGGCCATTGATCCTTCACTCGTCAACACTATCGTGCATATCCTCCCTGTACGCATTGGGCTTCCCCTGATGAGACATAGGTAGGTATACCAATGCAAGGTGTGGGTAAGGATGACGACGTACCTTTCGGAGGGGACATGTCCATGATGGCAAATGGAAGGCGTTAGGCGATAGGTATTGACTACATAGTTCCAGTTTTAAATATCCTATTTTCCCATCTCGCCTGCTCCCCTTTCGTACGTCCTTGAGGCGGAGAATCAAGAGAAATCGGAACAATACCTCTGTATGGACCGTAGATTTGTCCTAATGCTGCTACGGGCGCCGCTCACGCTCACGCCAGAATTAGCAGGACAGCAACTCAACGTTGTTTTCTACAGGAGGATTGGATTGGTTGTGGCCAGAGAAGAGGCTTAGTTGTAAAGACTCGCCTCAGACTATTGAACCAGAACTTCGTATGGTGCTCCTGCGAGCCGTCAGCATAGTATATCCCGTCTTCCAATACCTACGACCTTCTAGCTTCAAGAAACAACTCGTCATTTTGCTTCCTTGCATCTGGATGGCGTATCATCGAGAAGTCCTTGCGACGTGGACAGAATCCTTGCTAGCAGAATTCATTGGTGCGTCGGAGCGCGCGCTCTGTTCTACGCCGACATGACTATCATTATCCATTAATGACCGACGCCATGGGGCCACAGAAGTTTGATTTTTCGTCCCTCGTCGTTCTACGCGCCGGTCCTGAAGCCGGCCATGGATATCTGTCACCACTTACCGGACTGTATGGGCTATAGGTGTTACCGAGCGTGTCGTATAACTAAGTAGGTTAGCCGTGGGCGGTCTAGGCACTGGTTGCCGAGAGAAGATGGCAGATGAGTGTTTCTGAGCAGTTGATCTTTCATCCGGGATGCTCGACAACCTCGTCAAATAATCACCTGAAGCTACAAGAAAGCGGATTTACAGCTTGGGGCGAAGCTGGGCCCTACCGACTTGTCCATTAACATCCCTTTCTATGTGATCTAGCCATGCGTCCTCGATTTGAACAGCCGCAAGACGTCTGGAGTCTCTAGAAAATCCCCAGCGCACATGGTTGACGTGCGTTCTACGGTTAACCATAGCTGACTGTTCCGAAGTTATACTCGCCAACCGCTTATAACCCAGCCAGGTCGAACGTAGCTGGTCAATGGCCATGCAAGCAAGAGCCGTCATCATCCTCAATCAGCGCGATCAACACCCAGACTACCCTGGGTATAGTCCAATGCTACGCAAATGGGTGTCCTTTTTTGGCGAGGTGGTGATGATTCACCAATTCTCTGGATTTCATTCCCGATGTCGTTAGAAGCGATGATAATAATCTCCTTTGCTTAATATACCTAGACCTTCAAGAAACCATTACTCTCGAAAACCGTAACGCCTCCACCTGACGAAGCCGACAACATCGATTCTTGGCCCACGAAACCTTTCTCTCTTGGAGGCATCAACACCCGAAGCGACGCCATCTCTTGCTCCATTATCAACACTTATCCCGGCATAACTCAGCTCTCAACCGCCTCAACTGCTCACTATTTCTCATTGTGCGAGACCGACGGCCCCTGGATTCGGACTGTTAGGCCAAGCACATTCCCAAGAGCAAAGCCATCCCACCAAAACACCAGTCAAGTACAGCTCATTAGTTCCAAGACCGTGGTGAGTTCTCCTGGCTGGACTAGGCAGCGTCGCCAATACGCATTTCGGCATCGAGAAGCAATGACGAAGCGGTCGTAGATGTCTATGCCGCAGACGATGACAGCTGGCTGGTCAAGATTCAGTTTCGCAACCTGGCTTTGCAATAGCCTTCCCTGGAGCTTGCGCGCACAATGTACGATGCCGCCATGTCGCCGGATTCTTATGTAGGTTTCGAAGCTAGTATCTCATCTGCCTCCTCATGCTTCCCTTGGCTGCGAAGGGTGTTGGCAAGGTTGTTTATAATCTTAAGTGTGACAGGATGCTCTCTGCCTAGCACCTTTTCCAGCCCTAGTGCCTGCCAGTACATCGTTTCAGCCTCTTCATACCTCCCTTGGTTGTGAAGGACGGTGGCAAGGTCGTTCATAGTCGCAAGTGTGTCCGTAGTCCCAAATATGTCTCTGCCTAGCACCTTTCCCAGGTCTAGTACCTGCCGGTACATCATTTCTGCCTCCTCATACTTCCCTTGCTTGCGAAGGGTGTTGGCAAGGTTGTACACAGTCCCAAGTGTGTCAGGATGCTCTCTGCCTAGCACCTTTTCCCTCAGCTCCAGCATCTGCCGGCACATCGTTTCGACCTCCTCATACTTTCCTTGGCTGTAAAGAATCTTGGCAAGGTTGTTCAAAGTCCCAAGTGCGTTAGGATGCTGTCTGCCTAGCACCTTTTCCTGTAGCCTTAGTGTCTGCCGGAACATCGTTTCAGCCTCTTGATACTTCCCTTGCCCGTGGAGGCTTGCGGCAAGGTTGTGCATACTCAAAAGTGTGTCAGGATGCTCTCCGCCTAGCATCTTTTCCCTCAGCCCTAGTGCCTGCCGTTGCATCGTTTCAGCCTCCTCATACTTCCCTTGGTTGTGAAGGGCCCTGCCAAGGTTGCTCATAGTCATAAGTCTCTCGGGGTGCTCTCTGCCTAGCACCTTTTCTTGCAGCCCTAGTGCCTGCCGGTACAGCTTTTCAGCCTTTTTAGGCTCCCCTTCGCTGTCAAGGCTGAAGGCAAGGTTGTTCATAGTTAGAAGTGTCTCGGGGTGCCCTCCGCCTAGCACCTTTATTTGCAGCTTTAGTGTCTGTCGGTACATCATTTTAGCCTCCTCATGCTTCCCTTGGCTATGAAGGGCATTGCCAAGGTTGCTCATAGTCGCAAGTGTGTCAGGATGCTTTCTGCCTAGCACCTTTTCCCTCAGCCCTAGTGTCTGCCGGTGCATCGTTTCAGCCTCCTCGTGCTTCTCATGGCTTTGAAGGGCGTTGCCAAGGCTGTTCATAGTCGAAAGTGTGTCGGGATGCTCTCTGCCTAGAGCCCTTTTCGTAACCTCCATTATCTGTCGAAACAACCGCTCTGCTTCGCTATATATTCCAAGGTTGAGATAGCTTAGGGCAATTTTGGAAACGAGAGGACCGCCCACTTCCAGATCAATCGTGCCGTTATCTAGGATTGCTTGCCCGTGTGGTAAATACTTAGTCCACGTTTTTCTTATCTCATAATTTGGGAATGGATATTCTTCTGCAAGTCGCCGAACCACGTTCGTATTCCATTCATCCCACTCTCCTTTCTCTCCCAACCAATTTCTCATGACAAGTCGGACAAGCCGATGTATATCGAAGGAATCCGGCGTGTCACGCTGTATAATGAAGGCGTACGCCTGGAGCATGCCAATAGCTTCCACCATCTTAAGCTTGGAGGTAACCGGCAGAAGAGAAAGAGGAATATCTTTTTCAGCCAGGAGACACATGAACTTGAGGTAATCGGCTGCTTGAGGGTTGTGCTGAGAGATATGCTCGAACGATATTAGCCACGTCGTCGCAACTGGGTTTTGGCTCTTAGCGTGGTCCCTATATCGGTAGCGGTCTTCGAAGTGCCTGCTCAATAAGTCGATCTGGTCGGCTTTGCTCGACTCGCAGAATTCCAGATACTGAGACACGGTGACGTTCGTATTCGAAGCCATATATGCCGACGCTTGCTTGATAGCTAGCGGCAGATTGGCTAGGAAGTCAAGCAGAAGTCGCGTGTCTTCCGCATCCCCAAGCTGACTCTCTTTCAGGTTTTTTTGTAACATTTCAGCAGCTTCGGTGTTATTCATCTCCGACAAAACAATTGTATCTGCTTGCGAAACACCGAGCCTGACCGTCACATCATGATTCCGAGTCGTGAAAAGAATTGATCCTTCCCGACTAAAAGGGAGGTAATCGTAGAGATTTGCGCTGGTAAACAGTATGTCTATGTCATCGGCATTATCGATGATCAAGAGCCAGCTGCCCGCGCTTTTGTCGCCCAGGCCATCTTTTACGAGCCTTTTCACGTCTGCTTTTTCGTCGTCGATACCGCGTAATCCAAGCAACTGCCCAATCTTACGGTACGCATTCTCAAAGCTGGTCAAGCTGATAGCCGGGACCCAAAAGATAGAGCAATCGGGATGCGCCTCGCGGACGCGGTAGGCGGCTTGGAGTGCGACTTGAGTCTTGCCGATTCCGCCGAGGCCCTCGACAACGATGCGCTTGCAGTCGTCAGCACCCGGCGGGATCTTCTCGAGGAGCTGTTCTAGGATGGCGTCACGTCCGACAAAATCGTCGTTGCGCCCAAACGGGACCATGAAAGGAGGGTCTCGAGTTTCTTCAGACGAGTTAGGATACTCTTCAAAATGTTCACAAAGCTTTAAACTCACCCTGTTTCCGTCCCTCCATCACACTCTTCCACTGGGCACACATGTCGCGGAGCTCATTTGAGACCGTCTTGAATGACGGGTCGTTTGGTCCTGCGAACTTGTTCAGTTTGAAGTGATCCGTATTCAAGTGCGCCCGTCCCCAGCCGGGGATATAAGCAGATTCTTCCTCCACGACCTGTACAACAATTAGAAATTCGTCAGTAGTTTCTTTTCTCAGAAGATACGTACCATTCCTCGAACAAAACCGGCAAAACCAATCTTCCTCCCGTAGTCCGATTCGTAAAGTTCAAAAAAACACGTTGTAGGTATACGTAGTCTATCCCGAAGTAGGCCGAAAGCATGCACCTTATCTGCTAAATGCTTGCCGTCTGGGTCCAGATCTGTGATTATTCCGTCGTTGGATCCCATGGGAGACATCACCCAAGCAACTTTCTTCGCGAGATTCTGCATGTTCGTGCCTCTGAAGGGTGTCCCGAGAGGCGCAAACCCGACCGTGGACGCTGGGAGATATTTAAATTTTTCGGTGCGGTCAGCGTATAGGAGGCCCTGTTAAGCCAGCAAACGTTCAATAGATTGCTTCGAGTATTAGAAAAGAAACTGCGAGGATGATTAACTTACATGTAATACGACCAACCCGCCGAGACTATGCGCGATGAATATGATGGGGCGTTGCGGATCGTCGGATCGAAAACTGTGCAGACTGTTGACTAACTCCTCGCCGCAGAGCTCGAGACGGGTTCTGGGTGCCTTGGCATGCCACTTTGATTCGTAGCGATAGGCGATTATCCGCGCATGCGGGACTACCTCTGGAAGCATATTGGCATCTCTGAGCCAGTGGACTTGATGGCCTTCCTTGTCCTGCCAGGTCCATGACCAGTCCACATTCGACCCGAGTCCGTGAACGGCAACAATGCTAGACTGGAGATCAGAAGTGCGAGTTTAGGGGGATCCGGGGAACATACTCGATTTCCGTCTGGTTACTGGCACTCGAATTCGGGCTAGGATATAGAACCTCAAGAGGCGGTCGGTCTGCCTGTTTCTAGCTGGGGCTCAGCGGAGTGCCTGGGTCGTTTGATGTGATTACCGACCTGTGTGTTTGTGTGGCTACTCTCAGCAGCAACAACCTCCTGCTGCGGGACACCTGTGGCCCAGGACCAAAATTCGCGCATACGCTGAGCCATCACGGCACTTCGTGGAGCTGCACTAGGCCTCGAGAGTCCAGAGTGGCAACGCGGGGCTTGTGAGGGAAGGATTAGCACCGGGCGGCGATGCTGCCCTATGCTGAGTTTGTCTTGAGGCGGTTAATAAAAGTAGTACAGAAGAATGCAGCCCAACATCATTGAGCAGTGCTGGTTGTTGGGTTTAAATACTCGCCCGGTATTAAATGAGCGGGGTAATTGATTATTGGAGTGTTCGTCAGCGAGGCTCAACAGGGTAAGCCGACGACAAATGTGCAAATGTAACGTATCCACATGACAATCAAGTGATCGTCTACCTGCTGTATGGTACAAAGTGCGTATCTACAGACACTCCAGGTGCGGAGGGTGAAGTCTGCCCATAGGATGTCACCATCAGCTGGTCACCACCTCTCTCCTATTAGTCTGGTTTGGCTGTCTGCGTTCTCCTTTATTCGTCCATCCTCTGGCCTCCGTGTAGGTCATCTTTTCTCCATTGCCTGCTCTTTAAACCACAGTGAAGAGCGAACCAACAAACCCGGCGAACCTGCGCATGTTCATGCTTCAAACTAACTTGCTCTAATAGAGCCAATATAACCTGTCGTCATGGGGTATTATAAGCTATGATGCGAGAATAACCTGCACGCGGTGTAGTCCCCCTAGTCTGTCTAGAAAGCGGCAACAAGAACTCCCATGCTCTCGAGCACCTTGTAGATGCCGTAATAAAAGGACGAGGTCTTGCCATGTATGCATTTTGCTCCATAACAGAATCTCTTCCAAGATCACTTCAACGTACCGACCCGACGCCTCGCTATAACATGCCGGAAAGAGAGCTCGTGGAAAGTGAAGGACAGCGTTTATGTGTGAATGGCCCAAATCATCAACAAGACTTATCTTCTGGCCCGTAGCACATATGCGCGAATCGCACTAGAATGCCGGACCCAGCCCTTGCTTGGACTGTCGTTTGCTGAAACGATTGCGCTTCGTAGCGGTGGTGTCCTCCAAACTGGCTTGACTCCGCGTTAGAGGATTGCGGTGAGACCTATCGCCTGCATTATAGCTTTCGGGGCCAAATGTACTTGCTGGACTCGACATGGATGATGCCATCTCGCCAAAGCCGTTGTCGGACACGCTTGGCCCGGACATATTCATCGAAACCGCAATGTCTTTAGCTTGTTGTACGGTCTCGATCCAATCATCTGGGGTAGGACCTGCGGGCTCGAGGGAAGCGGGCGCTTTTATATCCTCAAACGTCCAGTGATAGCCAGCCTGGGTCGTGTTAGCATGTAAACATCGAGGCGGAGGACCATACCTACCGAATCAACAGACCATACCACCTGTCCCTTGGCATCGATTTGGGTTTTAAAAGAGCAGTCGCCGGTGAGGAGCGAGATATCCTGTTTTGCCTTCTTCTCTTCGCCACCCGCCGGCGCTATGATAATTCGCCCACTGGAAGTGACAATGACAAGCCGCTGCCGCTTCTTCGTAGTACTGCCACCGAAGAATCGGGTGAACTTCCGGTGGCCCTCTTCGCCCTTGTTATATGTGCTATTTGGGATCGCAGCTGACATGACCATTAGGTCACCAATCCGCAATATTCTTTCATTTGTCCGTGTCAGCACTGGTGACCATTCAATGTCAAGTTGAGATGGGGGTGGTATATCGGTGATGAGATGCCCCGGCGTACGGGTGCCACTATTGATTCCATTACCGCCAGCATGGGGCCTAGGCCCCGTGTTTGACTGCTGGCCGCTAGGCATGCCATTCAGTTGAATTATTTTAGGCTCCTGAGCCGGCGGTACATAAGGGCGCAAGCGCGGCGCCTTTGCCCTCCACAGGGCCTTGCCAAACTGCCGGCCGTCGAAAAATTCGTGATTCTTGATGTGTTCGATTGTGAGCCTTTGGGCAGGGTCCAGAACTAGGCAACGTTCGACCAGGTCTCGTGCAGCAGCGGGAAAGCCAACCGGGAATTCATATTCGAGGTTGACAATTTTCTGAAATGTTAAATATTCCGAGCCACCCTTGAAAGGTGGACGACCGGCCAACATCTGATAGATGATGCAGCCAAAAGCCCAGAGATCACTGGCCTTACAAGCATTCTTGTTGGTGAGTAGCTCAGGACTGACATACTCGGCTGTGCCAACAAAAGATGCTGCTCGGTTGTCATCCTGTTCTTTGCCTCTGGAACTCGTGCCCATATCCTCAAGTCTCGATGGCGCTTGTGATCTCGGGTCGTTTAATAGCTTCGCGGTGCCGAAATCGGTAATCTTAACGTGTAGTTGATCATCTAAAAGTACGTTTTCGGGTTTCAAATCACGATGGATCACACCACGAGAGTGCATATACTCGATAGCATCTAGGATCTGAGCACCAAAGAATCTTGTGCACTCAACATCAAAGGTGCCTGTTTTCTTCAGGACGCCGAGAAGCTCACCTCCACTACAGAGGTCCAGCACGTAGTATAGCGAGGTCTCGTCTTGGAAGGTATAGTAAAGCCGAACGATGCCAGGATGTTCTGTCAGACGGTTGAGGGTGTCCTTTTCAATGTTGACGTATTTGATCTTTCTTTCCTTTATGATATGCCTCTTTTCAAGCACTTTGACGGCATATTCCTTGAGGGTCTGCCGATCCGTGGCAAGGTAAACGCTGCTGTAAGATCCTTCCCCTAGTATTCTGCCAAATGTGAAGTCACGGACTCCCTTTTTGACCGGCTTCATTATCGTCTTACCACTTGCGTCGACTTCTTTTCGCATTGATACAGCAGCTCCTCGGTCTTTCCACTCCTCACTGCCTACTAAGCCTGGTCCATCTAGACCACGGCCACGAGGCTCGGGAGCTACTGGTATACCGGAAATAGGGGCATACCCACCTGGCATACCCTTCGAGCCCTTTCTGGGTGGCAAGGGTCCGTTTCCGCCAGAGGGGGGCTGGCGATTCTGAGCATATGCACGCTCTCTGTGGCTGGATTCTCGAGTGGGGATGCTGGGTGCGTATTCTAGCGGAGCTGGTCTTGCCGACTCGTGAACAGGCGCGCGAGAAGGATCGGTTCTTAGTAGATGATAGGAATTGGCGGCTTGATCGCGCCCGGCTGTTGTGGAGGCAGTATTATATAGAGAGGATCCCGGCCGCGCGGGCATTTTGGAGTAAGGTAGTGCACCATTTTGGCTGTAAGAGGACTGGTTCGAGGGCTCCGAATCAACAGAAAGTGCATCTTTTACTAACGATCCAGTAGTCTGTGATGTACTCTGCGTCTTATGAAGCTCAGGGTCAGAGATGAAGGTGTCGATAATCGGTTGGGCTGGGGTGGGTGAATCGTCGGAGTCGGTAGGGACCGATCGCGGGGGACTTGGGGTGGCATCATCTGGGTTTGCTATGCGCAAGCCGCCCAGAGCCCTCGAGAGGCTCAGGTCGTTATCCATAGTGCCACCGAGAGAGCCGTAGAATTGAATGTCGTTGTTGCAAGTACGCGGTGGTCCTGGTTTAATCGGTCGTGGTCGGCGGCGGCTCGGCGTGGAGTGGTAAGATTACAAGGACGAGGACCATGAGGCCGGATTGGATGAATCCCGCAGCCAATCTGTGCCTGTGCCGATGGACTCGCCCGCAGCTGGAAAAGGATCGACTGGCAGAAAAGCAGCTTGCTTCTCACTGCACGAGCAACTACAAAGTGGAGCTTGTTCAAGGCTGGTGATCGGGATCTCGAAGGTCAAAGGCTCCACAGAGTTGATAAGTTGTCTCCAGGCACCAGAATTTCGAAGGTTGCAACAGGGGGCGATGGTGACAAGCACAGGGGGCGCACAATACGCGAACGAGGGCGATCGACGCAAATTGCAGCGGTAGACAAGATATTGGAGGGTTTGCAGGGCCATACCATCAGGACAGCGAGGTTGATTTGTTGAACTTCAGGTTGGTTGAGAGGAAAGAAAGTGGCTACACTTCAGAGGTAGTTTTTGATAGATGGCATTTAAAAGGATGGTTGGGTGAAATAGGTAGGTAGGTAGCGTACCTAAGTAGATAGTGCACCGGGATAATGAGCACTTACCGTACTTGGCAGCACAGGTTTGAGGGTACATCAAGCACGCAGGCACCTAAATTGCACTGTAAATGTGCCTAACAGCGGCACCAGGAGCACTAATCCTCCGATCGGTAGGCGTGTAATACCGTGGATATCTACCGCGTTCCTACTAACTTTTTCTGGTAGGTAAGTAACATATATTCCGCTTACCGGTAAGTTATCTCTGACGCTCGGGCCACATCATCAATTACGTAACATCTTATGTAACTAATAACCATGAAGTACTTAGTACGAAGTATCTCTTTGGCTGCCCGAAGACACCAACTCGGTCACTTGCTTTACATTTGTACTCCGTCAGCTAGTTACCTAGTGTACACACATTACCACCAGCCACAGTATAGCCACAGAAACTGGTCTCGATAAGCCTGCATTGGCCACACCCAACCGGTCCCGAGTCTATATCACGGCGTGAATCAACAGGAAATACGGACGTGCTTTATATTCACCAACATGTATATACAGACCATTGCGAGACACGAGAATGCATGACGCTGTTCGGACTACCGGTCCCTAACGGAATGAGAGGTCTCGACTGCCTCGACCGCCTCGACCGGTGAAACTGACTGTAAGCCCCCTGTAACAGATCTTTATGGCTCAATACTTTTTGATTCCGTTAGGTAGTCCGTCGTAGAACGGACTACCTACGCCGTAGCTTTACATTATTGTCCGGCATACCGCATTGCTCAGCCATCTGACAGGCCCCTGACTAGTCGAGCAATCCGGTAAACGCGTCATTGCGTAGAATTCCGTGCCTCCCGAAAGTCGTGCTGGGCTGCAAGACTATGTAACGTCAGAATCCCAAGAAGAGCGTTCTTGGGAGACTGAAGGCATCCATCTTGAATCGAATCATGCTGGCTCCAAGGCGCTTTCAAAAGACAAAGAACATGCTTTCTGTTAGTACACTGATATCAATTCGACGGATACGACCGACGGATTGTTGGACCTGACGTACCCTGGCCGGTGTCTTCTGACAGAATTCCTGTCAGATTGAATTGATCCTCTGACTACCTAGAATAGGTAGCATTACGCATAGAGTTTACTACCTATGCGAATGGAATCACCGCCAGTCAAATTTGATCTTCTCTACAACATGGTATGGTGTGCTGCTTACTCTGGTAGCAACCTCCCAGGCCGCCACGATGGCCCCAGAACCAGCATTGATTTTGCACACGGCATCTACGACATGTGCCGTAATATTTTTGTTGAGCCTACCTTTCAGGCTCTGCACTCTTCGCCGTGCTCGCATTGGGGGTGCCCCAGGCTGGCTAGGGTTTGTCAAGGCCGTCAGTATCCTGTCCACACCCTACGGCTTTTGCAGTTGTGGTCAAATGCTAAATAGCGCCAGGTTCCTGGGATCTTGCTCTCTCTCACTCTGACATTATATTGGCCAAAAGTTTTTATGTTGGATGTACAGTATAAGGCCGGCTTCTTAGCATCGCTGTTGGGATCTATCCTTGCGGCCATGGGCTTGAGCGTACTTCTGTTCCACGAGCAACGACGATCGCACAAGCCTTCACATCTAGTCACGTTATATCTTCTCGCATCTATATTGTGTGATGTTGTGTACCTGACTATGCCTTCTACTGATGCTCCAACTGCGAAATCCTCCCGTCCCGTGCTTTGTCGTTGTCTTATTCACTTGGTGCTTTTACTACTAGAGTGCTGCACCAAGAATCCTGCACTCAATTCTCTTGGCAAGCACCAGTCTCCCGGTGTCTTGGGTCAGGTCTTCTTCGCCTGGATCAATCCAATCCTTCTTCAGGGGTACAGGAATATCCTTGTTGACCAAGACTTACCACCCCTCAGTCAAGACATGCAGCCGGAACTCACAAGGCAGGCAATACTTCAAGCATGGTCTCAACGAGGTTCGTTAGAAGCCTTGTAACCCCAGCTTTCACGTGTCTAACAAGGATAGCCAAGCCCGGGACGGAGAGGACTCTGCCTCTAGCTTTGATGAGATGTCTCAAGGCACATTTCTTTGCTCCTATTGTGCCTCGGCTATTCTTAATCATATTTCGCTATTCTCAGCCTATTTTGATCAAAGAGTCAATCAGATACGCCACGAGTTATGCGTCGGATTTGGGAGCCAGTTGGGGATATTGGCTGGTCTTATCAGCCATGGCTATATACCTCGGTCTCGCCGTAAGGATGGATTACCAAGGCACGTCGTCGGGCGCTAACGTGCCAATGCAGCTATCAACGGCGATATACCAGCACAGCATTGGCAAACTGAAGCTGATGACTAGGAGTGCCCTCGTAGGGCTTATATATGATAAGACCATGAAATCGCCGAGTATCGCTTACGACAATGGCGAGGCTACTACGCTCATGAGTACCGATGCAGATAGTTTGGATGGTTTAGCTGAAATGGTGCACGAAACATGGGCTCAGATCCTCGAAGTGCTGATCGGTATCATTCTCCTAGCCAACGAAGTCGGATGGATCTGGCCTCTTCCACTATTTCTGATCTACTGTAAGTGTATCGCTATTCCCCTTGACTTAATACTGAGAAGGGTAGTATGTTCACACATGAGCCGGTTTGTCGCAAAGCATCTACAGCCTCGTCAGAAGGCTTGGAACAGCGCAACGCAGAATCGCATGGCTGCAACGAGCTCTATATTGAGCTCCATGAAAGTCGTCAAGATGCTAGGGATCCAAGAAAATCTTTCCTGCCGCATTCAACAACTTCGGAAAGAGGAGCTCTGGGCGGCGTCAAAGTTGAGATGGATAATAGTATACAACAACGCTTCTGGTTCGTTACAAGCAAATGATTCCAGTATCTTTCACACTACGATGGCTGATTAGGCGATAGCCAATGCCCTCGGGATATTTTCGCCAGCTATTACCTTGGTTCTTTTCGCTGTAATATCAGGGGCGCGTGGCCGTGACCTGGACACACAAAGCGCATTCACCACGATAGCCATTCTAGGCATGATCACCCACCCCGCAAATATGGTCATGACAATTGTGCCGCGCGCAGTGGCGGCATTAGCTGGGTTCAAGAGAATGCAAGCGTTCCTATCCCGGCCACCTTTACAAGCCTGTCGAGGAGCACTGCCGAAGAGCACTTCTGTCCGTTCGACCGAAGCTGGCCCTGCTATCCAGATCCAACAAGTAACTATCGGCCAAAAGCAGCTCATACTGAAAGACATAGACATTAAAATTCCAGCGGGGTCGTTCACTATTATCTCTGGTCCCACTGGGAGTGGAAAATCGACTTTAATGCGCGCTATTCTAGGAGAAGTAGTCCCAGCTCATGGCTCCATCGATTTATCAACACGCCGAGTAGCATACTGTGCCCAGAGACCGTGGCTACCAAACGGTACTATTCGAGAGATCATCTGCGGCGCCACTGACGAATATGATGAACCATATTATCATGAGGTGACCAATGCGTGTTGTCTCGCGCAGGACTTCGACTCCCTTCCCGACGGAGATCAGACGCCCTCTGGCAGCAGAGGGCTTAATCTATCGGGGGGGCAGAGACAGCGAGTGGCAAGTTTCCCAAGAACGCTATGCGTAGACTGAATTGACGATTTACAGGCCCTCTCACGCGCGTTATTGGCAAGATGCGACATACTTCTGCTTGATGACACCTTCAGCGGGTTAGACGGCGAGACGGAGCAGATCGTCTTCAGGAATCTCTTTGGAACCACAGGCCTACTCCGGCGATTGAATACTACGGTTATACTCATTTCTAATTCCTGTAAGTTCCCCTGGCCCGCCCGCAGAAGTATAGACGCTTATGCTGAGGTAGCTCAATACTTCCAATTTGCGAACCACATCGTAGTTCTAGGGGACCATGGGGTAGTAGACCAGGGCAGCTGGCAGGACATCAAAATCAAAGTTATATCGATAGAGAAGTTCTCTGCTAGTCGTCACGTTAAGGCCAACGCTGCTCTGTCGGCAAATTTCGATCAGCTCTCAGCTCAAATTCGGGCAAAAGACGAAACTGGGGTAGACCTTGCGAGGCAGACTGGATATTCAACTCTCTACGGTAATCCCCCCGGTCGAATACATGGACGCGACTAATTGGAGCTCAGGTTACTATTTCCGTTTCGTTGGTTTCGTGAACCTTTTCTTCTTGATCAGCACTACTGCGTTATACGCTTTCTTCATCACTATTCCTCAATACTGGCTCCAGCTGTGGACCGAAGGAGGTGGTCGAAATACCTCGTTCTACGTTTGTGGGTTTCTCTTCTTGTCATTCATGTCATGGATCTCGACTAGCACCCAGATGTGGTAAGTTGTCCAGCGACTTTCACCTGATCGTTGTCGCTGAAAGCCAAGCAGGTCTGTTGTCATCCGGCTAGCTCCTCACTCCGGATCGCGGATACATCAACACCTTCTACACATTATCACGGGGTCGGTATACCCTCTAAAGCCCTGTCAATATGATACTGGAATGTTGATGATTTTGAATAGTGCTCCCTTGTCCTACTTCTCTCAAACAGATAACGGCTCAATCTTGAACAGGTAATTGCAGTATACCATGCTTTCCGTCTGATCCCTGCTAATAGTTCCTAGATTCAGCCAGGACATCCAGCTTATTGACAAGCAGCTACCATCCGCACTTCAAACTGTTCTAGTTCGTAGGTACCCATTTTCCTCTCGCCAGGGTCCCTCAAGCGAAAGCCAGGAAGCTAACACGGTCAGAAATTTTCAAGCTCTTCATGCAGATCATAGTCCTCTGCATGGCTCAAAAGTGGCTTGCGGTGTCATTGCCAGCCTGCGCGGTTCTGGTTTACGTAGTGCAAAAGGTATATCTGCGGACGTCGAGGCAGCTCCGATTTCTGGAACTGCAATCGCGAGCCGGGATCTTTTCGAGTTTCTTGGAGACTGTAAGTGTTGGGCCCAAAAAAAGTGAAATATCACAATGCTCAATCGCTAAGGCGAGCTGACCTTGATCATCCAGATCGAAGGTCTTGAAACGATACGGTCGTTTGGTTGGTCCAGAGCCGTAGTGCAGAAGAACATCTTATCCGTCGACAACGCCCAACGCCCAGAATACCTCCTCTTGTGCCTCCAGCGGTGGCTAAACATCGTCCTCGATCTTCTGGCCGGCACTGTTGCCACTAGTGTTGTTGCCATGGCCGTAGCGTTACGGGGAACGGTCACTGGTGCCCAAGTCGGAATTGCGCTTAATATCATGCTCGTGGCTAACACGACGCTGCTCAAACTCGTGGAAAATTGGACTACGCTAGAGACGTCCCTCGGTGCTATTGCTCGCTTGAAATCCCTCGAGATATCGACCCCGTCCGAGGACGAGAATGCGGGAGGCTTTGAGCCGCCCGAAAACTGGCCTTCTAAGGGTCTTGTCGAGTTCAAGGACATCACTGCTTCTTACCAGTAAGTCTTCTGCTGAGGTTGACTGTTATAACTCACTGATAGGTGCAAAACCCAGATCCAAGTCAGTTGCTCTACGAAATGTGAGCCTAAGCATTTCCCCAGGCCAAAAACTTGTCGTTTGCGGGCGCACGGGCAGGTGAGTTTCCATGCCGGGTCCGGATTTGCGTGGTCGCTTACTATTCGTTCATCAAGTGGCAAAAGCACATTGCTACTGACTCTCCTCCGGCTTCTGGAGCTGAGGTCTGGTAAGATCGAGGTGGACGGAATTGATATCAAGAATGTGAGACTCGATCTACTGCGCCGGCGCTGCTTCATCACAGTATCCCAAGACCCCCTGCTTCTGTCCAACGAAACACTGCGGTTTAACTTAGACCCAGACGCGTCCGGCTCTGATGAGGTCATCATCGGTTCATTGGTTAGAACGGGTTTATGGTCGCATTTCCTTACCAGCAACACGCATCCGGAGGAAGAGACATCCGCGACCGTATGTGTCTCCAACCTCGGTGAGCACCCAATCCTCGACCAGAAGATGTCGCTGTTCCCAGAGCTGTCGGGTGGTCAATGCCAGCTGTTTGCGCTCTGCCGAGCACTCGTGAAAGTGGACTCGTTACGACATTCCGGAGTGAAGCCCGTGATCCTCTTAGACGAAGCCACTTCATCGCTCGACTCCGCGACCGAATCAGCCATTTATCGCATTATCGACGACGAGTTCACTGAAAAGGGTCACACGGTCGTCATCGTCGCTCATAGGATAGGCGCTCTGGCAGAGCATACTGTAGCTGGACGGGATGCCGTGGCGTTGATGGCGGATGGGCGATTGCTGGAAGTCGTTCAAGACCTACGGCCGGCGACGTTTCAACGCATTGAACGCATGGAATAGGGCGTACTCGCTCTACGAAGGAATTCCTTGGAGAGCGGGGCGGCGTTGTGCAATATTTCGATCGTAAAATATCCTATCCTAGTCCGTGTTACTAACAAGTCGTGTCCAACGCCCGCTTCGGGGGTTCTGCTCTCTTCCGCTTTTCATAAGCGTAGTTATCTAGATAGCTGACAGTAAACCTACCTACCTACTTTCCGCGCCTCGGTCTGAGGATGATCTTACGTCTGGTCTCAAGCATTGCATCCCAGCTCCTGTAAAAGTTTCTCGGTATCTCGATTATTTCTCAGCTGCTCTTCTGAGTTATAGGAATTCACCATGACAACCACAGTAAATGTGAATCCTCCTTATGCTAGTTTACCCAAGTCTTTCCACAATAGCCACCCATCGCGGGAACCGGGGTTCTTTCAAGCATAGCAGTCCACCATGGAATCCAAAGTAAACGTAGTCGAAATCAACCAGCGTCGTAATGAGACCGTCATAGAAATCCAGCATCACCATCCGGGTCCGGATTGCTTCCAGACGGGCACCCCGATCTTAGCATCCGATCCAAGCAATAACTAACTCAATTACCAAGGTACATGTAGGTACAGTCATCCCCGATGAATCACAAACCCAACCGTTCGCAAACCGAATCCCAGTGTGACGCTCTCAGCCTGTTGGAACGTCGCACGGACAAGGCTAGACGGTTAAGTCTCACCATAACAACCCGCTACCCTTGCGCCCAACATCTCAACCTACATCAAGGGGAAGGGGATCCAAGACCGAACAGAGACGGCACAAGCAAGTCAGAAGAGACAAAGCAAACAGATATAACAAAACGAGGATCACATCTCCAGTCCCTCAACGACCAAGCATTAAAGAATACTCATGCGCGAATCTACCCTCCAATTCCTACTTCATCCAAACCCCTCGCGATCCGAGTGCCACCCATCTATCTACGTAGTACATGATTGCAAGCACAACAGACAGGCCTAAACAAACACTCATACCTACACGTAATAGATGTATATATATTGGTATCTAGCAATACGAAGCATCCAGCAAAGCAGCTAAGGAGGGGGTATCGTAACAAACAAACAAAGCCCAGAAAAAAAACGAGAGCAAAAGACGTCTACCTACCGTCCAAAGGCCCGCATCCCGCTCCAAATCAGTTACACATTATTCCTCGCATCAACGAGGCACAAGAAAAGAGAGCAAAAAAAATAAAAATCAACCGGGCTGACATCGCAAGCCCGGCAAGATCCTCCCAATACATGCGCAGGAAGCATTGCCAAGGCGCCTCCCGTACGTCCCATCCCATATGGTCTTAGCATCGTCGCCTCGTCTCATCATCAAGCCTACATTCATCACCACATCCCAAAATCGAATCCCCTTACCGGCTTGTAGCCGCGCCTCGAGTTGTATGTTATCCCTCGGAGTCCCAAGGGAGATCTCTTTCTAACACCTTGATACAAGTAAGATAACTTGTCATGCCCGTAGTAGGCCCGGTAACGCCGCTAGTCGCCCGTTCGAGTTCAAGCTCGAGGCCAGTCACCATGAGCGGACGGACGATCTCCCGCGCCGCGCCCTTCAACTCATCGATGCGTTTCTCAAATCGCCTCAGATTATCGCGCGAATACAGATCTGGCGTGAGCTTAAGGAAACGCTTACACTCGTCGTGGCCCAAATACTCGGCACCGGTTGGTGATCCCAAAATGCGATAGGTGCGACCAATGGTCTCAAGCGTCGGAACCGGAGCTGCCGATGAAGTCGCGTGAACCCTCGCGGGCGGCACATCTCTACCTCCACTATCGCGGGAATGTCGCCCCCCGTTGTGGTGCCTTGAGCTAGAAGAGGAAGAATGCTGCGCAGACGGTGGGGACGGTACCGGGGGGGGCCTCATATTATCAGCCAACCACTGCCGAAAGAGAGATACCGCAAGCCAATCGAGGTACGAAGTCTGCGGGCCCACGCGCTCCCCACGGGAGTTGGTGAGATTGAGTCTAAATAACTGCCCCTCGATGCGATTGACGGTCTCCTCGAGTTGCCCTACTTTGTCCTCGATGATTTCAAGCACTATGTCTGGGAACGACGTGCGTATACTGCGCTCGCCATTGGGCCACTTCCCCACAACGTGGATCAGTGCCTCCTGGAATATGACCTTGCTACGGCTAAGATAGCCCAGCCGCAGATAGCTAACGGGGTATTTGAAGATCTGCTTCCAAAGTCGGCCCTGAAACTGCAAAAGGTGGTGGTCGACTCGCGGTCCCACAACGGCGAGAGCATCATATTGATCGGCCAGCGCCAGCAGCGATTTGCACTGGACGTAAGCGTCGGGAATGCTGATGGTGTCGAGCACGGGCGGATAGTTGTAAAAGATGCGAAAAAGGTTGTCGTAGTCGCGCAGCAAGTCTGCGTCGGCCTGCGAAAGCGGCGGCTCACTGTGATGATCCGTTTTCGGAGTCGAGAGCGACAAGTTGGCGACGGAGCGGAAAAAGGAATTCGTCGAGTGCATGCGACCGTGGTCTCCTTTGCTGTGCGATATGGCCATGTTGGATGTATTGCTCTCACCGCCAAATAGCGAGGTCGCAGTCGCCGAAGGCCTTAGATTACTTGTGGTATTGGTTACGTTCACCTCCTTTTGCACCAACATCGGTATATCGTCCCTATTGACGCCGGAATCGAGCTCATAATGCCACCGCCTGCTGGGTGTAGGAGATGTCGCACCCGGTCTGGTTGCCACTTCACTTCCGCTGTTGCTGGCTGTCTCCTCGCCGATGTTGGCCAGCTCTCTCGACGGCGGCTCCGGGAGCGGCAATCTGCTGGCTTTTGACCATTGTTGGCTGGTGCTCGCCTCGAAGAAGCCCGAGCATCTCGTCAACGTATGCCTGTGCAGCAAGTACCGGTTCTCCCTCCCGCCGACCGCTATTATGATCTCGACATCGCCGGAATTACTGAAGACCGGGAACTCGTTCTGCGGGACATAGGAAGAACCGCCGACGAGGGAGCGGTTGTAGCGCTTGCTGCGGGACGACGCATGCAGGCGAGAGGACGAGCGGGCAGAGACGGCGGAGGAGGACCCGCGTATGCCGAGGGAAGAGTGGTTATACTCGGGTTGCGAGACCATGAATACGGAGTGTCGGAGAGCGGCGTATGGTATCGTGTGGCCCTGTATGGAGTTGTATCTTCTTTGTATTGCTCGGTCGGGTTGGGCTGGGCTGGGCTGCTGTCGGGATGTGCGATGTGTGTCTAATATGAAGTGCAGTGCACCAGGTACAGCGAGCAGTAAAATATGTGTATCTAAGCTTGTTCCTAGATATCAGCCATACATAGATGCCAAGTCCCCACCGGCACCAACCAAGTCAGGTCTTCCTCGGGTACGCACAATGTTGACTGCTTTATACCTAAGGATGTCAACACGGCGGAGTGACGGCGATCGCAAGAGGGTGGATGGTTGCGGTGCCAACACGGTCGCGTGCACCGGCGTGCAGATCCGGATGCCTCTGGACGGATTGGTGGTTGCGCGCTCTCTTACAACGTCATCCCTGTCACGGCAGGTTGTTGTGCTCGGCGGGCAAAAGAAGCCGAAGATGGGTGAGCAATGTGAGGGGCACGGATTGAGTATTCGAAGTAGACATTGCAAGACAACTTTGGGATTGGAAACCTCAGGTCCAGAGGCGTAAAGTACCTGTAGGTAGGTTGTGTTAGTGGCGGGATTACCAGGCGCTAGGATTATCAGGCGCTATCAGGCGCATCGGCAACCCGTAGCTTAGGTACAGTTACCCAGTGCAGTTTAGTGGGGAGTGTAGCGCCATGCACCGCGTGCTCGCTATCGATAGAAAGGTTAGGCACCATTCTCCTCGACCTAGGGCCTGGGCATACCACGTCCTCCCAGGTACACTAGTGTACTTCGTACGGCTTAGATAATTCACACGACATCCTTACCAACTCCGTTATACAGCTAAAAACAAAGTTTCGGTCCGCCCATCTACCAAAAACACCTAAACTAACCTATAGAGGAGTCTATAATAGTGCAGGTAGGAACAAGAATGATTGACTCGCAGAGATGCAGTGCACTTCGAAGTTCGTGTGTGTTGAATTGAGGGAACCCTTGCCAACGTTAGCGGTGCACTACTCGGTAGCTACGGATAGGCACTAACCTACAACTGTACAGGCGTAGTTTTCGAAGATGAACGAATAACCGGGAGAATCTGGGCGTTCTCGGGTTGAAGGCCTTTGGTATTTGCCAAGGCCAAAAGCTGAATTGCCGCCAAGAAACTCCAACTTATCAAGATAACCAGCAACTCATCGCATTGTGCAGCAGGTCTCACAGCATGCATAGCAACGACGACAATCCCCCATCGTCGATGAGTAAGACGCTGCAGCAACACAGGTAAACAACTGGGTTAACTCAACTACCCTGACCCTACCCATACATAAGGTACTACGGCATAACGCACCACCACGTCAAACGGAATTCCCAGATATAACATCAAACCCAGAGAAGATAGTACAAGAGCATAAGTAACAAAATGTGCACGAATCCGGGAGAAATCCAAGCGCAGGTAACCAAGCAGCGTCCATAGTAGAAACTCCAACCAGTCCACTCCGCATTCGTCGCATGTCAGAATGGATGCAGATACACTTTTACTTCACAGCACTACTATGTAGATAGGTGCCTAGTCTAGAGGCACGGAGGATTCCCGGATGCGGCCGATCGGCTCACACAAGACCAAGAACAGCCTATCAAACGGCGCCGACCCGGAATGCACGCCATCTTGGCTCAAGCCCCCCTCATATGCTGCCGCAAGCAGCTTTGCGCACCCACGAATCATCTCCAGTGTATGATAAAACAACACGGCCTAACTCTTCAACCGGACATTTATTGCCAATCAGGTCCTGTCCCATCACCCTCCTGGCGGCTAGAGACTCACATAATAGGGTGGAATCCTGTGGGTAGGACGCGGTCTACTCGTGCCAGGTGCCCAATGCCATGCCTACACTACAGAATACCGGCAGTAAGTCAAGTGGAGTCGTCGCGCCCTATCAACTGCACTAGATAGCTACTTGCCGTGACCCAATCGTAGCTCGATAGACCCAGCGTTCAAAACCGTCACGGACATAAAAGGGGTCCACGCCCAGTCGGTTCAATCCTGGAGCTGAATGCGCCCCTCGCACTCGAGTACGCAAGATCAAGCAAGTCAATTCCACTGAATTCCACTGGAGAGAAACGCCTCTATCGTACAATCTAGGCCGCCGGGTTCCGATATTAACTCCCAGATGCCTAAGCCGTTTTGATTGCTCCGATTTTCCACCTGGGATAAAAATAATGTAAAATAACTGTTGACGACAGAAAAGAAAAGTTGATTTGCCGATACGCACTCACATGCACCGCCAAAATGCCCCTCGCAGCAACGTCGCCATGACCTGACCGAGCCACGCTACAAGCCAACTTGGGCGCCCTCTCTAGCTCATATCCATTTCAACCGGTGTCGGGCCGTGCGAGGTAGACATGTCGAAGGGTCTCGGGGATTCCGCGGCCGTCAGGACTTCCAGGCCTTCGAAGACAGGAGGTGTCGACTTCAGGTTGGCTAATGTTTGATTGACTTCCCGACTGACAAGCTGGCCTCGGCGCAGATTCTCCGCGAATAAGAAGAAGCCCTCGGAAGTTTCCACCAGATATGATTGCAGACCTTGACTCTCTAATCGGATTCGGACATTGGTTACAGGGAAGTGGTTTTCGATATAGCGAGCCCAGCCACGAGCCGCGGCCTGGATGTGTTCGTCTTCGCTAATGCGACGCCATCCAATGCCGAGATGAAGTGTGAAGTTGTCGATGATGGGTTGACTGTTGACTTCTGCGGGAAGCCCGGGTGTGGATACAGCGGAGTCATTGTCACGTACCGGACTAGCTCGACGTGCTTTCTCTGTGCCAGGTAGCGCTACTATGTTCATATCCAATCGCTGGGACTTATTGCTACGGAGAGACGGTCGTGCTTGTTGATTGATGGCTCGGGCCTCATCGTTCCTGTGTTTCGCATCTGCGGCGGCTTTCTCCTCGAGCCACGTACCCGATTGGCTACTGGCAGTTGCAATGTACGACGAGGGTGATTTAATAAGCGTCATGCCTTCGCCGTAAACCCATTCGTCTTCCTGCTCCTTGACGGGCTCGATGGTCTCGACCTTGGCTTCTTCCACATCAAGATTGATGTCGGCTTCTTCTCTAGTGCGTTTCCGGCCCGCCGTTGAAGAGACAGCTGCACCCCGGGACCAATTTGATGAGGCGCCCACAGGATGAACACGACTAAGAGGAGAAAACTGGTGTGAAAAGGAAGGTATGGCAAAGACGCGCTGGGGTGCACTTGGCGCCACGGTGAGGACGGGAGAAAATGTGCGTTCGAAAAAAGACATTGTGATCTGTTAGCGCTAGATTTCAAGTAAGATGTCAAGAACTATGTTAGATGCTGGAGTGCTCTGCGGTTGATCAGCAGATACGCTGTGATTATGAATATCACTGATGCTGGTTGGGGTCAGAGATAGCGGAGGTTAGGGCTGGTATGGATCGATGAGAGGTCCGCCGAGCCAATTGACCTAGGCGAAGTGAGCAGGTAATATTGCGAAATTAGTCTCGGTAACGGTGGATGACGGCAAACAAGATGGTCGCTAAGACCCAGAGAACTATGGTTGACGATGAGAGGAAATGTAGGCGATGGAGAGAAGTGAGAGAGGTGAGTGAGGTGGACGGTGGTACCAGTATAAGACAAGACGTGAGATGAACCGTGGAGGGAAATCTAGGTATAAGAGAGGAGAGAGGATTGAGAGGAGAAGTGAATGGATGGGGCGGGAGAAAATCAACAATGGGACTGGGACGGGACGGGCTGGAACGAAGATGGGGATGGGAATGGGGGTAGATATGGTGAGAGAGGAGGGAAAAGCAGAGGCGGATGTCAAGCAAGCAGCCGTAGGAGGCTTTGCATGTGAGTTAACTGCGTAGGACGCGCGAGAGCGACTGGAGCTGGGCAGCGCACAGACCACGGGCGCAAAGAAGGTGGGTACCTGAGCACTGTGCAATAGTGCCAAAACTCTGATAGGGCACTGTCATTGACTCGTTTACGTTCGGTACCCCATGGCGTTGTCGTCGAAACGCTCCAGAAGTAGCCAGTGCAATCCATGTACAGTCTGTATCCGAGTAGGGCTCCAGCTGACTGAGAATTGGCAGCAAAACCGTGGATGACGGAACTTTGGTCGCACCCACGTGTATTCCGCACGTAATGGAAGGTACCTCCTGCACATAATCTTTAGTGTATATACGTGGTGTGGGTGCATGGGTACGCTAGACAGGAACATGCATGACTGTGTGGTACGGTGTCAAGCACCTGCATCCGCACGGAATACGCTTCTGGCACCCTTGTGGAGTGCGCTAAGGAGCGGGCGAATCAAAGAAGCTTACCGGTCTGCAGAGTACTCCGCTACAGCCTGCAGCCAATGACATCGCCGTGTTACTGCTCCTACTACCTATTATAGGCTAGGCAATATAGCCCCCATAATCTTGGCAAATCTGTAGCCAAGAAACGGCACGCACAAGCAATCGTGAGTTGCATACGATTGGTCATGGATGCCCGCCCGGATAATATCTGAGAGCAATCTCCCATTTGCTTTGCGTGTGTGCCCGTCTGCCCGTCTCCTCCAGCTAATATTAGGGAGTCGGTTATTCGGGACATACAATAGGACGTACCTTTGCGCGCTATATTAGAATTCGACAAGGTGATTGATAGGCACGCGTCAAACGCATTGTATACCGTGAGGGTAGGGACCATTGGGCAGGTATCTTTTTGTGTGCAACTTGGTGTGGCACGTACGGGGGGCAAGTACCTAAGTAGCTTTTTGTGTGCACTTTCTGTGGCGCGTACGGGTGGCAAGTATCTAAGTAGCTTTTTGTGTGCAATTCGGTGTGGCTCAAGCGTGGCTCAAGCGCAGTACGTAGCTTTTTGTGTGCAGCTTCCAAGTGTGGCGCCATACCGTTGGTAGGTACCTAAGTATCTTTTTGTGTGCAATTCGGTGTGGCTCAAGCGTGGCTCAAGCGCAGTACGTAGCTTTTTGTGTGCAGCTTCCAAGTGTGGCGCCATACCGTTGGTAGGTACCTAAGTATCTTTTTGTGTGCAATTTGTGTGGCGCGAACGCGGCCGGAGGTACCTAAGTATCTTTTTGTGTGCAATTTGTGTGGCGTGAACGCGGCCGGAGGTACCTAAGTAGCTTTTTGTGTGCAGTTTGTGTGGCGCGAATGCGGCTGGAGGTACCTAAGTAGCTTTTTGTGTGGTAGGCGCGATACTTAGCAGCCACGTACCTACCTCTCTTCTATACAACGGATCCGTCAATTTTCTCTGGAACACTAAATTAGCGCGGAAAGGTACGTCCTTTTTTTTGCTCCGAATAATCGAGTCGAATATTAGAGGCCCCCCCCCACCAAGTGAATTACATAAGCAAATGAATCACCCGATTACCCCGCTCACCACCCAATTTCTTCACTTTCTTAACTTCTACAACAACAACGACCACAACAACACCCTACAAAAAATACACCGATGGAGAGCTCAGAAGACAGGCTTTTAGCTGCAATTGCTGCTGTTGAAGGAGGTAGTTCACAGAGAGCGGCAGCTAAGTTATACGGCGTCTCCCAATCCACCCTATCCAGAAGGCTGCGAGGTGGCCTCACCCGTTCAGAAGGCCAGGAAGTTAACCTCTTATTCAGCAGGGATATGGAGGAGGAGTTGGTCAACCACCTGCTAGAATTCGAAGCCCTCGGTAGGACTCTCCACCGTTGGGAAATACACCAGTTTGCCACCTGTATGTTGAAGGCGCAAGGCAAAACGGACCCTCTTGGGAAAAACTGGGTTGACCGCTTCATCCAACGGCATCCTGCCATACGAAATAAGTCGCAGGCCTCCCTAGAAGCCAGTCGGGCAGCCCTTGACCTTCCGGACCGAATACGGCTCTTTTTTGAACGGTATGAAGCCCTCCGAAAGAAGCACAACTTCCAACCGTGCCACATAGCCAATATGGACGAACACGGCCTTCAAGAAGGAGAGTCCTCTCACGGCAAGGTTGTTGGCGCAGCTGCCACCAAGCGTGGCCCTCGGCAACACTCCGATGCCACCCGTTGGGTGACTATATTGGAGTGTATAACAGCCGATGGCCAGGTGTTAACGCCAGTCGTTATTTTCCAAGGGAATAACCTTCAGGGCCAGTGGTTCGGTCCAGACATCCCTCCTTGGAAGTTCGCCTGCAATAAGAAGGGTTGGACTTCGTATTCTATAGCAAACCACTGGTTACAAGAGGTATATTTGCCCGAAACGAAGCCTGAAGGCCAACAGTGGCGTCTCCTGATTATCGACGGCCACAAGACCCATACCGACGGTGAATTCATGTGGCACGCCAAGCACAACAGAGTCGAATTGCTATTCTTACCTACGCACGGTAGCCACGTTATTCAACCTTGCGATTTGGGTCTCTTTTCTGTGATAAAGTCGTATTTTCGGCAGCAAATGACTGAATACGCCCATCTACCAGGATCAGCGGCAATCTACAAACAACGGTTTCTTTCCTGCTGTTACGGACCCACGGAAGGAAGGACGTCACAGAAGGGTCTACGGTTATACATGTCTGTACATGTCATTACAGGTCTGTACAGGTCCGTAAGGACCTGTAGAGACCTGTAGAGACCTGTAGAAGCATGTAGAAGCATGTAAAGACATGTAATAGCATGTTGAGGGGCGTAGACTCTCGATAGAGTCTTATTGGCCATAGCAGCGCACGTGGTCAGGAAGGGATCACTCCGCCAAGGGTGATCCGGGATCACGATCACGACAGTGATCGTGATCAATCACGATCACTAGGGTGATCTACGATCGGTCACGGCCTATAGCGTGATCCCTAGTGGGGAGGAGGAGATATAAGGGAACGCTCTTTCTGTAACTAGCTATTTTTCTTCTCTTCACTTAGCAATCTAAGCATTCACCTAGTTCTTGGATTGACGCACCTATCTTCACACTTCGTGAGTGAGGGAAACCCCTTGACGACAACTATAACTTATTGCTCGTTGCGCACAACACCCAGTTGAACCTACCTTTGGAACATAAACCCGTTAACGACGGCCTTAACGCACCTAGGTTTCGTTAGCAACCCGCTACGTCGTCACACCTGCTACCAAGAGGCCCGAAAGAAAGCCGTGAGACCTGAAGTTATTACTGCAGCTTGGAGGAAGTCAGGTATCTGGCCAGTCAACCGGCGGAAACCACTTGAAAACGAACAAATAGTCGGTTATACCGTAGACCTGGCAGAGGTCTCTCCAGGTCCCTCCACACCACCCAAATCGACTGGGACTTCAACGCCAAGTCTTCCAGGGGCTCTCTACACACCGAAGACTTCGTCAGACCTATATTCACAGTTCCGGGAGTTGGAAATATCTCTTACTCGCGAACAGCGTATGTTGCTTAGGAAAGCCGGGAAATCCATAGACCTGTTGACGTTGAAGACGGTCCAACAAGAACGTCAAATTGACACCGCCAAAGCCGAGACCGAAGCCAAGCGTATAACAGGGAGAGTGACGGTAAAAAAGGACCCCCAAGAGGCCTTTTATGCTGTAGAAGATATAGAGGAGGCCCGGGTGGCTGCCGAACAGCAGGCGCAACGGCGGCTGGAAAAACGGCAGAAAAAAGGGAAAAAAACAGCAGAAACGGCAGTTGAAGATATACTGGAGGACTCAATCCTTGAATAGCATGCAGTTGTGTAGAAATTGACCGTCTGAATAGCTTCATTTTTAGTGTTGGAGTAGCCGAATCCTTGCTGACTAAGCGTTTTTGGTGATGCATTGGCTGATGTAATTCACTAGGTGGGGGGGCCTCTAGTGCTTAATTACATACTCCCGTAACAGCATAAACTTAACTATGGCCTTACTGCATAAGTGATGCACACATAACGTGATCATCCCATGCCAAGTGTTTCAGGCCACCACGCTTCTCGGCCACCGTGCTAGCGCAGTGCTTCCCCGTTGCTCGGCCGACCATACACAATAGTACGGATTACCTATGGGGGCAAGTTAGAGTTTCTGCCAGTTGGCAACTCGACATAACTGGAACTTGATTACCTTTTATAGAGCGCATTTCCGCTAGATATTCGCCGCTGAAGTGAGATATCGAGTTCAGAATTGTCCACCATGAGTCTCAGTCACGGCTCGTTAGTGTGCCTACTCAATGACCAACAGTGATCTATAATGAACTGCCGCACTGCTAATAATGTAGATAACTACCTATCTGCAAGCCAGTCCGTCCGTTTCGTCGCCTGCCTGGGCGATTTTCAGTCGGATGATATCAATATGGTCTAGGTCTTTTCGTCTGGCCTGGATGCCGGCTGCTAAGCGTAATACAGTAGGTACACCATGACTGTCATTACTTACAATTCAATGTAAGTAAGTCTTTGGTTCTGCCTCAGTCGTCTGCAGGTCCTGGAGAACCTTCGTGGTACGACTGGAATGCATCATGAAGCGTCGCATCTTCCAAATTCTCAGTGCCTGCGTATAGTCCTTGGAATCCGGGCAACGCGAAGGCTGTTGGCACACCATCGCCCTGGGATCTTGATAGACTTGCAGTCACGCGATGGGCGGGCCGCCTGGTCACCGTGGGTCGCGAAGATACCGTGTAGAATCCGGCTATCCGACTCTGATGCCGTGCTTCAGGCAGGTTCTGCGGCGTCTGCGGTTGCAGGGAAGCGGGGAGAGAGTCATCATAAACAGTGAACCCGGAGGCGTCCATGACAGAAACAGCCGCATCAGCTCGGACCGGTTGCAAGCGGGATTCAGTACTGGCATGTCGCGGCGATGGGGTGGGGGAGCTATGTCTAGGAAAGCGAACGATTGATTCGACAAGTCTGGCAGCGGAGTTGAAAATCCGTGTCCCGGTGCCACTAGACTGTAGGAGTTTTAGCCACGCACATCCATGTCAAACACTATGTATTAACTAACTTGGGGGATTTCGCTCGGAGTTGAAGGAGACGACTCCCTCATGGACGACTGTTGTATTGGAGTAGCGGGCGATTCCTGTCCGATTCCCTCCTGTGGCGTCTCCGGCCGGACACCCGCACGACCCTATTCAGGCGTTCCTGTCAGCATCGTGTAATCTGCGGGACGTGACAGACACGAACCGATGGGAGAGATTGCACATCGGAGACAACACGCCTCTCCAACGAGAAAGGCGGCGGAAGACTGATGGGCAAATTACTACCGGTATTCTCGGCAAAGTGTGTCCCGGCCGAAGAGCTTGATGCACGACTCTTCGAGTAGCTCGACATTGCCGATTCGAAGCCGCCGACGGAGTCTCTGGTCTTTGGGCGTCTACGTGGAGAACATGAAAGCAGCTTTAGGTCTTCACTGGATTCCATCATCTTGAAGGGTTTTGGCGTGACTACGTGACGCATCTGCTCGGGGCTGCAATGCTCTGGCTCGTGGGTGCACTGCATAGAAGTTTTGGGCTTGAGTCGAATTGGAAGCTGGCCGATAGCATTCTCTTTGGCAAGATAGTTCTTGAACCGGCGGCGCCTCTCGAAGTCCTTTACCTCTGTCATGGTCAGGGAGATTGTGGTTGGCGGCAATCGCAGCATTTTGCGAAATAATAATCTAGTCTGCCCCGGCAAAGAGATAAATAGCAAAAGGTTGAGGATTGTGGAGGCTACCTTTGAAGTTACCTCACCCTTTTGTACGTGTGAATGATTCTACCTAGCTTCCAGCTTGAAGACAGTGACAGGACGACACCTTGAGCTGACTTTCTCCGGGGAAGGTAGCATCGATAGCTGCCTGACGCGGGCGCATGTCGAATCTATGGGCAGGAGGCAAGAATCGGAAACCTGAACCTGAGATACACTTTCTCTGAAGCTGAACCTCAGAGCGACCGAGATACTATACGAAGGTGCGGAGGGACCACTCAATACCAGGGAGCAACAGGAGAGCACTTACCGCCTAACAAATGTGGCTGTTCCGTACCTGCGACCGTAAGTATTCTAACGGATAAAGTCGTCAACTTATCAACCTGCTCACGGCCAGCGCATTTCACATCATTTTACCGTTGTCCATGAATCGCAGTAACTTCACCTTGACAAAGCCGAGTCCTTCGTTTTCGACACCTGGCATATACGATCACCCAGCCTGCATGAATACAAAAATCAAAACCTCAAAAGCATATGGACTGGGAATCTCGCGATGTGTGAAATGGCTCAACAACATGGGTCCATTCTTTTTCGGTAGAGTTCAAATATAGCAAGCTCGGGAACCAGCGTACGAATGCGCGAAATAACGACTATTTCGCATGAATGACGGACTTCGGGAACCATTGCGATTTAATCTAATTCAGCTTTCTGCCCGTTCGTGGGCGGATCCGATGGTAGATGCCCGTAGCCGCGGCCGGGAAATATCCCACACAATCGGTCCTTTTTGCCGGCTTGATTCTGTCAATGAGACGCTATTGCCTGCGTATAGTCCTAACATATGAAGCTACCACCTACCTGTCAAGCGCAGGTAGGAGGGGCTGTACTCAAATCCCAGAGCCGCTCGCAAGTCAAATAACTCATCACAAGTGAAATTTAAACGCAACGAGACAACGGACGAGATACTTGACTTCATGGATGAGGATTAGTTTTAGTTTCCCTACGGATTAATAACAACCAGTTCAATAGTCACATATGTCCGGACTATTCCTACCGGATATATTCAACTCCATACGCCCAGGAACTCCTCAGTCCTCAGCAACGCCCAAAATGCGTATATCCATGTGCCCATGCATAATACAACGCAGTAAACGGTGACAGCGTGGAAGAAAAGGCCCCCAATATAATGCGTGATTTCGGATCCATGTGCCAATCCAAGCTCAATCCGCACCCGTGAGATCAACAACAGAGATATCACTCCGTCGCCAAACGGCGGGTCGCCGCCCCCGACCTTTGGGAATTGTAGCTGCCTCCTGCCGTGCCGCCACAAGAGCAGCATCTGCCTCCTCGACGCTGACGTCGATCTCGCGGAAGAACCCTCGTTCGCTCTTACAGGGCATGTATAGCTTCGTCCTCCTAGGGAGGGGTTCTTGTTTCAGGATCTGAGTCTCCTTCACCGTGCCACTGGTTCTCAATTTCCCACCGTTGTGGTTGCTTGGGGCGGTAGCTGTGCTAGATTTAGATGTTTTCGCCGACGCGGATACCCTGGTAGTAGCGCCCATGGCCATTTTTCCGCGTTTAGTTTGGCTTATTAAGTTCTCTAGTGATGGAAGCTCGAGGTCGTCGGAATCGCAATCGGAGCCGCAATCGGAATCACAACCGAGCTTTTGTGGCGTCTCGAGAGCGATTGTTTTGGCACGGACGAATCCTCTTGTTCCACGTCGAGGCGGCGTTGACTCGACGGGTAATGATTCCGTTCTAGCTAATTTTCGCTGCAATTTCTCGTTCGGGGCTAACGCCAGATTCGGTTTCTTAGGCGTAACCTCTGTTTCGCCTATATCCGTCACGCGTCTTGGCGAGGGTGATGAAAACAGTTTCCGTTGAATTGACGGTTCTGTTGTGAAAGTTTTATTTTCACCCCTTTCGTACCTGCTCCTGGTATTACTCGAAAAGGGGGAAGCATTCTTGAGAGGTGATGATGGTGGGCTGGAGGATATGAGAATTGGCTGGGAAGCCTTGGTGGATGATATGGTCTTGGTAACTCTAGGATTGTATGGTGAGCCGCTAATAGTCCAGGGATTGACGTTTGCGCCCATTTTGGGTGCTTCTCGAGACTTCTTCCTAGATCGAGACTTTGACGTAGAAGGCTTCTGCGAACCCTGAGCGGGAAGGGGTAACGGGGATTTGCTTTGCGAGTAAAGCGGCGAGGCATCAGGCGGGATGAAAGCCCGCGCAGGTGATGATTGCAGTCCTGGGGTTGGACGGCTTGGTTTCTCAGTCTCCGCGGTTTGCGGCATGTTATATTTCGTGACCTTGACAAACTTATCTAAAGCACCAGCAGTCATCCCGCTGGCCTTGGATTTCTGCTTCGACGACTTAGGCTTGGAGCGAGCTGCAGGCTTCGCTCTTTGCGCTTCTTCCCAGCTCTTCACCATCAAGGGTATACCCTTCTTGGCTACCGTTTCGGGTATCCATAGCAAGTCAGCTTCGGTGGGATTGAATGGTTTTCTCACTCTCGATTTTCCGGTGGAGTCAACTTCGCCTTCCTCTGCCGGGTCTCCCATTTCATCGTCACTGTTGAGTGCTAAGCCATCGCGCCCGAAGTCTATCACTTCATCAGGCTCCTGCTCAAAGTCATAACCGACGATGTTGGTTGGTATGAACGAGATACGCAGCTCTGGAGTGGCATCGGTACTAAAATGGGTTCGCCGAATTGTGATGGACTTAACGAGTTCCGCCTCCTCTTTTTCCATCACAAGTGTGTCTCTATGTGCATTTCCCTGCTCTGTGTTGCGTTGCATGAGCTTGCGCATTAACAGGCATGGCGCCAGGACCCTGATGTACTTGATCGCTCCTATTCTATAACTCCAATCGAAGGTTTCGCGTGCAAATTCCCGAAGGCCCTCAACGTCGATATTCAGATCCCAAGTTTGATTTTTTAGTCTCTCGAGAGTCGCCGCCGAAGACACCACGGGATGGGTGTAATATCTGAGTATCTCCATATTAGGAAAATCCTCGGGGATAGTCAAAGCCTTGTGCCTCGTCCTGAAGAACCCGCTTTCATTATGTCTTAGCTCGTACGATAGCCACTCTTTCCAGCTGGCTAGTTCAGAGGTATTAGACCGCTTGAGCTTGCAAAGAGACTTGCCAAACCCGGCTCTGGCTGCTTCACAGGCAAGCTTGACGCCCGCGCCAGGTATACCTTCGGGGAGATAATCCCCGCCGCTCATGAGGGCAACAAGTACCATGCCTTCGCGGTCCAATCCGGATGTACCTTGACATAGATCTTGGCTGTCATACATGGAAACATGCGTCGGTGTTTTATTTCCTTTGGTACCCTCTGACGACCAATTTCGTAGAGTCCGAGTGCAACCAAACATGATGGTGTCGACATCCTCACTCAGCACTGCATCTACAATTCCACTCTGCTGCAGCAGAGCGCATTCGGCTTCGGCCTCGCCGGGAGCGTCGTGGATCACGCAACCAAATAGCCTAATGAGGCGTTTGGCCATAGCGGTGGCCACGCCATCCCCTCGGCCGGCGCGCTTGTTCCGTTTGAAAGCCGGTTTGTTGGGGCCATCAAACACGAAAATGGGCTGGATGGACAAGCTGAGGAGGCGAAGCAATCTGTAGAAGAGAGTGCGAACAGCGGGATTAGAGCCTCCTATAGAATGTTCATTAATCGGTCAAAGATGAAGCTTCATATGGACTCTGTCTTACCTCGTGCCGCTTGGGCCTGAAACTGCCATATGGAGATGTCTATGGCAATGCGCAAAGGCCTGCCTGATTCCTCGAGTTGCTGGACAGCGAGTTTCGTCAGGGACACGCGCTTCCCAGGGCCGATCTCCTTGTAAATACTGCGACTGATATGAATATTTCTTCATTGGGATGGTTCATTTGCGCACTCACCCTTTGATGCCCATCTTGCGAGGACGGAGCTTAGTAAGTTGGTAGCTCAGTAACTGTGGCGAATCATCTGAAACCGGAGTACGGACGTGTTGTTGAGAGAATCAGGGAAAGCTACAAATGTAAATAGTCCATCCGTATTGTTTGATTAACCAAAATGTATTCGTTGCATGATTAAAGCCAGTTGAGCAAGGCGGGCGTCTAAGACGGTAAGGATAGTGAAAATGAGCGCAATGTACGTAGATAGAGTGATGTGGAAGCGGTCATGATGTTGTGTTGACTTTCTGGAGAGCAGCTTTGGTATCCTCCTAGCAACGATGCCTGTGCTCGCAGGGATCTGGCTGTCAGTGCCACGCTGGGTACGTACATAAAATGCATAAGTGCGTAGCCTGTACCTTTCCTCTACGCATTATCTACATAATATGCATATAACCTACGCAATGGCGCGATAAGTACCTAACGCGTACCTGAAGCGTACCTAGCTACTTACGTAATGCGCACTAGATAGCGGGGCAGCTTTTTAGTAGTGGGTCAAGTACAGACTGTGCCTGAGGTACTTCCGCGATTTTATTAGTCGGCCTCGACAACGCGCTTCACCAGGCCAGTGGATCAACTTGTCGCTATTCTCCTTTCACGGGCACTATGTGAGGAACATAAAATACGATTCTAATAGGTATCATGTCCTCCAGCACAGTCCCGACAATCCTTCCGCATCGGACAGTATCGACCATCCGCGCAGGAGCTCCTCCAACCGCCGCCTCTTCTGGTCTTACTCAAACGCCCGTGCGGCCTGTCTCCTCTGCTTTTGGTCCCTCCGTCAGCGGCGGCTCACGGGCCGACGACGACCCTATCGTCATTGAGCTTGGTTCGAGAAGACTGCGTGTCGGCTTTTCCGGTGAGGCCGCTCCCAAAACGATCGCCACTTTCAGTCCAGAGCAGCAGAGACGCACCGGTGACTTTCGGCTTTGGGACCCAGACTTCTCGAGCCAATGGCGCAGTAGAGCTTCGGGGAAACCATGGGGTGCCGACTATGAGCTATGGCAGCTTGATCTTCGAGGGCAGGACCCTAGATTTGTTGGCGACAAACTCGAACGGGAGTTGAGAGATGCTTTCTTCAAGTATGCTGGCACCTTGGCAAACCCTCGTACTTGAAGCCGTTTTATGTATTGCCGGCCTGACGCTTCCTTCTCCTAGGTATATGCTTCTCGACTCCAGACCTAGAAAATGCACATTAGTCCTACCACCGACACTACCTCTCCCTCTGGTATCCGCGACTCTCGACACTATTTTCCACCGTTTTCAAGCTCCCACTATATCTCTATTCTCGTCGCCCGTCATGGCTACATTCGCCGCTGGCGCCCGATCTGCCTTGGTAATAGACCTCGGCTGGCACGAAACTACAGTGACTGCCGTATACGAATACCGCGAGGTGCAGCATTGGAGGACTATTAGAGCTGGCAAGTTCCTTGTGGAGGAGACATACGAATTCTTGTTACAAGCAATTCAAGGGCGTTCGACCGCGGCGCCCACCGAACGAACCAAAGACAAGCTTGTTGACGAAGCCCTCAGTTTCGAAGAGTGCGAGGAGGTTGCAACCCGCATGTTGTGGTGTAAGAAAGCAGTCAGACAGGCACATCAGCAAATGGCTGAAGAAGGCCTCCCAACAGTACTCGAGCATGAAGAGGAGGCGGAGGAGATTCCTCCAACCGAGGATCACTCTCCCATGACCATCATGCTAAATTCCTGTAAGCCTCCGAAGACGGTAGAAATACCGTTTTCGCAGCTGGCTGAACCGTGCGAGACCACTTTCTTTGAGACTCAACTCTCGTCGTCGTGCTTTGATGACCACGAGCTTCCGGTACATGCTCTTGTCTACCGAGCACTGCTCCAGCTACCCCTTGACGTACGCGCCGTTTGTATGTCGCGTATTATGTTTACAGGAGGATGTTCACATATCGCTGGACTAAAAGGTCGTATTTTTGATGAGGTCTGCATGCTAGCGGAAGAACGGGGCTGGGATCCCGTGCGTGGGAAGGGAGCGGAACAATACAAGACGAACACAAAGCTTAGGCGCGACGGCGGTCGACAAGCGAATAACGGGCCGATACCCATTGTGATACAGCCGGCCGCGACGAATGGCAACGGAGAATCAATAGAACCGCTCATAAACGCAGCGGATGCGCCTCAGGAAGTTGATCACGTGGAAAAGTCTATCAAAAAGGAACGAAGCAACAAGCCCACGGCGCACGGCGTTATCCGGGCAATCGACACCCTCGGGCCTTGGTGCGGGGCGAGCTTGGCAACGCAAATGAAGATTTCCGCATTGGCAACAGTAGACCGCGAGGTCTGGCTGCAGCAGGGTGTCAGTGGCGCGTCCCGCCCGAGTGAAGTAGACACCAAGACCGGGCAAAGACAGAGCGTGGGTCCCAGCGGGCTGATGCGCGGTCAAACCGCTCAACCGACCAACTGGACATTGGGTATTTGGGGAAAACTGTTTTAGCACATGCCAGGCCCCCTGAAAGGGGCTGGTCCTTTTCGTCGTTCATAGAGATACCCTTCCGGCGCATTGCGTTGATGAATTCGAAAGGCATTGATTGGCATTTTTCATGTCTTGGTACGCCTACAAAGTTGGAAACCCATGCCGCCTCCGGTGACCATATAGTTGCTACTGTAACTTGGATTGACTAACTACGGCATACGGCATACGGCATACGTATCTTGTGTCTACTATGTAGACAGCGATGCCTTTCATCGTCGGCCAGCACAAGATCGGCGTCGGGTAAACATTTACAATGACGTAATAGGCCCATTACGTAATGGGGCTACCCGGTTGGCCGTGGGGCCGGAAGCTCAAGAAAAATGGGTACCTGTATAGGATCCACCGACCGGACGGAACGTGCCCGTATCTATCATTCTGATCGTGATGTTGAGAGTACACCTTGGAGCATTCGACATTGCTCCTCGCAAGGAACTTTCCTCCATTGCGCCAACTTGAGAAACACGATGAAGGCTGCAATTCCTTCATCCATATGTGTACGATGTCGGCTGGCCCGGCCGAGGAGCACGAGACTACTATTCTCCCGCTCGTCCACACGTCTCTACTCTAGCAAAGCCATCAATTCCCATGGTGATGCTGCTGGCCAGCAGCCACAACCTATTCAATGGCCGACGCCGGCACCTCGGCCGAACATCGATATCAAGCACATCCGGCAGAACCCGGAGCTACACAAGCAGAACTGCCTCGACCGCGACTACGAAATCCAATCCACGTACCCAGAGCACATCAACGCACTTTTCAACCAATGGCAAGCCCGACAAAAGGACGGCCGCAGTCTGCGCGAGCGCAGCAATGCCTTGCGTCGAGAGATTGCGAACCCGGCAACAATCCAGCACGAGGATGAGGCTGAAGAAGGCAGTGCAGCAAACCCACGGCAAGATGGATCACAGACAAGCGATATAGCATCCCATCGTACGCTTGGCGATGGCTCTAGGAGGGATGTCAGGACGATGACAAAAGATGAGCTTCTTGAGGAAGCCCGTACACTCAAGCACGCCTTATCAGCTATTGAAGACGACGAAGCACGTCTGTCTACCGAGATGACGAACTACGCACTCGCTATGCCGAACCTGATGTTTGAGGACACTCCACGGGGAGCCGAGCCGCGTGTGCTGAGCTACATCAACGAACCGCATCCGTTCCAGTCCTCGCCTCCCTCATCCGACCGCATCTGGCATTCACATGTACATATCGGGTCCGAACTTGGCATACTCGACTTTGCCAGCGCCGCAACGGCGTCTGGTTGGGGTTGGTACTACCTACTCGACGAGGGCGCCCAGCTTGAACAGGCCCTGATCGCGTACGCGCTTGCGAGCATCACGCGGGTGCCAGGCTGGCGCCAGGTTGCGCCCCCAAGTATCGTCTATAGTCACATAGCCGCCGCCTGTGGGTTTCAGCCGCGCGATCAAAACGGCGAGACGCAGATCTACGCGATCTCGCAGTCCGCGGCGGACGCTGCTCGCGGGAAACCCCAGCATAGCCTCACCGGCACCGCCGAGATCGCACTCGCTGGCATGCGCGCAGACAGTTTACTCGAGGCCGCCGAGCTTCCTTCAAAGCGTGTCGGCGTTTCACGCTGCTATCGCGCCGAGGCCGGGGGGCGCGGCGCCGACACGAAGGGCCTGTACCGTGTGCACGAGTTCACCAAGGTGGAGATGTTCGCCTGGACGGCACCAACGACCGAGGCCACGACCGAAGTCTTCGACGAGATAGTGGACGCGCAGACCGAGATCCTCGCCTCCCTCGGCCTCCACTGTCGCGTCCTTGAGATGCCGTCCGCCGACCTCGGCGCCGCGGCCGCCCGCAAGATCGATATCGAGGCCTTCTTCCCCTCGCGCGCCGCCCAGGGCCTCAATGATGGCTGGGGTGAGGTCACGAGCGCGAGCATCTGCACTGACTATCAAACCCGTCGTCTCGCCACCCGCATGCGCGACCCCGCCGGTACAACCGGCGCCAAATTGACGTATCCGTGGACTGTCAACGGCACCGCGCTTGCGATCCCTCGTGTCCTGGCTGCCGTGCTAGAGAACGGCTGGGATGAAACACAGATGGCCGTTACGATCCCCGAGTGCTTACGTCCCTGGATGAACGGAAAGGAGAAGATTGAGGCGAAGGGTCGTCAATGGAATGAATAGTTTCACTAAGAGGTTGAGACAGGGGGTTAAGGAACATCGAAGGGGTGAAAAGAAGTTTCTCCTTAGAGTGACACGCTGTGAGTATGGGGGACGGAGAGGTACCGATGAGATAATGTTTATGAACGGGACTTTGTGTAAGCATACGTGGTCTCTCTTTACCCGGCTCTTCTCGTCCCCCTGCCCGCTTGCTACCTAGATTAGCTCATGCCAGTGCTTAGATGGAAACAATTGGTAACCCAGTGGCATTATTATACGTTACTATTAGCTATTAACATACCTATCAGTACCTATCTAGCCGCATGGAGTCTTCCAACTCCAACGAGTGAAGTTTCGGAGAACCCAATTTCACTTATCTTGCCATCGCATAACATAACCAAAGAAGCACGTGAAGAAAGGCATGAAACGGAAGAAACCAGAGAAACCTATCACGAAGGGGAGGAATTCAGGGAGTCGGGAAGCCGGGAGAATCAAGGGGTTAGAAACTGCGCAATGTAATGTACGAACTTTATGTACCGCAAAAACAAACAGACAGCAGAAGCGAACAACCAACCATCCGGAGACCACCACGACCACAACCAAAGCCACGGTCAAGGTACCGGATATCATCATCATCAATCATCGTCATCATCCGTCTTTTCCATCCCTTCGTCCGCGTCTGTCTCTCTTTTCGTTCCCTCAGGTAAAAAAACAAGCAATGTAAACACTCCGTCGATCATATCGAAACACTCCATCAATCGATCCCTTGATAACCGCAGACGGCACGTCCTCTCATGTATCCCTGGATCTGATCTGCTTCCGGCTCTTATCCTCTGACTTCATAGGTATCAAAACGCAACCCATAAACCAGAGCAGACAACAAGAGCAACAACAACGGCCCAGGCATGAAGTTCGTAACCGTAAGACAAAATAAAGACATAAAAATCCCCTTCACCGGCATCATCTCGTAGCCTAGCAGATACCTTCATAGCAAGAATTCCCCGCAAACAAACAAGCCGGAAAAGGGACGCCCGTCACAAAGATAAGGGAAGGAGACAACTCTTTGAAAGCCCTCGTTCGCATGGCGAATTATCGTTCATTTTACTCGGCAGACCGAGAGAGTGGATAGAAAGCAGGCATAGGGGATGAACCGGAACACCACAGCTCTATTCATACAACAAGCTAGTGGATCTCCGCAAGACCGTCATCCTCGCCAGCGAAGTGATAGGGGTCCACGATGCCCTCATCGTGGTCCGAACCCGGGTCAAGATCGCTGTATTGCCCCGCGCCCGTGATGACCGTGGTCCCAACCTCGCTGTCAAAGTCTAAGTCTTCGCCATGCCGTTCATAATCGTCCGGCCCATCCGCGGCATATGCAACCGTTTCATCCTCCTCGGGTATGTCCACCGAGATGGGCATGTCACGGCCGACATCACCGTCTTGCCCATCCTCGTCACTTTCGCGCATGGAATCTGCGTTCTCCTTATCGAGATCGCCATACCCTTTCCTGGCGCCGCCGCCGGGGACCCAGCTGCTCTTCCGGAGACTAGTCGGACCCGGCGTCCGGACGCTCTGGCTCCGCTTGATACCGCCCGCGGGCAGGTTATTCGTGATCTGGCTCAGGCTTAGGATTCTGCGGCTGGCAGAGTTGGGCTGGATGAGACTGGCTCGGTTGTTCTTAACGGCCATGTTGACTGCGGTTCGGGACTTGTTAGCCTGCTCACCTGCTCCCAGGTTGGACTGGGCAACGCGCTTCCGGCTCATGGCCTCGCGGCCCTTAGCGCTAGACTTGGTCATTAGGAGAGCGCGGGAATGGTCGAGGACGCCCTCCAGAATCCTGCGCTCCAAGGCTTCCGCGCGGACGTCCATAGCGTGCAGTTCTTCGCGACGCAGATGAAGGGCAGTCTCGAGAGATGACACGTCGGCTGTCATTCGTGTCTTTTGTCGCGTCAGCAACTCTTGCTCGGCCCGCAGGGCAAGGATATTCTCTCGGAGCTGTGATTCTTCATCCCGAAGCACGACCAAGTTAGCTACGATATGTTCTTGTTCTGCTCGCTGGCGCTCAAGAGCAAGTGTGGTTTCCTGAAGAGCCTTCTCTCGATCTTCACACTCATCCTCAACCCGTTGTCTCTGTAAAGATAGGAATTCGCTGATGTCTGCGGCTGTCTGTACGACTTGCTGGTGTACTTTGTCTAGAGTGTCAAGCTGAGCGTAGGCGTGGTTGGCTGTGTGGGTATGGTCAACGAGTCTGTCTAGTTTGGAATGCACTTCGCTATCGTCATATTTCTCGGGGGGCGGCGACTTGGCATCATCGATATATCGCTGAATGTCCGCCACCGACACCTTGGAGTGCTCGAAATGCTCTCCAGCAACGAGCAAGAGGTCCTTGACCGCATCAAGAATCCTCGGCTGATAGTCAGCCACCTGGCCCTGCAGGCCCTCCACCACGCCAATGGCATGCTTGACTTGTTCGCGCGTCCGCTCATGCTCATC
Source organism: Xylariaceae sp. X802 (assembly GCA_028637635.1). Classification (NCBI taxonomy): domain Eukaryota; kingdom Fungi; phylum Ascomycota; class Sordariomycetes; order Xylariales; family Xylariaceae; species Xylariaceae sp. X802. Next base: position 611,282 of record JAJFDH010000006.1, on the reverse strand, counting down.
CTTGTCATCAGCATGGTTATCTTCGGACTTGCCGTAGAGCACCTCGACTTTGTCGAACACAGTCTTAGATGCTTCTTCCATCTTTTCCAGCGAGTCCGTGACAGTAGAGCCGAGGGTATCCATGAGCACTTTGAGCTCTTCCGTGACAGCTTTGTTACCAACGACGGCGGCCTCCATCTCGACATCTCGTGCCTCTCCGGCTTTGGTCCGGTCTTCCATCACCAACTGGAAGTCATCGTACTTTGTTACTAGTTCATCGACCTTCTCGGCAATCTTCATGTTGATAGAGTCGGCAACCTCTCTTAACTTTTCGTCGGTGTCGAGCTTGGCGCCCACCACACCACCCTTGAACTCATCAAACTCAGTCTTCAGCAATTCAAAAAACTGTTTGAGGTCGCTGCCAACGTTGGCACTCTGGTTGGTAGCTTCACCGAGACCCTCAAGCATTCGACCCAATGTCTCCAGGCAATTGCCACCAGCATCAAGCCTCTCTTTCGTCACAGCCTGGAAATTCTCAAGAAAGGCTTTGATATCAGTAACTCTCTCGTTGACGCTCAAGACTTCAGCCTGCCTATTTGCCAAGGCAGTGGCATTTGCCTCTTCTTGGGCGGCGTTATATTCTTTGATCTCCTTCACGATACTTTCGACCATCTTGAGGTCTTCTTTTGACGGCAAGACTTCAGTATTGTAATCTTTGATCTCCCTCACCACGTCTTCGACCAATTTGAGGTCGTCCTTTGATGGCAAGTTTGAGCTGTTGTGTTCTCGGATCTCTCTCACCATGCCTTCAACCGCCTGGAGGTCCTCCTTTGATGGTAAGGTAGTAGAATTGTAATCCTTGATTTCCACAACGACGCCTTCGACATTCTTGAGGTCGTCCTTAGACGGCAAACCTGCAATATCGACATTAGAGATCTTTTCCACCACAGATTTGATCTCTAATAGGGCTGCCTCGATGGCATTGACATCGGTCTTGGTGACTTTTTCGGGACTCTCGAGGGATTTCTCAGCTTGCTCCTTCATTTCATCCAGAGCCGCTGTCACCTGCGTTATAAGAGACTCAATAGTTGTGAGGTCTTCTTTGCGAGTGAGCGTTTCAAGCTGGGCCGAAAAGGAGCCAAACGAGTCCTTCGTCTCCAAAACCAAGGCTTCAACCGCGTCAATATGGTCTTTTCTAACTGCTTGCTCGCCGTCGATGAGGTCGTCCAACCGGGACTTGGTATTGCGGAGAATCGTCTCAATGGCCTGTACGTCCTCCTTCGTAGCTGCATCGTCTCCGTTGGCGGGAGCATCGCTGTCCTTGGTCGTCGTAGCTACGACACCGGCCACTGATTGTTGCATGTTGCGAAGCATCTCCTCCAATTCACCGAGATCATCTTTTGACACAACCTTTCCAAGCACCTCTTTGATGTCGTTGAGGTCATCCTTGGAAACGGCCTTCTGAAGAACCTCTTCTATTTGGTTGAGATCCTCCTTGGAAACCCCTTTTTGAGAATTTACATCAGCTTCGTCTAGACCTTCTTTGGATACTGCTTTTCGGAGCATTTCCTCCAGTTCGTTAAGATCTTCTTTGGACACGGCCTTTTGGAGCATCTCCTCGATCTCGTTCAGATCCTCCTTGGACACGGCCTTTCGTAGCATCTCCTCCATTTCGTTAAGATCTTCCTTGGACACGCCCTGTCGGAGCGTTTCTCCTAATTCGACCAAGTCCTCTTTCGATAGTCTGCCCTCGAGTGCAGGAGATACCACGAGGGGGCCGGCGCCCATGGCTTCCATCCTAGTTTGAAGCTGCGCCACGACAACCTCAAGGCTCTTGAAATCATCGTGCATCGTAACCTCGAGGCTCTTAATGTCATCATGTTTAACTAGATCGGTGGGTATCATAAGATCCATAGACCCCGAGGTGATTCTCGCAAGAGCTTTGTCATTGTCGCCGCTTCCTCGGAGAGTGTCAATATCCGCACGGACATCGTCCAAACCGGACCTTAAAGCATCGAGAATCTCATCATTGGCAGTCAAATCGACTGGTTTATCGGTGATCCTCTCAAGACATGCTCGCATGTCGCCGAAGCCTTCGTGCAGAGCATCCAGTATATCTGTTGTGCCTGCGTGAGGACGCAAAAGGTCGCTACGGACTTGGTTGAGGCTCTCGCGAATGGCCTCGAAGATTTCTCTATTATCGCTGGGTGGCGGCACGTGGGGGACAAGAGAGGAATTGACCGTGTCTCTCAGGGACACGATCTCCTGCTTCACTAGATCCCTAGAATTGTCCGATGCTTTGGCCATCATGTCAGACAATTCATCGCGGAAACTGTCGAAACTGTTGACCAGATTCGCCATGAGTTCCTCTTGTGCGGCCGCACCGTTGTTGTCAGCGACTCTGTCGACGTATTCCTCTATATGGGCGCGCAAAGTCTCAAACCCATCTCGCGTCGCATCCAAGACCTGTTCAGTATTTTGCTCATTTGCAGCGATATTTTGTCTAGCTTCCTCTGAAACTGATTTGAACTCGCTTTGTAAGTATTGCAGAATCTGCTGAAGCTTGAACTCATTCTGCATATACTCCATAATGTCTTGGAGTCGGTCCAGTATCTCGATGTTTCCGCCGTCGTGGGGTACCAGTGCCTTACTAAGGTCAGGGAAATCAAACTCATCAAGACCCTGCTTAACGGCGCCAAGCATGTCCTCGCGGGTCAGATCATTTCCTATGGCAGATGGGGCGACCGGAAATTCAAATTCCTCCAGGCATTCTCTGACAGCTTCGAGTATGTCTTCGCGAGATAGAGTCTCTATCTGGGGAGGCGAGAAATGCTTTAGTCCTTCTGCAACAGCCGTGAATACTTCGTCTTTTGTTGCGCTTTGCGGTGCCTCATCTAGGGAGTTGTACTCTCGAAGGCCTTCCTTGATGCAGGCAAGAACCTCGTCCCGCTCTAGACCAAGTTGTTGTATTTCGATCTCTGGTTTGTACTTCTCCCAAGCCTCCTTGACTGCATTCAGAACATCGTCGCGACTCAGCTGGGGGTCGTGGCGGTGAAGTTCTTGCGAATCACTGATGGCGCTTCTCATAGCGTTATAGAACTCCTGGTAATCGATCCCCGACGATTTTGTTGACTCGGTGGATTCACGTCGGTGCTCCCGAAGCCGCTGTTGCATGTACAATTTCATCTGCTCTAAGCTTTCCTCAACAATCTTCACGAGTTCTTCTCTGCTGTTGCTGATATCGCTCTTACTGTGGGAACTCCTTCCGCCGGACTCTTCAAGTTTCCGGCCGAGTTCCCTACCCATACCCAGGACTTCGCCTCGTAGCTCGCGGACGAGAGCCTTAACCTCGGCGGTCAGGCCGCCTCCTTGGGCAACACTATCTTTGACAGAGTGAATAATCTTGAGGATATCATCGTTGAGGACCTCAGTAGGACGTGCAGGAGCCGTGGAACGGTGGCCGTCCTTATCGATCGTGATCCGTTCGACTTTCTGGCCTGATGCCGCGTTGTGATTCCACTCCACCTCTCTTGTCGAACCTTCGCTAGTGCTATCAAAACTGAGGCTCCTGGGCGTATTCGTGTGGTTGCTCACCACCGAGATTATCGAGTGTTCCTCCTTCATGGTCTTCAGATACTCTAGCAGCTCTTCCACCTTGTTAGCGGAAGCCATGCCATTAAGCCTCTCTGCCAGCTCTGATAGACGGTCAAAAATGGAATCTTGACCATCCTTCGTTCCCATCTCTCTGATAATTTTCTCCAGCAATGCCATTGTAGCAGGTGTCTCACTGCCAACCAAGGACGGTGTGCTTAAAATCGATTCCCTGTCGAGCGAGGCGGCAAAGCTATTTGGCGATGGTATACGGGGAAGCGCATAGGCACGAGCCGTCTTGGATACAGGAGAGGTGTTGAAAGCTCTGTTATCGAGATAGGGACCACCGTTATATGGATCCCGGTGTTGTTTTACGATATCCACATTAGAAACAAGATCTCGCAAGCTTTTCCGGATGTCTTCGTCTCTCGCGTGTGTCGCTTCTTTGAGGCTCATTAGATCAGTCGCATTGTCACGACTTCTCCTACTCAGCGCTGACATCTCCTTTTGCAGTGATGTGGCTATATTGGTAAGAGCTACTAGCTGGTTTGAAATTTGATCACTGGATGTTAAGGATTTGGGCTGAGCTGCGGCGTTGTTGGTGACGTTGGCAAGCGGCAACTCGATCTCACGAGCTGGCGGGGACGACCTACCGGTATGGTGCAAAGCCAACATTGTAGCAGATTGCGGTGGTGTGTTTTCGCCGAGTATGCTCTGTTGCGACCACCTGGTCGATGATCGCATGGCGGGCGTCATATTCGATGAGATTGGCTGTGGAAGACTGGCGATGGATATATCTCTCTCAACCGATCGTGCTTCTTTCTCGGGGTCTTTTCCCCGTATTGGAGTCGATGGTCTTTGCGATCGGTCTTTCTCAGGTGATCCTCGAGGTGTAGGACTTGCCGAATCTCGGCCTGCTTCAATCATAAGACTTAGGTCGCGCACACTCCCCGGCTGGAGCGATTGCATTCGCTTGTGAGGGCTGCGCTGGACGAGTCCCCTCTCTGGTGAGATATCGGTGGTCCGCCTGTGAGGAACCGGTACCAGGGCATTCTCTCGTGCTTTCTCCGTCAGTGCCGCATGCGCAGACTGTATTGCCAAAGACGTGCCAGGTCGCGATGCGCTGACAGTCACGGTGGGCGACTGCGGATTCAAGGGTAGCGGTGGGGGAGCACGATCCGGGTCGGAGCTATCCCACCTACGGGTCTTGGTGAGCCGGCGAAACAGCGACATGATTGTAATAGCGACAATTGTTGGGCTTCGAGTGTACTTACATGGGCACAAGAGCGTTTGATGAAGCGGAATGTTGATGTCTCACGTGCCGGTCAGATGGCAGCTCACGCTCGAATGACGGCATCTTGGGCAAGTTAAGCACGATAGCGTATGTTCGGCAGCGTAGAAACTGGCATGCGGATGTCTGGGAAACAAATTGCGGATGTCGTGTTTCAATGGGTATATTTATCGTAGAAGTAGAGGGGAGCTTGATGAAGCCTCAACCCACGGCAAGGCGATTCAGTCGAAGGCAAGGAAGAAGATGATGTGTGGTGGGCTTGGTAGTGGGAGGAAACTGGGGCAGCCGACCAAAAAGCATGGGTAGGTACGAAGATTTGAGGCCCAAGAGCGATCGGCATCCATTGGCGCCCGCCAGATGTTTCCTTATCAATCGTTGCCCAACGTGCACAAACAAAACTAGGCGCCGCCCAATCCCAGCAACCCTGCACTGTGATAAATCCGCTGTCCGGGCAACGGGCGCTTGGGCCACAAGTTTAGTTAACAACTAATGATTCTGAGCGATAAAATCACTGTGCGTCGGCACATGAAGCTAAACCCTTTCCGAGTTGGCGCACTTACTGGGATGTACTTCGTGCCGGTACGCGAAAATATCGAAGGCCGCTTCTGGATGCAAATGACGGGAGACAAACCCAATAAAAATCTGAGTGTTTTTCAGACGAAATTTTTTTAAAATATCCCTCTTAACCACTTCGTGCTTTGGGTGCAATTTGCAATGCTGGCCAAGTTAGAACCTGGACAGACTGTAGGTACGAAGTACACACCTAGTCTAGCACGTGCATGGCGCCGGTCCTGTGTACCGGTAGGTACCAGGTTCGCCGTAAATGTGGGTCCTAGCTAGCAACGTGCCTGGTCCAAACACTACGTCACGGCGCGGCAGTCATATCATGGACGTTGTTTACGAGTTTAGTTTCGCCTCTGGATAACTACTACCTAGCCAGCTTTTCGTCTCCTCCACTTCCGACTGGTTATTCAGCTTTCAGTCTATGCAAGTTCGGTGCAAGGCCCCCACCTGTTCGTTGGCAATGCCTTTGTGAGCTGGGTGCCTCTTCGTCCAGAACACGATGTCGTTATGGCTACCTACCTCGTTCACAACGGTATCGGGGCCAATTGTCTCATAACCGCTATCTAGAGGCTTTTGGGATATCTGCGATACAGGCGTATGCCTAGTCGTCAAGTCCAAACAAACCACAGGACATTAGAACCCCTATAACGCGCCGCCTTTTTGAGCCCTGGGCGCTCAGACTGCTCGTCAGTATGCATATAGGTACCCATCTCTTGGGCAGGTCGGCGACTGATTGATTATGGACCTTGTCACGACATCCTGTTTTATAAGTGACCTGCTCGATGTACCATTGTTTTTAAGTCGATGAGAATCACGCCCTGACAACCCGCCTGAGTACTGACCCAGCATATTGATACAAACCCTGCCACACAGGCTATACATCCAGGTGTCAACAGAGACGGTTTCTTAAGCAGCAAGCAAGCTTGTATCAAAGCTCGAACAAGCCGTTGAATTTATAATTGCGCATGCTCTCATCTAAAAGCCAGTGGATACTTACAGCGAGCAGCGGCAGTCAAAGACAGATAGTCACATCGTTGGCCATTGGCGGTGTCATTTTTTTCAGGCGTTGTGTCTATCCCGTCTAACTGTCCATCTACGGGAGCGACAGTGGTGAGATTGGCAATTAGCATGTTGCAAAAGTTGGAGGCGCCTTTAAATCATACGCATGCAAGGCAACGCGGGTTTACCCGCTCAAATCCCCTTGCAGACTTACGAATTAAATTGGGAAAGATTCGAAAATAGCACGGGCTACAGATACATACTCATCAGTGGTCCAGACACCAGACTCGTTGGTAATGCACCCTCCTTTGAGCCTACCACAATTCCGCGAAAACAAGCGTGGCTGCGCGCGTGTGTATGTGCTTGCTAGCTGATGTGAGAGAACAGGAGCCCGTGGATAGAATTCAACTCAACGTCGGTCTACCTAGCTAAAGGGGCTTCTACTGTCTACCTTGATACGCAGGCAAGACAGTTGGCCATACCGAATTCTAGGTTAGTTCGCCTAACGCCTACCTATGTATTTTTGTCCGCCAGCTCCCTCCATCTATGATCTAGGTATATACTGACTCTCACGGCTCTATATAAAGTGTTAGAGACCCCACTACACTCAGGTACATGCTTTCCCCTATTGTCTAGTTTCAGTTGATCCTCCCTCGGAGCATATGCTCTCAATGATTCATAATTCGTCTTTCCATTTCGTATTGTATGTGAGTCGAGTATTCCATGATTCTACCAGTCCCGCACACCAGTCCCACACACAAGATCCCTGATAATCATAACGCTTGGTCAGGGCGGGAACAGAACAATCCCCGTTTACAAACGCCGGCTCTACCCATGATATACATGCGCTCTATATACCCCATACCCTGATGCCCATATAATATACACTTTTATCCGAGCCAAGCCTCTTTTCTCGTCCTCGTAATGGGTCATTACCCCGCTATTTCAACATGTTATCGAATGTGGGGATGAGCGTCTGGGCAAGCCAGAATGAGAAGACAAGCTTAGGGCCTGTCATGAGCAGCTGCGCGAGAAACCGTTAGCAACGCCAACATAAGAAGACTTCAGGGTTCCCAACTTACCTTGGGAACTAAACCCTTGAAAAAACTAGAAAAGCCTTCGTTTTTCGCCATGTTGGACAAAATCCGGAATCCGCTCTCGGGGTTCTCAAAGTTTCTGTTCTGGATGCGAGTTTTGATAACATCCAGCGGGGCGGAGACGACCAAGGAGGCCGAGGCACCGGCGATTGACGCGATGAAGTTCTGGAACCATGTAGCCTTGTTGTAGTCGTTGAGGGCGAAGACGTATTCCTTGGTGAAGGCCGAGCCACCGAACAGCTATGTCACGTTAGACCGAACCCACTCACGAATAAAGAGAACAGACATACAGCGAAGGAACCGGGGGCATTTCGTGCAGCTGTCCAACCCCAACCTCTGTACAGACCGAATCCTTCGTCGGCGATGATCTTGAAAATTCCGCGACCACGGAATGCATCGGGATTTGTTTGGCGCTTGATCTTCAGCACATCGAGCGGTAGAAGGATAATCTCGCCAATACCAATCAGACTATAGACTGTCAGTGGTAGTCGCAAGCAATGGCACAGTCAGCCACTATACCTTCCAGCCGTCGAGTGCAGGATGGCCTTGCCCGTCTTCTTGCCAAAGGCGCCCTCAAAGTCCTTGGCGAAGTGGGTGGTTAGGTAGTCGCGCGCAATCGGCTGCCCGCCATACTTATATATGCGTTGCGAAACCTGCGCCCTCATGTCAGTCGCGTCGTTTTACCTCTCCCAACCCATGCTAGCCTTACCTTATATCCGGCCGCATATCCCAGGCCAGGGAACAGCGAAAAGAACTTTCGCCCCAATGGCGCAGAGGCCATGTCTTTGAAAATGACCGAGTTCAGCTGGGTGGAATTGGTGATCTGGACGTGGTTTAGCAACCATACTCCTCATAGCTTCGGCACTGCCCCTGCTGCCCATACCCTTGTTTGATTGCTCATCAAGCGCTTTGCGATCGTGTCGACCTATGGACTATGTTAGTCCATGGCTGACCCTCGAGATTCGTCGCCACGCACAGGATGGAAGACGGCCAACTCGGCGATACCGGCAGAGCCTAGGAAGATATTAGACACTGGTGCCTTCAGCGTTGGTGCCTTGTGATGCATACCGGATCCCAGAAGTCGAGCTACGTTCGACTCCTTGTCCTTCCCAGCCGCGACGGGTGACATTGTGACGTGCGGTACAGCTGTTCTGCTGTATTACTAAACACGTAAAGAGCGTCGAGGATATGACAATATCTATAAACCCGTGCGAGCTCGGCTAGTGCGCAGGCAACAAGGACGGATTCCGGAGTCGATGTTGCGAAGCAAAAATTCAATCGGCCTGAAGATAGCACGGATAATTTTATGGCGGGCACCAGCAAAATCATAGCTACAAACCCGGTAGCTGCATAGGTAGCTTTGGCTGCCTGTCGTGCGCGGGTTGCGCCAATCAGATGAACGCCCAGGCGTCTCTGCACACCCCACGCGCCGTCGTCCGCGCTGGAGATAAGAGATAAGGCAGCTACTGTAGGTATAACTTACGTGCATAATGCACTTTACCTGCATGCACTTTCATGTACGAAGTAGGTACCAGGTAGGTTAGGTACGGTACTTCACACCCAACCCCAATCGTGATGTTACCTGCCTCATCGTCGGGTCTCTGTATAAGCTACCTACGCGTGCGGACCCCTTTTTTTGGCACGGTGTCGGCAGGCTGTTAGGTATGTGTATAGTGCTCGGTAGGGGCCGTAGTGTTGTAAGTGTTGTGGCATACAGTCCAGTGGGCACTATTACTATTTCAGTGGTGGTGTCGGTAGGTCCATTCATTCATTATAATCACAGTGGCTAGCATGCAATACAGTGGCCTAGTTAGTGTGCAATTGAGCATTCGATTTACTGTGTAAAAGACCAGGTTGTATTAGACATATAATGACAGATGCAACTTAATGTTCGGGGAAAGAAGGAGTGTTGCGGTGATCACAATGTCAGATCACTAAAGCGATGTTGAAGCGCTAGAAGAATGTTGAAGCGCTGTAATGCTCAGTTAGGTAGAGTGTTCAGTTAAGTAGGGTGATCGGTTAGGTATGGTACGCAATAAGGTAGGGCATAGTATGGTGGATTATTAGTAGGGGTAGGTACGACGTTAGAGATAGGTAGTTACGAGGCGGGGTAGTTCAATAATAAAGGTAGGTACGAGATAGACGTAATATATAAATGAATAATATAAGTAAGTACGACGGTAAATAAGAAGGAAGGTAGTAGGTAGGTAGATAAGTCGGTAGGTAAGTGTACATTTGCCTTGGCTGATTTCAGTTTCACTATGTTTATTACATCTAAGAGGTCGATAAGTTGGTAGGTCGGTAGGTCGGTAGGTCGGTAGGTCGGTAGGTTGATAGGTAGATGAGGAATTGATGGAAGGAATTGAAGGAAAGGGTTTACGAAGGAGGCGTTGGTCACGGTTAGTCACAGAGAAGACGTGTTAGGCATGGTCACGGAGAGGCGGACGAGAGGATTGGCGGACGAGAGGATTGGTGGACGAGAGAGAATTGACAGACAGGAGAATTGGCGGACGAGAGGTATTGGCCACGGAAGAAAACAGGGTCACGGAGAGCAGTGGTCACGATCAAGGCGTGGAGAAGAGTGGTCATGGTTGCGGAGGAGAGGTATCGGTCACGGTTATGGTCACGGTCACGGTCATGGAGAGGTATTGGTCACAGAGGAGTATTGGTCGTGGAGGCGGATTGGTGGATTGGTAGATTGGTGGATTGGTGGATTGGTGGATTGGTGGATTGGTGGATTGGTGGATTGGTGGATTGGTGGATTGATCCACGGATTGGACGTCGTCGTCATCAGCGTCGGCGTCGATCATAGAGAGTAATTGAATAATAGGATATATAGGTAGGTAGGTCGGTAAGGCAGTTGTAAGGGGGTGAGTGCGATGGTCGCTACGGTAAGGTGGCGGCTAGTCGGCGAACGGATTCCAAGAACTGGGTGCAATTGTATTACTATTGCTTAAGGAACTAGAAGAGTCTGTCGGGGCGGTCGCCCCGCGACGTCTATATAAATACGGAGATGTGTGTGCGTACGGGGCTACGCTAAGGCGTAGCCCTTAGTGCGCACCCGTTCGGCCGTAGGGGTGTAGGGCCGGGTCGGCCGATTAGGTCAGCGTGAGGCCGTCGGCCGAGCGCCCCGGTCTAGCCCTTTACAGCAGTATACCTAAGTATTGAAGAGAATGCGATGTTGGGGAGCAGCACGATGTCAGGTCGGTAAGACGATGTCAGGTCGGTAAAACGATGTTAGGTCGCTAGGGCGATGTCAGACCGCTAAGACGATGTCAGGCCCCTAACACTATGTTATAACAGTGTTATATCTTAGCACGGTATTATATAGACCATAGCTGTCTTAAATTGCCATTATATTGAAGTTACCGCTATAAAACAGCTTGTATGTTGGCTACGCAAACAGCGAAATAAAGCACTATAATTGTGTTCGTTTGATACCGAGCTAGCCTCAAAAGGTTGGAACTGAAGTGTTGAACCCGTGCTATTTTCAGGCCTCAACACCAATGTATCACACTGGAGTCACGGTGTCAAAAAAGGGGGTCCGCACGCGTAAGTACCTACGGTCGCAAGTATCTCGCTATGCACATTACCTACGCAGGTACAAGCAGCAGTTAGGTGGATGTACAGAGTCTACTATGAGGCATTATCATACACGGGGAAAAGAGGTATCATGAGGCATTATAACTACTGGTGGGTACCTTAGTGCGCCGGGGGGGTTTTTAAAAGCCGCCACAGTAGGCACTTTGTGGCAGAACTCA